>CM060314.1:89330717-89528217 GCA_030674185.1 Monoplex corrugatus
ATGATTTCTTGGCTGGTCCAACTGGATATTTTGTACATTTTGAAATGGTTATGGGTATTAAACAATATAAATAAGGAGCTTGCAATTCCTGTCAGAAGGTTTTTCTTTTATTCGTTTGTTGTCTTTTCCATCACATTTGCAGCAGTAACATTACCCGCAAACTTCTTACTCTCACTCCCCAACATACCACTAAACTCAAGTGCATTTCATTACAATCCAAGGGTAAAAAGTTCACAAAAAGTATCACATCGTCTAGTCATCCATTAGAGGAGATTCTGCACTGTTGGCAGTCATTTTGACAATTTGAATATGCACTCAGACACAGGGTCAGACTTAAGTGATCATTCCCATGCAGTAAAATTTTGGACTGGTTGGGGGTTCAAACATACTAAGAGATTGTTCTCAAGCAATGAAGCCTCCAACTCCCTGGAGCTTCAGACATACTTTCTTGCATTGTTTCCATCAACGCATCTTCATTAAGCTGACAAACCTTTTGTGCACATGTACACTCGCACACATGTCTTCACATCAGTACATGCATGCACACACGCACGCAGCGCGCACACACATCACCACCCACACACACACACACACACACACACACACACACACCACACACACACACACACACACACACACACACACACACACACACGTCCTCTCTCTCTTTTTCTCTCTCTCCACTCTCTCTCACACACTCTCTCTCTCTCTCACACACACACACACACATCTCTCTCTTCTCTCTCTCTCTCTTTATATGCGCACCGTGCGCATACACACACACACGCTGTTTTTCACATCTAACCCTGACAAACAATGTTTTGTTTTGTTCCTTGCAGTCTCTTGCACGTTTAAAAGAGGACTTCTTGCTGTCTAAAACTGGTGGATCATCTCCTGATGTGTCCACATTGTCTTTGGCACACGACAGACATGAAACGGCTTCACAGACGGACCTTCGAGGCGATGTAAGTTGGAAAATGATAAGTATGTATTGGGACGATTGTGTGTGTGTGTGTGTGTGTGTGTGCGTGTGCGTGGCGTGCGTGCGTGTGTGTGTGTGTGTGTGTGTGTGTGTGTGATGGATGTGTGTGTAATGTCTCACTGTTCATCATACAGATTCGATGGTTTAAAAGTTTTCCTCATCTCCTCAAGTCCCTGTGTCTGTACCTTGTCAAATTTTACTCGTAAAGCAAAATGTTTCTTTCAAAAACAGTATTTACTTTGTCATGTCATCAGTAATGATGAGCTTGGGTAAAGCCTGAACAGATATGGTAAAGCTTAAACAGATATGGTAAAGCCAGAACAGTTCTTTCTGCTTACTGTAATGCATAATCTTCAGTGAGATAGCCTTGCTTTCTTTGTGTAGCTGCAGCAGTGCAAGGTATTTGCAGAATCTTTGGTGTTAACTATTGATATTCATGAACTCGTATGAAGCATAGTGAATCTTAGCTGTTTATAGTCACGAACTTTAGGCTTTAGTGAGTGCCTTCTCTTTTTCTCTGTGTGTGTTTAGTTTGGGTTCAACCAGAGCCGCCTGTTTGCTGAGAAGACGCGAATGAGACTGCAGTATGATGAGGCAAGGAGAAAACTCAGCAACCTGAAAGTAGGTCTGGCCAACATTGAGGACCAGATGATGCCAGGACAGTCACAGAGTGACAAAGACAGGTATCCCCATGCCTTTTTTTTTATGTTCTAAATTAGATGTAGAAATGTGTTGAGAATTGGTGGTTGATTTTAAAGCTTTCTTTTAAGTCAAAGAGAAACTCACTCTAAGAAAAGTGTTATTAATTCACCCAAAAGACCATGGATTTTGTGACAACTTGAAAGAAAACTTAAGGATTTTACTACAACTTAGGGTAAAAAGCAAAAACAAGTGTCAGCTGATTGGAAGGAGTGGAATATTTGAGGCAGTGGTTGGAGCACCTGCTGAGGATGCAAGAAGCCCAAAGTTCAGACAGTGGTTTTTGTACCTTCTCTACTGAATCATAACTGGTGGTCTTGCTGCTATTCTTCCAGAGATGAGAAATCGAGGTCCCATGTGCAACACCTACTCAGTGTTTGTTCTTGAAAGGTCCCACTGCAACAAATGAGATGTCCCTGGCAAAATTCTGTAGAGAAATATACTTCCATTTAAAAAAACAACATACAATCATACCAAAGCAAACAAACAATACAAAGATGTGCTTTACACATACCAAAAGCAAACAAACAAACAACAAAAAGATGCTGCTCTGTAAGGATGTATTTTCCATGGGGAGACCAGCCCAACTTTTGCATGATACATGTAAATCCATTTTGACAAACAATAAACAAATGCAAATGATAAATATACATAAAAATGGAAGAAAAACTGTATGAAACAAGTCAGTGCATCAAAACTAAAGCTTTGTCACAGACACACCTGTGAAAAATTTTTTCTTTTTTTTTCCCCCTCATTGAATTATATTGTTATCTGTGCTTCTTTCTTGTTGAATTTACACACACATTGTGGAGTGTTGGATCAGGATACATGAACAGAATTTCTCTTCAAGGCATGGAAATTGCTTCCTGATTCTATCATTGAGAAATGAGAAGAAACTTTTTTCCCCCAGCAAAATTATGGTCTGATGGTTTTTGCAAGCTTTCATTATCCATTAATACTATTTCTACATGAATCAGGTTTATGATAATTTTCTTTGTTTTCCCTTCTGGGCATATTCTTGTTTTCTAAAATTTAGAAACAAAAAAGTGGTCATGTCACAGATTTTGTTTCACTTATATTTGTTCTGGGGGCAACCAAAATGAAAAAGATGGAAAAAAAGGATTCACATGAAGTCAGTGACTAGAACTAATTGGCAGATTTTGGGGGTGGGCTATGGGGAATGGCCTTGAGCATGATTGAATAGATGAGCATGATTGAATAGTTGCATTGTCCTTTGCAATAAAACTTTAAAAGATGTTTTTATTCATACACATTGCACATATATATTTGTCAACACAAACTTACGGCTGTCTAATTTCAGATTGCTTCTTCTCCAAGAAAAAGAACAGTTGCTCCGAGAACTGCGGAGCATTGACCCGAAAGGTCGCAGTGGAGAAGAAATGACCTCCATCCGTCAGCGCATTGCTCAGCTTGAATATGATTTGAAACACGCACTTCAAATATCAAACAAGCAGATTCAAGAAAGGTGAGCTCTTGTACTTTGGTGTTTATAGTTTTATGGAATGATGTACACTTTTTAACTTACTGGTACATTGGTTTTTTTTTCATATAATTTTACACACAGATTATTTCAGTCCCTTTTTACATGAAGAATAGAGTTCATATTTTCTATTGATTTCAGATGAAAATTTTGTATAAGGTGTATAACCTTCATAAAATTGACTTTTTGATTTATATGTATAGTAAGCATTGTTAATGGAAATTGTATATGTGTATGTGAGAGGGAGAAAGTTATTTTGCTGTTATTTATTGATCTGGGGTACTTTTTATTCATGTTTGTGTCATATGTATGTGAGAGGAAGAGAAATTTTGCTGTTATTTATTAATCTCATGTACTTTTCATTTATTTTTGTGTTGTCAAGCCATTACGGGTATACTTATTTCTCTTAGAAATACTGGTTGTTGTTTTTTTATTTTTGGTTGGTATTGTTGTTGTTTTTAGTGGTGGTGGTTTTGTAAATTTGGATTTTAAAGACTTTCAGTTTTCGCAAAATGCATAATCTTACCCTGGTTTAATTTCTGTAGGTGATTTGTTACTGTTGCTCTACTTTCAGATTGACACTACATAATAAAAAGACTGCCATCATGCATGAGTTGAACGAAACTACGAAGCTTACTTCCTACTTGGAATCACAGCTGCGAAGGTTCGGTTTTACAACATTTGAGAGCTGCTTGTCCTGTCTTTGTGGTAGTTTTGTTATAGAAGTTGAGATTTTTTTTTTGGTCATTATCTTTGTAGTTAATTATTGGTTTTTAAAATGAATGTTATATGCTGATGTAAAGATGTTTTTCCTCTCATATTGGTGATGAAAGTTGTAAAAGTAATGGATATGCAGATTCCAGTTGGGATTTAACAAAATCAGTAGTAGATAATATGTTTATCTTGCTTACCCTCTCTCACTGCTAAAATGTTCAGCTTGAAACGGAAAGGATGATATGCTGTTGTGATATATCTGAAATACTTTGAATAGCAGCACACCACGTATTGTGCTTTATGCTTTCTTTTACTTGTTGCTGTTATATATACACAGTTTTATGTTCAGGTGTATGTTTTGATTGTTATGTCTTTATTTGAAGTTTCAGATGGTTTGAAAGATGCATTTTGTAATTGAGCACACAGAATTAAGTAGATAATAAGAATTTAGTGAAAGTAGAGATTATTATTGTTATCATCATCATCATCGCCACCATCTCATCATCATCATCATCATCATCATCATTAAATCATTCTTGTACAGGTTTAGCCTGCAGTTCTTTAGCACTCACAGTGTATTGTATATAATCAGACATTTTAGTGGAACATGGTGAACTCAAGTTGTTACATGAGCTGACCATATACTGCTATGTTACATAGTCTGCATCTTTGGTGGGCATGTATGCTAGGTGTTTCCATTTTTCCCTAAGCCAGCCACTGACATGACTTACAGGATCTTTAACGTGCATATTTGATATTATGCATGCTTGTAGGGGATTAAACTATTGACCTGGGAGATCAGAAAAATCTCTCTCTACCTTTTACCCTTCAGGTGGCCTTGTCTAAGTGTGTCAAACCCGGGACCTTATTGAAAGTCCATTGTTTGTCCACTTGGCTACCTCACTCAACAGTTAGCAGTAGAGATATCATCTTGTGTATCGTCTGGTCTTCATCATGCTGAAAACTATTTATGATGACAGTTTTGTATGTTTTTGTTACAGTTTGTCTCTAAGCACGCTTTCGATGTCATCGGGGTCATCACTTGGTTCTCTGGGGTCTCTATCAGCCAGTAGTCGTGGATCGCTCAACTCTCTCAGCACGCTGGACGTGTACGGGCAAGCCACGGGGGTCACAGGGTCAGGACTGGGGGTCATGGGATCAGAGGTCAATCTGCAGGAGCTGCACCAGCGAGTAGAAAAACTTCTCCAAGGTCACAGTATGTCACCTATCAGTGAAGCTGTATCACCTACCACCACTCCTATCCCCCATGCGACATCACGGCAGCGGCCACCAACAACTATATGCAGAGTGTCATGGGTGGTGGTGAAGGCGTTGCAGCCACAGGGTCTTCAAGCTCCGAAGGCGCCACTGCCAAATCATCTCCATATTCATCCACTGTGTCCTCTCCGCCAGTTTCGCCTTACAGCCTTGGTGCCCCACCCAGTTATGAACAGCATCTCTGCATGCAGAGACTTGGTGGCTTGATACCTGGAAATGGGGGTGGAGGTAAGTGGGGACGATCCCCCAACACAGACTTGACTCCCCAGACGATCTTGGAGGCTGAGGAGTCGAATGTTGCTTCGTCGCTGCGTTCCCCTCTCTGGACAATGGGCAAGGAGCCACCAGCTCCCCTGCCTTACCTTCCCTCCCCACCACTGCTGTGCCCCCATCCTCCCTTCCCCCTGTGCCCCCATCTTACCCACAACAGCTGCCTCTGCCCTCTTCCTCCCACCAAGAACTGTGTCAAGGCACTGGTGCTTTGTTGTCGTCATCCACCAGTGGTGTAGATACCGTGATGGGTTGCCAGCAGACCTGTATTCGGACTGAGAGAGATGGTGCAGTGGCAGCAACTGCGGCAGTCAGTCAGCGGCGGGCCATGATGGCGGTGTTTGACAATGTGGATGTGTTGTCTAATCCCCCACTCAGCCCCATCAGTGAAAGTAGCTCTGGGGTGGGCAACAACTTGTCGGGGGGTAATACCCGAAGTGTGTCTGCCGCTGTCAGTGACGAGTCTGTCGCTGGGGACTCGGGAGTCTTTGAAGCATCCGTCAAAAGGTCAGTTTTTCTTCTGGTAGGATTCTAGTTTATCATTGATTTGCCCATCACTTGATGGAAACCATAAATTTCCTTGTGTGTGTGTGTGTGTGTGTATGTGTGTGTGTGTGTGATTTTTCTGTTTTTAAAGACAGAGATAGTGAAATTACTTTGGATTATCCTGAATGTGTGTGTGTGTATGTTGTGTTTTGATGTCTTCCCCCATCCCCTTCCCCCACATCGCCTCAGTTATATGGCACAAAAGCAGTGTATGGACATGTTTCTCAGATTTCAGTTGTCAGTTGTCAGTTCTGCTAGGGAGTAAGTCAGCAAGGCAGAAGACTAAGAGACTGAGTCCTGCCTTAGTTTTCAGTCACATTGGTAGAATATCCATTGATCAAAGATGTTCTATAGATCAGCTTGTGAATGGGAATCAGAGACCATTATGTTTTTTTTTGGTGTTCTTTTTTATGATCAGGATTATTATGTTTAGTCCTGTATAGTCTGCTGACATCTTGTGACAAACTGGTATGGTCCATTTTCAAGGCCACAGTTACGCAGTAAGTGCCCAGCTGTGCTGATAAGGGAAACAAGTTTAATTTCTGGTCAGGCACATGCTACAGTAATGGCGCAGTGAATAATTCATCTAGGTGAAAGTGGGAGAATGGGGATTTCAGTTTAACCTTTTGACTCCCGCACCCTATCCACCAGTTTCCTTCAGGAACCTGGTGGATAGGGTGAAGGAATCAAAGGGTTAAGTTTTTGCTTTGCTAACATGGTTGGCAGTGTGGGATGCCAGTGGACAAGATGTGGGAGTCAAAGGGTTAAATCCCATCGGGGGTTTTGCTTATCCCCCTCCCTCTCTCTGTCAGACTTTGACTAGTTCAAGTGGTGGTCCTTGTGTGTCTTGAGTGTAAATCTCTTAGATGAGATGATCAGCCGAGGCATACAAGAGCCCTAGGCAGGAAAGGATTTGCCCTTGGAAATGTTATCTAGAAAAATGCACTTGAAATAGGAAATAAAAAATGCAATTGTGTACAGACTGATAGTGATACAGATATAAGGAGGGGGAGGGGGAATAAGGCAGTGCTGCACTGTAGCAGCACACTATCTTTGGGAAGTGACCCAAATTTCACACTATAAAGAGGTCATGACAAAAACCTGTTTGTGTATTTTTTTTCTTTAGGTGTAGCACATCTCATGTTAAATCATGTTAATTACATGTAACATTGAAATCATGTTAATCACATGTAACATTGATATTTTTGGCTGTTCGCTCTTAGATGAAAAGTGTGATTTTTTTCTTTCTTCTTTTTAAGTAGGTTAAATTTTGACCAGGGCCTTGCTCAACAGGTAATAATGAGCGCATGATCTTAAAAAAGACACAGAAATTCTTTAGGGGATCAGTCACTCAGTCAGAATGTAAAAGATATTCATTCAGGGATTTTGATGGGCACAGTAATCAGGTGGGTAAGGCATTGGACTTCCATTTCGAAGGTCTGGGTTTGATACTGCTGGGGTACCTTCTGCCTGGTGGATAAAGGGTGGATGTTTTTCTTATCTCCCAGCTGAACATGTGCGGCCTTTTATCAATTTAGAGTCTGAATGCTGTTTGTGTGATATATATGTTAATGTATCATCATCATCATCATCATCATCATCACATCAGGTGCCCTGCCGCATGGCGTTGGCGATCATGGACTTTCATCTGTCTCTATCTCTCGTTGTCTCAAGCATCTCCTCCACCCTCCTCGTCTTCAGCCACTCTGCAAGTCCGTCCAGTATTTCTCTCTGGGTGTACCTGGTGCTCTCTTTCCCTCCAGCTTTCCCATTGTGACCAGGTGCTCCGAATCCCCTTTCTTCATAAATTGGCCTGTAAATGTTGCCTGTCTTTTCCTAATTTTCCTTATGAATGATCTACTTGTGTCTGCCTCCTTCAAGACTGTCTCTTTTGTTTTCTTTGCTGTACATGGAACTCTCAACATTCTTCTCAGAAATCACATCTCAGCTGCCTTAATCTTGTTCTGGCTTTGGTTGTTGACTGTCCACGCCTCACAACCATACAACAGTATTAGTGCTATATAACATTGAAGAACTCTCTTCCTGATGTTAATTGATGGGCATTTGTTGGTTAGAATGCTTTTCATCTTCTTGAATGCTGTTTTGGCTTGGCCGATTCTGCCGCTATTTCTGATGTGCATTTGCTGTCTGATGAAATATATTGAAATGATCGTTCCCAGGTATTTAAACTTATCAACCTGTCTCAAGGTTGTGCCATTTGCTGTTATTTTGCATGAGGGGATTTCATGTTTTTTACTGGTCACCATGACTTCAGTCTTCTGCTGTTTAGTTCCAACCCCATACCTTTGCTTTCTATTTCTAGTATATTCACAAGGTTTTGTAGGTCCCTTTCATTTTCTGCAATTAACACAGTGTCATCTGCATATCAAATGTTGTTTATCATTTTTCCTCCAACCTTTAATCCAGGGTCTTCTTCTAGGTTTCTCATGATGTTTTCATTGTAAATATGTAAATTTTATATAAACATCCAGTATGCACATTAAAATCCTTTGGTGTACTTGTAAGCCATGTCAATGTCCGGCAGGCTAACGGTAACATGAAAATACTCGACATGCACCTCCACTGAAGACAGAATATGCAGACTGTGCAGCAGCATACAGCCTGGACAGTGTGTGGGCAAAACAGCATGCATACACGCATCTGGGAAAAATCAAAACTCTGAAAAAGTGCAGTTTAAAAATTTATTTAGAAAAGGGATTTTGCTGCTGTGTCTATCATTAGATCTTTTTTCCACTTTGGATCATAGTATGTTGTATTCTCAGTATTCTTTTTATAAACATTTCAAACACATTCAACAGTGTTCTTATCAGTGTACTCCTATATTATGCAGACTAAGTAAAAAAAAAAGTATTATAGTATTAATGCATGAGGCAAAATCGTTCTACAAGTACATAGGAATGAGACTGAACTGTCCTCATTACTGTCTGGTATGCAAGCCTTTTGCCAAGTTTTGGCCAAGATTGTGCATTACCTTCCTGGTCATTGTCGTAAGTACTGTTAAGAGTTTACAAGGGTTATGTTATCAGCTTTACTCCTTTAGTGTTAAGCTATGGAATGAGATTTGTGTTATTACAGTTAGACAAAATGAAGATGTAGATCCATGTACAAATGTCTCATCTGCTGGTGTCACTGAGTTCAGTGTTGGCTGCTGCACTGTTTGATACCACCACCTCCCTGAAAGTTGCTCTGTTTTAACTTTTGTGGACTATTTCTTGAATATTTAGACCACTGATGTTGTACAGAGTTGGTTATGTTCTCGTTGTATGAGATCAGAGGTTTGCCTTTCTTCCTTTTTGCCTCGGTTTTTCCTTGAAAAATAGTTGCCATGAGGTTTGTGTTCATGCTACATGACTCCATGGCCAGTGTATTTTAGTCTTCTCTTGTTGATTCTTCCAGGACACTTTCATAAGTTGTTCTACTTGTCCATTTGACGTGTAGTAGTCTCCAGTAAAACCACATCTCTGCTGCCTCAATTCTTCTACCATCAGCTTTTATGAGAGTCCAGGCTTCCTAACCATAAATCATAATGGGCCAGATTAGACATTTTAAAAGTCTGATTTTCTGGCCATTTAGTATGCCTCTGTCTTTTCAGACATTGTTGAGTTGGACCTTTTTTTTTTTTTGCTTTGCTATTCCAGTTCTTATTTTGATGTACAGATTTAAATGACGTAATTCAGAAGAGTTGCTGTCATTATATTGAGCCACAAATCTGGAAATTATGCAGTTCAGGGTTCATACCAGAAATAAAGTTGCACCAAGAAAGTTAGTACTGAAACACAGACACCGAATGAACACAAAAAGAAAATACAAGCCACACCATTTCAGATTATTCAGTTCTGTTATGTATTTATAAACACATTGAAGAATTTGACCATTTACACAAACATATCCCTACAGTTACAAGCTTGAAAAACAGCATTTCATGTTAACATTCACATGTCAGGGTCACTATTTCATAACTGAAAAAAATTTTTTTTTTCAGTTGTTCCCATTTTTGTGACTGTATATCATATGTATGATGTATATGCACATTGTTTTGCCGACACTGTGCAGGCAGTATATTGCTCCAGTCTTCATACTTTGTCTTCTGTGGATATGCATGCTGCCATGGGACACTTGACCAATGAGTGGATCTTAAATGTGTATACCTGAAATTTGTGCATGTATGTGATGGGGCTGTAGATGGCAGACACAGAAATGTCTGTATACATCATTACATGTCAGACTGGGAGTATAACTATTAACACTGTTTACCCTCCAAGTGGGAAGATTGAAGACAGACACTGACATGTCGACCTGGGGGTATAGAAATTAACTCTGTTTACCTACCCTCCAGGTGGGAGGATTGAACCCCAGATTTTCGATAGGAAGTTTGAATTCATACATTTACAAGTTTGGCACTTGACTACCGCATCCATCCTTTCATGAATAATTACATCAATTTCCCATCCTTAAAAATGCATACATTCAGCCGTCAGAGGTTCTGCTTACTTTCAAGTTGAATTGCCAGATTAATAATCATCAATACAGCATTTAGTTGGCTTGTGTGAAAGATGAGTTTAGATTTTGGATGAAGATTCTTTATTAGCTGCACAGGCAAGCGCGCACGCGCACAGACACACACACGTGCACGTGCGCACGAACGACACAATTAAAGGGAAGAAACTCAACTCAGTACTATCATATATAACAGTTCTGTAGATGATTTACCTCCCATGAGTCAGAATGGCAGTGGAGAAATCTTTTAACATCTCTCACTTAAAATACATGGTACAGCCTCAGTGCTTTGGCTGTATTTTGCTTAACCCTTTGACTCATGCACGCTGATTACCACTACCAGTATTTTGCATTTTAAACCATGCTATCAAAGCAAAAACTTAACCCTTTACCCTTTAATTCCCTCACCCTATCCACCAGCTTCTGCAGGAAGCTGGCGGATAGGATGAGGAATTCAAAGGGTTAAGTTTTTGCAGTTGGTGGATAAAGTGTGGGAGTTAAAAGGTTAAATGTATGCAGAATATCATGACTGAATTAGTATTATACTTATCATTTTATGCCACTGGGAGAAATGATTGCCTGTACAGCTAACAGTTGTTCTGTAATTAGGTTGTTTTTTTCTCTTGGAAAAAGAAAAGATCATAACAAGTCTTTGAATTGTTTGACTGTATATTATGGTTCTCGTTTGAAAAGACAGATGATGGTATATATTGCTTGATGATTGAGAGACTCATTTTTGTGAAAAGACTTCCAATGTGGACTGACATGCAATAATAAATGCTGTTTGTGTGTGTGTGTGTCATGTGTGTGTGCAAAATGCAGTAATATGTGTGTGTCACTGTGTGTGTGTGTGTCACTGTGTGTGTGTCCTGTGTGTGTGTGGTGTGTGTGTTGTGTGTGTGTGTGTGAGAGAGATAGTTGAAGTTACAGTCTCTTTTTAGTTTCTCCATTTAATCAGTAACGTGGATTGAGAGTATGTAAGCTGTAACTAATGAGTTTGGCTTCATATACTTACCATGTCAGATGTAAGTATTATGCGCCAGAAGGTCACCCTGTCTTGATTGAATTTAGTGGCTGATATAAAACTAATAAAGATGAAATGAAAGTAGACCTGCCAGGTGCGCACAGTTCAACCACTAGTGTCCCCTGTACATTCACGAGCACTGAAGAAAGTTCTGGGCATATCATTGTTTTCATCTGCCATCATGAAGAATGGATGTATCTCAGCAAATCTATTGCAGTTTGTGCTGTTGGTTGCCCTGTCTCACATTTCTGTGCTCGATGTTAGCTTGGCCTGGTACAGCTCTGCACATTTCATTGCATTCTCTTGCCTGATTTGTTTTCCTTCTTTTGATCAAGGTTGGTTGGGGGCAAAAACCATCTAGACCTTATGTAGAGGGAACTAAAGTTTCGGCTTGGCTTTGGACACATGGACTGCTGCTAGCAGTAGTTCTGCTAATGTGTGCGTCAGCCTGCCTCATGCCAGAGTGTCGAGTAGAGTAGGTGATTCTGTTCTAAAAGCAGTCATAGAAAAGAAAAGTAAAGAAAGAAAAAAGAAACCCTTCTCTTGCCAAGCAGATCACACTTGTCCCCCCAGTTCCAGGAGTAGTAGGTAAGTCAGGTCATTCTGCTACAAATTTAGTGCTTCAGCTATCCATTCAGCCTCATAACACAGGCTCGAAACAAACAGCTGCCAAGTACTTGAATTCTCGGGTTGGAATCGCCACACACTTCACTGCTACACTTTGTTGCAGTCTGGAGACCAGATCTCATCTTTGTTCACTGTTTGGAACATAGGACTATTTGGAGCAAAGGGGAATTGGTGAATGTGTGAGCCAGTTCCTATGCTTGATCTTGCGGTAGCGAAAACTGACATGTCACCAGGAGATGCTTTAGTGAGCATGTGTTGAACAGGACCAGGTACCTTCAGGTTGTAGGCATATCAACCCCAATCTACAGTTCAATGAGACAACCAGACCAAAGGGGCAAAGTATATTATAATATTGCCTTTCCATGTGCTCAGGGGTTTATAAATGTCTTTACACACAATATCCTCAGCTAAGTTTGACTCTTCTGGCTTAACCGCTGAAAACTGCAGTTCATGTGGCATTCCTGCTGATGATATGCCACCATGAGATTTATTTCCATCCTTCATTCACAGACAGGGGGTGGTGGGACAAAGCAGACAACAGAGATAACACTTCAGCCCCACCCCGACCCCCTAACATTTGCTGTATTCATTTACCTAAGTACTAGCCCAGAAAGGAACTTCAGTTGAATTTGTTTCATACCACAGACAAAAAGGCACAGAGTCCCTTTCCAGTTATAAAAAGAAACCTGGTATAATCACAACCATATCATCAACATAGCCCACTGACATTGTAAGCTTGTCCCCTTGGCATTGTCATAAGGTTACACAGCATTGCTACTACCATCTCACAGCTTGGAGGCCTGTCTCTGTCCGACTATTTCTTCCTCTTACAATCTTTTGAGCTCTGTTCCTCCTGATCTTCTCACCTCCACCTTCCTTTTAGCCTTAGCTTAGAACTGGTAGGTGCAGAAGCAAAATACATGCCTGTAGTGGCAACCCAATAAACAGAGGCTTCCTGGAAGACAGTCCCATTACATGCCGGTTTTTCCAAACATTGTTGCCAAGAACCAGAATGTCCAGGGATCCCTGTCCTGAGATAAACAGTGCCCTCTGTCCTCCATTTGGTACGAATTGACCAAAACAGGAAGCTGTTCCTGTTTTGGTGCCGCAAATACTACCACGATAGGACTACTGAGCAGCCCATCTCTAACCACAGCTCCTTATCTCCATTTACCAGCACTCTCAAGCAGACTTTGAGATTAGAGTATTTTACACCCATCTGCCCGGAGATACAGTGACTTTCCAGCAGAAAGTTCCTTTGAGTGCGATTTTGGAGGCACCTCACTAGTGCTTGACAATTCCCACTAAGCTTTACTTCAGGGATGTCAGAACAACGCGAGGTGATGATTCCCAGGACTTTTTTTTTTCCCTAGCAGCCCATGAGATCATACTATTCAGTCTACCTCAATGGAACCATAGAGGCAACCCCTTCTTTCTTAGTCTTTTAGGTCTGCTTACACTTTTTACAGTCTGACTTGGTACAGTACATGAAATAGGCCCAAAGGCATTTTTTTTTTTTTTTAATCTAAATACATGTTTGGTTGTATGTTACTGTGTCAGACTTGAATTCCCACCCATCTGTCTCCCTTTGGAGTTACCTCATTCTCAGTGGACCTGCAACATGGTTTGGAGCCTTCAGAACAATCTGTTTTTTTTTGTTTTTTTTTCAGCGCATGCCTATGTATAGGGATCATTAGGATTTGGACCATGGACCTCTGTCAGAGGAATTTTTGGTTCATCTCAGTATTAGCAGTTAAATTTGACAGAGACAGGAAGACCTACCGTCACCATAATCAAGTCATAATTTGCTTACTGTTTGCTGATTTGTCTGTGCAGGACTGGTGTAATTGATCAAGTATTAGAAACAAACCTGGAAAGTGCTCAGATTCAAGTCAAGTTGAAGTGAGTATTGTGTAATTTGTGTGATGTTAGTTGATGTTAGTGGGGGGGTGGGGGGTTGTTGTTGCTGTTTTGCTTGTTTGCTCATGTGAATTGAAACTGACAAGATATGATTGGTGCATAGAATCCATGATATCTTTACTAAACTTTCAGAAAAAAATTACTCATCAGGAATCTGAGATTGGCCTATGATGTCTTATTGCCTTTGAGTATTTTGGCAATATTATATAAGCTTTGGTGTTTGTTTTTATAGAGAGTTCCTTACTAGTTAGGGAACAAAGATCCAACCAAAGATGTCAGACTTGAGTTTGGAGTAAACCGAAGTATGTGACACATATTGCATAGTCATTGATTCAAGAGCTGCCTGTAATCTTCAGAACTAAGTATTACTATTAGTGTTTCACATTTTCTCCTCTATCCTACTTTTCTTTTTGTATTCCATTTGTATTCCAGAACAATTTCAGTACCTTGCATATAGTGATATGTCATTTATTTATGGAAGAGGCCTGGATGGCACTGAAGTGTTTACACAAGTGCTTGCTGCATGTTTCAGTCTGGTCGCATGGGTTTAGAATTTGTGGTATGAAATAATTGATTGGAATAAATTAAAGTAGATTCACCCTTATAAGGTGATGTTTAATTACAAGTATTTTAGACAGTTGTAAAAAAGTAAAGAACTACTGTGAGATGTAGCCACTACCTCCTGTGCCAGGTCAGTATTCAGAGATGAGTGCTCACCAGACTTACATAATTGTAGGGAGGGTCTGTTAAATCACAATCATCTTGAGACAGTCCCAAGAGGGTACATTAGTTCTTCACTTTGTAACATTTATCTCAAAATAATTGTAATTAAACATCATGTTACTAGGGTAAGTCTGGTTTAATTTATCAATTATTTCAAACCACAACTGAAACTCTAAACTTGTACAACCAAACTGAATTGTTACTCAGTAACGAACTACCTGAGGCTTTAAGCCTCTAGTGGGTATGAACCAGTATGCACACAGATAGAAATTTCCTGTGAATTTATTGCAAACCAAAGATCTTATAATTGTATTTACATATACAGTATAAGACTGTAGGCCTACAACTGATCAGGTTTTCTCGATGTTTTTAACAAAACTGCCAATAGAGTTTGTACGAAAGTCTGATCAATTCCTGAGATATTTGCCACTGATTTGTGATAAAACTGCATGCACAAGGTAATATTCCCATACATCCAGCTCGGAACATAGTTGGCACTAAACTGACGTGTAGCTGGCGGGCAACCACATCTCACTGTAGTTTGTTTCTGAGTAATGATTGGTGGATGTGGAAAATGACTGACCTTGCCTCTAATCTAATTGTGACCAGTATGAGTGCCTGATCCTGTTTCAGTTTAGGGTTAACAAAGTTGTTATTATGAGATGATTTATTGAACTTTAAATATCTCTTGGATGATGTGTATAATTTATTCTGTTTTGTCTTTGATAGTAGTTCATTGACATTGTTTTGCATGCATCCAGTTTTTACTGTTTATGAATTGTAATTTGTATAATATTGTATAATACAAAACTGTGTTTCTGTAAAGATATTGTGTGCCTTTTTTTTTTTGCCTTTTTAAGTTGTTGCTCCATCTTCTTCACTGATCTTTATACACTGTCTTCATGTACCATGCGGCTCATTTCAGCTTTCCAACTTCCCAGCAAGCCTACTGAAACTGGGTTGCCATGAGAGCTGGATATAAAGGTCATGACAGAATCTGGGACAAGTTTTTACAGTATCGTGATGATCTTGAGAATGGGTATGATAGTGATGATGCTATAGAGTTCCTTTGTGGATTGAGACTGCTCGCAGACTGCACTCTTGCTTCCTTTTATAATGTACTTGGCATCAACCTGGCCCAAAAGACAAAGAGTTAAGATGGGCATTTGTGCAAAATTCTGATTGATGTGTCTGTACAGTGGATGAATCTCAGCTGTGCAATCACAGTCTTCAAACAAGCGTACAGCAGACTCGGTTCTGGGCAAGAATTGATCAGGTCTGAAAAGATTGGGATTTATTTCATTCGAATCCACAGTCTCGCAGTAGCTATTCTGTTGCCCTAATTACTTTACCATGAAGACTGACTTATTAATTTTATTAATGTTGTTCCTCTGTTTTATTGCAGATACGAAGGGGTAGATAAGCAGCTTTAGTGGGCATTGGGCAAGAATCGATCAGGACAGGAAAGATTGGGATTTATGGCATTCGAACCCACTATCTCTCAGTAGCTATTCTGTTGCCCTAATTACTTTACCATGAAGACTGACTTATAATTTTATTAATGTTGTTCCTCTGTTTTATTGCAGATACGAAGGGGTAGATAAGCAGCTTCTAGTGGGCATTGAGCAGGCTCGTAACTTGGCTGCTCTTCCCTTTCCAGAGGGCAGCAAAGTGTAAGTACTGTTATTGTAGGGAAATTTTCTGAATGGAGGGGCTTAAACGATAGAACTACACATACTTTCCCTTTTTGTCATATTATCAAGACTATGAAACTCACTGAGCACTTAACTGTACCTTTATGTTTGATTAAAAACTACGAGGAAAGTGCTATTGAGAATGTGGATCAGGATCTGATTCTACAATAGTTGATGAAACAAAAGATACAGAATCTTCCTCATTTTTTTGCTGACGAAATTTTGGTTTCCTCCTGAGGTCATGATTGTTAGTCATCATAGTTAATTTGTTTTAGAGTGTTTTGTTTATCCTTTTCTTAGGAGTTTAGACATTATTAACTGTACACTTCAGGAGTTTTGGCATTATTAACTGTACACTTCAGGAGTTTTGACATTATTAACTGTACACTTCAGGAGTTTAGACATTATTAACTGTATCCTTCAGGAGTTTTGACATTATTAACTGTATCCTTCAGGAGTTTTGACATTATTAACTGTATCCTTCAGGAGTTTTGACATTATTAACTGTACACTTCAGGAGTTTTGACATTATTAACTGTACACTTCAGGAGTTTTGGCATTATTAACTGTATCCTTCAGGAGTTTTGACATTATTAACTGTACACTTCAGGAGTTTTGACATTATTAACTGTATCCTTCAGCTTCAGGAGTTTTGACATTATTAACTGTACACTTCAGGAGTTTAGACATTATTAACTGTACACTTCAGGAGTTTAGACATTATTAACTGTACACTTCAGGAGTTTAGACATTATTAACTGTACACTTCAGGAGTTTAGACATTATTAACTGTACACTTCAGGAGTTTAGACATTATTAACTGTACACTTCAGGAGTTTTGACATTATTAACTGTATCCTTCAGCTTCAGGAGTTTTGACATTATTAACTGTACACTTCAGGAGTTTAGACATTATTAACTGTACACTTCAGGAGTTTAGACATTATTAACTGTACACTTCAGGAGTTTAGACATTATTAACTGTACACTTCAGGAGTTTAGACATTATTAACTGTACACTTCAGGAGTTTTGACATTATTAACTGTATCCTTCAGCTTCAGGAGTTTTGACATTATTAACTGTACACTTCAGGAGTTTAGACATTATTAACTGTACACTTCAGGAGTTTAGACATTATTAACTGTACACTTCAGGAGTTTAGACATTATTAACTGTACACTTCAGGAGTTTAGACATTATTAACTGTACACTTCAGGAGTTTAGACATTATTAACTGTACACTTCAGGAGTTTTGACATTATTAACTGTATCCTTCAGCTTCAGGAGTTTTGACATTATTAACTGTACACTTCAGGAGTTTAGACATTATTAACTGTACACTTCAGGAGTTTAGACATTATTAACTGTACACTTCAGGAGTTTAGACATTATTAACTGTACACTTCAGGAGTTTAGACATTATTAACTGTACACTTCAGGAGTTTTGACATTATTAACTGTACACTTCAGGAGTTTTGACATTATTAACTGTACACTTCAGGAGTTTAGACATTATTAACTGTACACTTCAGGAGTTTAGACATTATTAACTGTACACTTCAGGAGTTTAGACATTATTAACTGTACACTTCAGGAGTTTTGGCATTATTAACTGTACACTTCAGGAGTTTTGACATTATTAACTGTATCCTTCAGGAGTTTTGACATTATTAACTGTATCCTTTAGGAGTTTTGACATTATTAACTGTACACTTCAGGAGTTTTGACATTATTAACTGTACACTTCAGGAGTTTTGGCATTATTAACTGTATCCTTCAGGAGTTTTGACATTATTAACTGTACACTTCAGGAGTTTTGACATTATTAACTGTACACTTCAGGAGTTTTGACATTATTAACTGTAAACTTCAGGAGTTTAGACATTATTAACTGTACACTTCAGGAGTTTTGACATTATTAACTGTACACTTCAGGAGTTTTGACATTATTAACTGTACACTTCAGGAGTTTTGACATTATTAACTGTATCCTTCAGGAGTTTTGACATTATTAACTGTATCCTTCAGGAGTTTTGACATTATTAACTGTACACTTCAGGAGTTTTGACATTATTAACTGTACACTTCAGGAGTTTTGACATTATTAACTTATCCTTCAGGAGTTTTGACATTATTAACTTATCCTCCAGTTTGAATTGGATTGGAAAAACAGAAACTATCCAAAAAAAGGAAGGAAAACACCAACTACACACACACACAAAAACTGATGATAGTGTACTCGTTCAGTCTAGTAGGACAAGTATTTGTTAACAAGTGTTAGACACTGTGTTCAATGAAATAAGGGTATTTGACTTCAATCTCACATGAAAGAAAGCAACTTTTTGACCAAGACAGATGACAGTGCTTGCTTTCTCTCTCTTGAGCAGCTGAAGCCCTATACCCCATTGTTGTGTTCTTTAATCCCTCAGCTTATCCATTGGCTTCCATCAACTTTTACAGGAAACTAGTTGATAGGCTTGAGGGAGTGAAAAGATTAAAATTCAGCCTATGGTAGTCATTTCATTTTATAATTATATTCAGTCTTTTATGATTTGTATTATGACTAAACCATTGTTAATTTGCTTTGCCACAGGTGTTATTTTGCTTTTCCACAGGTGTATCAAAGTGGCCGTGGTGCCCAGTGTGAGCGTGTCCTGGGCCACTGAGCCGGTGAGCGAGTTGAAGGCTCCAAAGTTCACTGAGGTGTTTGCTGTGACGTTGCCAGAACATCGCCTCTACACCAACACATTGCAGCTGAACGTCTGGAGCTTGCATGAAGTGATAGGGGATGAATGCTTGGTAGGTGTCAGTTTGCTCTGAGTTTATGAATTTGGAATTGGTTTAAGAGGGCTTGTTGTGCTCGAACAGTTCCATAAGTTTTATGCGGTCCGCCCAAATGTGCCAAGTACGATGTGGCAGCTCCTTGAACACGTGTAAAGTTCTGTGTGCCAGTACAGTCCTGAATGAAGGAAGAGGCGATGAGGAAGGTGGATGGGACCAGAACTTATGAAACACTGAAACACTGAGCTGACACCACCAGTTTGATTGGGGCATTAAGATGGACAGCAAACAGCCAGCTTTTATGTTGCAGGCTGGGATTGAATATGAGACATCAAATCTTTTGAGTCCACGGCTGTATTAAAGAGCCAGCCCTTGAGTTTTGAGTTTGTTCACAGATGTGGGGTTACTTCAGTATCACAGATTATTACTGATCAGAGTATTCATGTCCACTATGACCTTAGTCTTGAGCTTGTTCATGAGTGAATTCTTATGAGATGACTTGATATTCATGGTAGTTCAACATTTGCTCTACAGGCCTTGTAGTTTCAGATCCATTGAAATTTATGATGCCTCAATCTAGTGCATGTAGTATACCAATGCATGGGTCAGGGATTTGAAATTTTATCTATACACACTCTTTTGTGTACATGTGCAAAGTCCATTAGAGTTTTTGTGAGTATTACATTTGTTATTTGATTCAAACATTTTTTGTTTTATGTAGATGATATTGTTGAATTAAAGATTGCTACATCAAAGTATCCCAGCAGGAATAATTTAACTGGTTTTGAAATGAACTGAAATTCAAAAAGTAGTGTGTGTGGTATATGTTTCCAGGGCTGTGCCCAGGTGAGTCTGGCCGACTTTAATCCCCGCAATACCTCATTACGCTGGTACAACGTACTCAGCTTCAAGTTCATGCAGGCAGACCTGCCACCGGCAGTCAAAATGCCAGCCACCAGCACCGCAACAACCACCCCCACCTCCAAGACAGGGGTTGCTGGAGCAGCAGTTTCTACTGCAGACCCCACTGCCAGTGGTAGCTTGCAGAGTCTGCCATCATCGTCGTCCAGCTCAGACTGTGTCAAACCCTCCCGTCCTGTGCATACAAAGCAGGTGAGGCGGTCTGCTAAAGTATGTTTTCTGTCTTGTATCTCTTGCTTTCTCTGTGTCTGTCTCTGTCTCTCCCATCAATTGCTCTCCCTTTCTTCTCCCATTTCTTGTCTCTCCCATCACATGCTCTCCCTTTCTTCTTCTCCCATTTCTTTATTCTCTCTCTTTTCTTCAATAGACCTTGAAAAGTCATATGAGGATTTATGAAGTATAAAGACACAGCCTGAACTTTTCTCTGTCTCGACAACAGGTTGGAGAGTGACCATATTAAATCAGAGTGAGAGAGTGACCATATTAAATTGGAACATTCTAGTTTTCTGCACAGGGAAAGAAATATGGGAGGGGGAGAGGGGAATAAATAGAAGTACAATGTCCTTCATTTTTTGTGTGTGTGTGTGCAGCAAAAGGATCGTGTTCACCAACTTTTGGAGGCTTCATCGGCCAAGCTGAGGAAGGCTTCCATAACCAGTGATGAGAACTCTTCAGCGGACAATTTGCGAGATAGGTAGGTGCACAAATGTTCGCTTCACACACACACATGCACGCACGCACATCTCTCTCTCTCTCTCTCTCTCTCTCTCTCTCTCTCTCTCTCTCTCTCTCTCTCTCTCTCTCTCTCTCTCTCTCTCTCTCTCTCTCTCTTCTTCGTCTAAAAGCACATAAGTGAATAGACATTAAAAGAAATAATGAACACAGACACACACACAGACACACACACACACACACACACACACACACACACACACACACACACACACACACAGACACACACACACACACACACACACACACACACACACACACACACACACACACACACACACACACACACACACACATTTTCATTAGATGAATGTGCTCTGGTTGTGCTGTTGTCTTTTATTTATGGCCTCATGTAGACTTTTTGGTTATGGAATGTTTGATTGTAAACTGTTGTTTGCTGCAAGACATACAGTGGTTGCAAATGGATTTTATCAGTGGCAAATTGTTACATTTTGCAATTCAAATCAATGCTGTTTATGGTTAGGGAAAATAAATTAGAGGGCATGAGATATTTTATAAGAGAAAATTAAGGTTTGATTTCTTGTACTGGATGAAAAATATTATGGACTAATAGGTCACCCTGTCTTGGCTGATTTTAGCTGCTAATTTTGAGATGAACTAAAAGTAGCCCAGCCAGGGCCTCATGAGCCAGCCAGTAGTATCTCTTACATACGCATGCATTAGAGACAGCCCCAGTCATATTGCTGACCTCATTTTTTTGGCCACCATTATCAAGAAGGGTATGTCTCAGCAGACCATTATGTCTTTGTTTAAGTATATGCTCTGTATGTCTCAGCAGACCATTATGTCTTTGTTTAAGTATATGCTCTGTATGTCTCAGCAGACCATTATGTCTTTGTTTAAGTATATGCTCTGTATGTCTCAGCAGACCATTATGTCTTTGTTTAAGTATATGCTCTGTATGTCTCAGCAGACCATTATGTCTTTGTTTAAGTATATGCTCTGTATGTCTCAGCAGACCATTATGTCTTTGTTTAAGTATATGCTCTGTATGTCTCAGCAGACCATTATGTCTTTGTTTAAGTATATGCTCTGTATGTCTCAGCAGACCATTATGTCTTTGTTTAAGTATATGCTCTGTATGTCTCAGCAGACCATTATGTCTTTGTTTAAGTATATGCTCTGTATGTCTCAGCAGACCATTATGTCTTTGTTTAAGTATATGCTCTGTATGTCTCAGCAGACCATTATGTCTTTGTTTAAGTATATGCTCTGTCTCCTCTTTTCTGTGCTCGATCTTAATGCGGTCTTGTATAATTGTGCATCTTTCATCATGTCTTAATCGATTTGTTTTCCCTTTTTGGATCTTGGAATTTTGGGGTAAAAACCATCGAAACCCAATCATGGGGGAACTAAACTCTTGGCTTCGGACATTCAGCCTGATGCAAGCAGTAGCTCTACTTATGTGTGTGTCAGTATGGCTCGTTCCCATGTATCAAGTAGAGAGGGGGATTCAGTTCTAGAAAGTCCTCCCTTACTGAGAGCAGATCACATTGATCCCCACAGGAACAGGAGTAGTGGGAATGTTGGTTCATTGTGTTTTAATCTGAGTGATTCAGATTTCCATCAGAGTGTTGCAGCTGGTGACTGTCTTCAGAGCTGTGTGCAGCTGCTAAAGTAGAAGATAATATCACTCACGTTTTCTTTGAACCTCATACCAAAGTTCAGTCTTAGTTGAATATGAAGCGACCAGTTGCTACTAGAGTTCGGAAATTGGCAATCGCTACACTCTCGATGGCAATTGGGAATCACCACACACTCCACAGCTACACATCATGGCAGTTGTGAGGTTAGACCTCACCTTGTTTCAATTTGAAACAAAGGGGAATCAAGCGAATGTTAGGTCAGTTCTCTCACCAGATCTCATGATAGCGGTAACGGACCCCCAACCATAGGTGGTGGAAGTTACTCAAGGTAGGTGAGGGAGATGACATCCTGTGGCATTCCATATCCCCTCACAGCAATTTGCAGACGGGAGTGCCTCTTTGTAGGTCTCAGGTAAGGATGAGACTGTTGCATAGTCTCCGCTATGACCTGACCAGCCTGCTGGGTGGTGTCCCAGTCATCACACCCTCCCCCCAGCCAATGAGTCTGTTGCTTAAGATAGAACATACAGGAGAGAGGTTAGGGTCCGGCCGATTTTTTTTTCGACGGACCCTAACAGACCAGACTATCTACCCGCCAGAAAACACGGGATCTGTGTATGGACAAGCTCTTGGGGTGGTTCTGGGACATGGAAGGATGGGGTTGCTGAGCTGGCCACCTTTCTACATACTTGACAGAATATGTACTGAGTGGGTTTACAATTACCTTAACATTTTACACCCTCAGCCACGTTCAACCTTTAAGGCTGAACCACTGAAGACTGATGGTATACTTGGCATTCCCAGTGATATGCCACTATGAGATTATCTCCCCCCATCCACAGGCGATTGAGACCACACATGGTAGGTGAGGGAGGTAACATGTCATGGCGTGCCTTATTCCCCCATCTTTGCAAATATAAACCTTTAGGCCTCAGACTAAAGTGAAATTGCCAATCTTCTCCCTGTCATGAGCCAACCCACCATGGGGGATCCCAGTCAGCACTCACTTCTCCCAGCCACAATGGTTGGTGGAAACACCTGTTTTCCCTCAGCGGAGGAGTTGCACCCTTCTCTCCATTCTTTAATGGCTGGGCGTAGGGCTCTATTGCCTGCCCCAGCCACTGAAGAAAGGGCGTGGGCAACACAAGAGAGGCAAGGGTGTGGTTAATTTTTGGCTGCCCCTCCCAGACCAAATCACCTACCTGTGGCTGAACACTAAATCTGTGTGAGCATGCAGATGGTTGCCTGTGTTGGACAGACTAAAAGGATGTTTCTGGGACCCTAACGTTGAAGGGTGTGGCTGCTTAGCCTGCTCATGTCAAGGTCATTGCCCCAAAAGGTTATTAGCAGACCATGCAACAGCCTCACATACTCAGGGATTCCAGTCCTGCATGAGACTCACATGTTGACATTGCCTCGACCCCCATCATTCCATTGAGGTGCAGCCTGGGATTAGACAGGGAAGAATATAACTAGGTCCCAGAGATCTGCTTGTCTTTCAAAAATGCTTCAGTTCAGACTGTGGAGTTAGGCCTCAAATCCACATTGTCACTCAAGGTCCTACACCATTATCTCCTGGAGACTGTTGTGAAATCCACCGCCGAAAGACAGGTTCTCATTCTTTTACTTCAAGCTTATGCGCCGGGCATAAAAGTGAAGGACCTGTTCTGCCTCTGGCCACTGCAAATGATCAATACAGCATGGCAGTGGGCTCCCACACAAGGATCGTCCACCACACCACAGCCAGCCATCACCCATGCAGCCATCCAAGTCTCCCCAGAGGATAAACTTTTACTTGGGATTTTTAATCAGTGCCACATTAGTTCCTTTTCCTTCAGGAGGCTAGCAGAGAATGGGTCAGTGTGCTGAGGCCAGTTATGATGGGAGTGTACCTCAGCCTATGCCTTCCTTGGGGCATCTTGGCAGGCCAGGCCTGGCTAAGGGAAAACCATTACCCAGGCAAACATAACCCTGCTCTAAAACTGCAAGTCAGGCTTTTCTGATGAAATAGATCCAATGGCGCAGGAGGGCTCTAGGCTTTTACAGCACATGCTCCGCGGACATTCTGTCTAGTTCCTTTGCGATGGCCAGTGCGGTCATCATGCCTCCAGGTGGCAGTTAGACCAGGATGGAAGATCTCTCCCTCCAGCTAGTCGTTAAATTCTGGTTTAGTTGGACATGGTAAAATGTATGACAGTAAAAGAACAATTTTTTCTGTAAATTCTGTTTGTTAGTACATTTATCATATTCAACTCTTGGGCCCATCCAGCCTTTTCTTTTGGATCTCTGACCCAGTGGTATTCCAACAGTGCTGCAGAAAAAGAGGAAAAATGTTTGCCAATGACCTGGTCATTTTGGGTAGGGCTAACGTGGCACCACCTGGAGATGACTTTGCTCTGCTGTCTTGGTAATCTTTGGCTGATACCTGCCTGAGATAGAGCAGTTATATGCCATATTGCGTTAGGTGAATATAATAAGTGTATAGTAAGTGTACTAACGAAACATTTGAAAATTACTCTTTTATTGATTGAGTGGAAATTTGAAATGTTCAATTTCGATTTATGTTTGATGATTATTTTTTTTTCAGTCAGTCAAAGTCTCTGCATCCCACTGTGTTGTCACTGAAGGAAGAGAGCAGTGATGAATCTACCATCATCTCTTCTCAGACCTCCACCCTAACTCGAAACCAGGGTAGGTTACTTTTTTTTTTCATGTGTGTGTGTGCTACTTTTCAGGTACTCCTTGTTATCTGTTGATGGCATGAGATGGACAAAACAAAGGGTTGGATGGTATATAAGTATGGCTCTCACCTTCCAGTCCCACTGCATGCGTTTGAGCCTACTTGACAGAACTTCATGTATGCATCTCCAATTCACCGTGCTGTGCTTAGATGCCTCACCCTGTTCATAGTTTGGAATGGTAATGCAGAGAGAAGTGAGGTCTCTACCACCTTCTTTCCCTGTGACTTTAAGGCTGTAGAGTTTAACCTTTAATGGCTTCAGAGAACTCAGGGAGCCATTGTTTGTGTTGGTTTGATGTGCTGATACTGATACTGATGACAGTAGGTATCCTTCAGTACTGGAGAACTTTAGGTAAGTAATAATAATAATAATAATAATAATATAATAATAATAATTACAATATTTATATAGCGCAAAATCTTGATAAAATCAAATCTAAGCGCTGAAGCAGACACACACGCACGCACACGCACGCACGCACGCACGCACACACACACACACACACACACACACACACACACACACACACACACACACGCACACACGCATGGCTATAAATGGGGAGAAAGAATAAAAGCAAGAATAAAAGCAATGGAAAATTATAGAGAGCATAGCATATACACTACAATTATATATTATAACCATGTGATTCCCCTCCGAGCGGAGACAGGCTGCAGAGGGGGGGGGGGGGGGGGGGTTGAGTGAGGTTAGGATTTTATGCAGAGGAGAAAAGGGAGTTTTGAGAGCGGACTTGAAGGAGACAAAAGTAGGTTGCTGACGGACTGAGAGAGGAAGTTTGTTCCAGGAGAGTGGACCAGAAACAGAGAAGGCTCGTGGACCATAGGTATTGAGCTTAGTGCGTGGAAAGCGAAAAGTTAGAGGATCGGAGGCAGAGCGGAGGGTACGTGAGGGAAGATAGATCTCAAGTAGGCTTGACAGGTAATCGGGGGCTGCGTTATTGAGGCTTTTGTAGCACATGGTGTCTAGTTTGTACTGTATGCGCTTTGATACAGGGAGCCAGTGAAGTTGTGCCAGGAGAGGAGATATGTGGTCAGCTTTTTTCTTTTTGAGTACAAGTACCTCACGGTAGATGGCAATGTACCTCACGATAGATGGCAATCTAGTAGGCAGTTTTCAGCAAGACTGCTGATGATATTTTGATATATGTATATGTATAGGTCCATATTGTATAGAAAATGAATGGTGTGTTGGTTGATGGGTGTAATATTTCAATGTGTGCAGGTCCAGAGGAAATGGAAAATCATGCCTATGATTCGGTGCTGACCAGCCAGAATCACCAGGAAGAGGAAGAGGACGTGGAAGAAGAGGATGAAAAGGTGAATTGTTGAAAATTATCTCTTCTGGTTTAAATACCAAGTGTATGTTCTGTATTTGTGTGTATGAGTACATGTATATACTGTCATAAAATATTGCATTCAGGATTGTTTTCCGCATACACAAATTTACTTCAGTGATGGAAATCTGAAAATGTAGTTACATACACAGATTCATTGAACTTAAGAATTCACCTATTTTCTCAAAGGGGAGGGGGTAACATAGAAGAGAAGGTATATGCCTTAGATTAATTTAACACCCGTGATAAGCCTGTATTGTTGGTTTCATTATTTTAGTCATTTGTTTATTTATTTTCTGATTCCATTATTTATTCATTTATTTGAAGATATGTAGACGGACCTATTTTTGAAAACATTCGACAAACAAGTTGTTTATATTATGAGGGCTGATCCAAAAGTCTTGATAGTTAGGTTGA
The DNA here is from genome assembly GCA_030674185.1 of Monoplex corrugatus. NCBI lineage: Eukaryota > Metazoa > Mollusca > Gastropoda > Littorinimorpha > Ranellidae > Monoplex > Monoplex corrugatus. The sequence goes on from CM060314.1 coordinate 89,357,768, forward strand.
CATTTCTGAACAGTTTAATGTAAATGTTTTTAAAACTTGTATTGAGATCAAATGGATAAATGATCATGATGCCATTGTAATTGAAAAAGTGATGTGTAACTTATTGTGCATCCAGAAAACGGTCATCCTGGAAAAGTGCAGCTCAGATGTTATGTCTTCATGAGGCTCAAACTTGGAGACAGTCTGATCAAAACTATTGCTGATTTGAAAGTTGTGTATGGAGACAAGTGTTTCATATGGGATAGTTTTCCACTTGATGTGGAAAAAATGACTTGAAAGACAAATACTAATGCAGATGTCCAGTTTATAAAGAGAGCAGAGGAGAGAATCCTCATATTTCAGTTTGTGAAATGAGTGAAAGTCACAGTGTGTCATATAACTTAATTGAACGGATCCTGCAGTTTGAGCTTGAAGAGCAGGTAAAAACAGAGGGTTCAGAGTTCTAAGTGATTGCTTATTTCGAGCCAGAGGGCCCAAATGACTGTGTGATGTGATCACAGGTAACAATACATGGGCAGCCTTCTATGGCATCCCAAACAATCTTTATCTGACATGGGTGGGCACCAGTGATGAAAGACCAGTTGTATTGGGACCTGGTTTCCAAAGCCTGAAGAGACATTTCTTCATTTTGTTAACTCCTGAAGCTATATAGCAACAATATTTTGCCTGAAAAGTTTGCACTTTCTGCGAGATATTATGGAGAAAGTGTTTTTGAGAGTGTTTCATTCAGAGTTGTGCAGTCCATCCTTGAGCAGTGTCTGAACGTGGATACCAGCAAAACACTCATTTTGCATGACAACATAAGTGCCCATAAAGCCAAAGTCACTATAACCTATTTACAAGAGCTGTCCATTCAAGTCTTCCCTCACCGATCCTGACTTCCTGACTTAACCCCTTGCAACTTCTAGTTTTCCCCCATCCAAAGCAAAAAATGGCTAGCAAGAAGTTTATCAAGAATCCAGGACTTCGGAAAGGCAATGAAGTCACAGTTTAGCATTTGACTTTTCACTGAGAAGGCTGAAATTTTGTGCGGAGAGAGGAGAAGCGTACTCTGAAGTACTGTGAAAATTTCATGTACTGTTGACTACCCATTTTTGTTTTGTGAAGTAAGTGACAGAACTTTTGGATCAGCCCTCGTGGTGAACATGAAAGTTAATTCTTTTAAAAAGTCTGATCAAGTGTGTGTTTGTCCATGTTAATCAGGACTACACAGAAATGATTCAAGAGGTCCTCGATGAGCTGGCACAGTCTGTGGATAACATCTACGATGATCGCTACACAGAGTCAGATGATTCAGCACATATCAAGACTTGTGATGCAGAAACAAACACAGAGGGAGAGTTTGGACACATGGAGATGAAGCGGAGGTCTCACAGCAGCGTCAGAAACAGCGCTATACGACGTTCACAAACTTTCTCCCCAGCCTGTCGCCAGGGAGCGGGATACGTATGTAAGGTCAGTGATGCCTTTTTTTGGTTGTAAGTTTTGTCCTCTATTCAGCGGTAAATACAGTTTTACTTTAACACATTCGTGACAGGAAGCATTGATTGTTGTTTCATGCAAATAACCTCTGTGGATGAGAAGCATTGATTGCAGTTTTACCAGTTAAAGGTACAAAACTGGCTCTGATTTTCCCTGCATAAGCTGGGAATTATCTCCCATGTTTGTTCACTTCCGTTTATGTTTGGTTGACATTTTGCATTCTGTCAGAACATCTTCTAGGCGATTTGGAAAAAAAAAAATAATGGCAAGAAATCATAGTCTCACACACACTTCCTTGCGCGACTGCTCGACTTTGATGACAATCCTGGCGATGGTGAAAATGAAGTTTCTGGGAAGAAAGTTATTCGGATGTAGACGAAACACATGTGGTAGTGTCTTCAGCAAGTGCTAGTGAGTTAGTGATGGTATGATCATTGTATTGATTAAGGAAAAAAATACCAAAAAGCCAAATAACTACTTGTACTACAAAAATACTTCAGTATACAAATTCTGTTTTGACAAATTCAAATTCTCTGGTCATTTTACCATAAGTATGTGAAATTTCTTGTAAATCGATCAGTAAGGTGAAATTTCTTGTAAATCGATCAGTAACGAGAGATGCTGTTTAACAAAAAAGACAAGTACATGTACACCCCAAATTTTCTAAAGGCAACTTCAGGTCAGGCAGCAACGGCCCTGAGGCAAGCCCCATCACAGTGGAGTGAGATGGATGCAACATTGACTCTGTATTTGTTAACTGATATGTAGTATTTGTGTGATGTGTGTGTATTTGTTAACTGATATGTAGTATTTGTGTGATGCTGACTTGGTAATAATTAACATGCAGAATTTGTTAGATTTTCTCAGTGTGTGTGTGTGTGTGTGTGTGTGTGTGTGTGTGTGTGTGTGTGTGTGTGTGTGTGTGTTGTGTGTATATGTGCATGAGTGCACTACATGTGTGGCAATAAATCTGTATTGTTCATATTGGACAGTTGAAGTTTGTGTGCTGCTGTCCACCCATCTCTATCCTCCCCCCCCCCCCCCCCCCCCACACACACACAGGCACATGTGAAATCTATATACCAACACAAGTAGGACTTGTACACAGTGTAAGTCCCCTCCACTTCTCTTCTTCTCCATGGTTTATGATGATGTTTGAAGTTTTGTGATAAGGACAGTAGTACCATGCTCAGGGTGTGTTGTATACTTGCAGCTGAATCGCAGTGATAGTGACAGTTCTATGCCTCTGTACAAGCGAGGACCTTTCCAGCGAAACACACTGGAACGCAAAAGTCTCAGATGGAAAAAGGTGAGAGACCTTTGAAAACCTTTAGGATTGCATGTTGTTTACTACTTATTGATGCTTCTTGTAGAGGTTTCAGAGTGTGGGGATGGTGTTTTTCCCATTGTAGAAAACACTCTGAAGAGGTTTTTAAATTTTACAGTCCAAGTTTCTTCCGGAAGTGGTAGTCATGTATAAGGTACACATTTATGAAAAGCAGATTTTGAAAACAAACAAGGAATACTGACCAACAATTAGAAAATCTCAGAATCCAACAGTATGAAAGGTTACAGTGCTTGATGCAATTCAAACAAATTGAGTGCAAGCATGTTGTGGAGATATTTTGATGTGCAGCAAGTTTTGACTCTGGTGTACAGAGAATCTAGCAAAATGCATTATGAGTTATGAATAATGGTTATGTTTGCATGTAAGACACGATCATGTAGAGCCAGAGATTGAGTGGGAGAACATTGTCATAATATCCATAAATTATCTTAGTAAAATTTTGTGATAATAGTAATGATTGTAAATCATATGTAAATTAGTTGATCCATCCAATTGCACAATTGTAGTTGAAATGTCGCATGATAGCTTTGAAAAGGAAAGTGGGAAGACTTGATGTGATTGATAAATGGATGTTGAAGTGGATTCTGAATGGTTTTTAGTATGACTAAACTTGAATGGTTTTTAGTATGACTAAACTTCGAATTTGGCTGTAGTTTACCTGCTGTAGATGATTTACAGAATACATTTCAGACATCACTCAGGCATTGTTTAAACAATAATGATTAATATATATTACAGGCCAATGGACTGATGCTTAGTGGTTCAAGCACATTACGGTTGCCTGTGCGAACATCGTTTGACCTTGAACTTGACCTTCAAGGCCTTCAACACCGCTTGAAAGTGCATGCGAGATGAGATCAATCGCCTTCGTCACCTGAAGCAGCAGCTGGAAGAAGCAAAGAAGCGAGGTGATAATTGTTGTTGGTTATTATCAAGATTATTTATGCAGAGTTCAGATTTTTTCCATCACCCTGAGACATTACCCTTGATAAAAAGTAGAGATGGTAGGTCAGAATGCAGAAGCAGGAACAAAGTCAACAGATTGTAATTGTTAGTTTGATGTACTTGAAGAATCTGTATATTATTGATTGTACTGTTTTAACGAATTTGTAGTGGGAACTGACTCAGGACGCAGATACACGTCGTTTAGGGTGAGAAACTTGTTTTAACAGCACACAACCATGTCATAGAAGCGCATAAGCTCAGCTAATGCGAGAGATCATACTAATTGCTAAGCACTCTTTTCACCAGTGCCTTGTGGATTACCCTCACTTGTCTGGCCCCTGTGGGTGTTGTTTTTGGGTTGTGTCCTTGCCAGGAGCTCGACTCCCCTATCTTCTGTCAGTAGCCCTTTTTCTCACAGGTTTTCCACAGGCCGTGGACTGCTCAAAGCATCCACTCTAAGTGGTTATCAGGAGGGCCAGCCACTGCACAGGCCATGTGTTGTCAGGGAGACGGGGCATTCTATGTCCATCAGTCGACCCAAACCCCCACATTGGCCCATGATGACCACCTTCCCTCATCAAGCCCATCTGACCACCAGCCCGCAGCATGATCATCTGCTCTCATGCTTCCTCTGGAAGGGAATACCAGAGTTTATCCTTTACATTCCTTCCAGAGCCCTCTTGTGGCATGGGATGCCAGAGTGCTTTCTTCTTGTCCATGCAAGAACAAAGAGAAGCCGGAGGCACCAGCGACTCTTGCCCACTTCCTCCTTGTCAAGATGCCAGGGAGTTTCTCTTCTCGCCTGTGCAGGAGTTAGTTGACGGGAAACCTTTTTTCCTCCGACCAGTACGCCAGCTCGGACCTCTCGGGGAATTGTGGCTTATACAGTGGATTGACCCAAGATCATCGCCCTTGCACATGCCCACAGACTTCAGGCTACCTCCACTGGCCAACGAACTGGCCTTCATCTGCTGGAACCCCCCTTCCCAGGGGTCCTACAGGCCATTTTCCTTCACAGCATAGGGACTACAAGCTTCTTTACTTGGGCTCCCTACCACCACATGCCAGCCCAGCAACCCAACTCTTTCTTTTCTGCCCCCTCCCAGGCTTATGGACTGGTTCTTTTTGGGGAGCTCCCACCCCCCACCCTCAGGATTTCAGAACATTACAAAAACCAAAGTCCAGTCATCATCACAGTCCACTCAGCCAGGAGGAATTTTGACCTGGCTCATGCACCTAACTAGGCCTATGCTTGATCTGACCACCTTCAGTCCACACTACTCTCCATCCCATATGATCGCAGACTTTGTGCTACGTCACATCCAACTTGCATCATTTGCTCCTCAGTCAAAGCCCACCATTCCCCATTTCCACGTGAAATATGCAGCCTCTGCCAGGAGGACGCTCTCCTTCTGCAAGATCTCTCCAGAGGCTTCTCCTTACAGCAGGCCTCTACCCTTTGCAGAACACCCGCCTGGGAACTCTTCCTCATCCTGAAGCTCCTCAGAGGCCCACTTTTCACCATCCCCAGGATGCCTCTCTCAAAGAACCTTTTCAGAAAAGCTCCCTTCTTCACTACGCTCACTTCAGGCAAGCTCGCCACTGGATCGCCTCTGAAGTACACTGTTTCAGTGGACTCCCTAAGGACATTTGCAGAGAACGTTACGAATCATTTACTAGAATTCATAGCCAAAAATCAACAGCCAGGGATACCCTTCCTCACTGACCTGGCTGCCTCTTTGTCTTTTTTAATCCTGTTTACTCTGTCGGTATCGACACTCCTGTCTATTTCAGTGGATCTTGCGCATCATTAGCGAGGCTTATGGAGCTCAGGGTCGGCAGCTCGATTCTTCCAGGTCCAGTGCTCATGAACTATAGCCTGGGCCCTGTCCACAGTTCAACTTCTCTCTTCCTAAAAATCTTGGATGCTGCCTACCGGCACTCACCCAGCACATTCATCTCTTTCTACCTCAGGGACATTTCACGAGCATGTGAAGATGGTTCCATGGCATCACCTCCGCTGTATATGCCTAGGATGTCGTGTTTACTTCCAACCAGTTTACACATCATCCACCTTCCAGGTAGTGCCACTCTGCACTAGTAAGGTAGGGTTAAGTTATGTGCTATTGAATGGGAAATTTTATATCAAATCCTTTTTATAAACATAAATATATTTTACATATCTTGTAACTAATACCTGCCTGCCTACCCCATTCTCCTCTACCTGGCGGTTGGCAACAGATATGCTTGTTCTAACCTGTTTCGCCGAAGGGGACAGTTTTGTTGGACATGAACTGGTTATCAAGATAGGTGTGGGCACAACATCGGCACCTGGTGGTGAACAGCTTTTCACCTATTTCTCAACCATCCAGTCGAGTATTTTGTAGTTAGTATGGCCGCTTACATTAGCTGAGCACATGTGCTTGCAAGATACAGTAAGTATGTTTATTGAAAGATTGTAAATAATATTCCCTGTTTATTGAAAGATTGTAATATATCTTTATTGGAAGATTGTAATAATTCCCTGTTTATTGAAAGATGTAAATAATATTCCCTGTTTATTTCCATATGTACTTGGAATTGCTGACAGTCTGCTGTACCTGACAGTATGTATTCTTCATGTTCTCAGGGGAGTCGGAGTTGCCTAGTTGGTTAGTGGAGAATGAACAGTTTAACATTCTTCTTGATGAAGCTGAAAGACTGGTATGTAGTTTGTTTGGTTTTCTGTTCTCTGTTCTGTCTGCCTGTCTTCCCTTCCTCTTTGCCTTCCTGTCGTATGTATTGGCATACTCATGCACACACAAAGACACATAACACGAAGATACACACACCACACACACAAAAACAGCATACTTACACACACACAAAGACACATGCAGAGACGACGTACTCACACACACACACAAAGACACACACACACAAAGACGGCATACTCACACACACTCACAAAGACATACACACTTACGCACACACAACCACACAACCACACACACCACACACACACACACACACACACACACACACACACACCACCCCACACACACACACACACACACACACACACACATTAAAACTACATGCCTCGATTCAGTTAAACTTGTGTGATTTTATAGTAAAATTTCTATCCATTAAATATGTGTTTTGTGTGTTCACCTGGTTGTAGCGGCCTCAACATGGAGACAGAGAAGTAAGAGGAAAACAACAGCATGTGTTTGATGTTGGATGATGCTACATTGTCAATAAGTCATTTTCAGTCTTTGCATCTTCTTTGTATTTTTGCTATGTGTGTGTTTTATGCATGTTTGTTGTTTTGAATAATGTTATTATAATGTTATTGTAATTTGTGTACTTGTTTTGGCTGTGTCTGCATGTTCTGTGCATGTTTATTTGTTAACTCTCTCGCTACGAGCGTCAGGATTTCCTGATCATGTCTCAACAACACTTGTGTACGAGTGTCAGAGAAATCCGACTTGGGTTGCTTTCAGTATTTCCGTTAACCAAAACTAATGGCCAGAAATAGATTCTTTCGGTCATGCTTAGCCCGTTTCAGGCCATTAGGTCATTGTACTCTGCAGCTGGTGTGTAGACAGCGCAAAGTTCACAACCCACTAGCTCTGCAGCGAAGCAGACAACAGAAAAGCAAATGGCTGAACAATACTCAACATCTCAGCACTCTTCAAGACGATTTCTTCCTTCAGTGCACTTTGGGGTGTGTGCAAGTTGGATTTATGAAATTTCATTCAAAATGTGACTGTAGGAACTGATGTATTGACCTGACTGTATTTTGTGACATTTTTCACCTAAAAGTTTCTCTAATTTTACTTGTACCATTTCTCAGCAACCATGAGGATTAAACAGTTGAAATTTCAGCATGTTGTACACCAATCTTCTGATATATGACCTGCGAGATCTCAAAGTTCTCTGTTTTCATTTGTTTGTATGAGAATTTTTCTCATGACCTATGGATTCTCATGGTGCGAATCAGGGAAACGGCAAGGGGCATAATTGTACGTAGCAAGTGAGTTTATGTTTTTGTGATTTGTGTGTTGGCCAGTCCAGTGGTGTAATGTGGCGCGTCATATATGTTCTCAGCAGAATTGTGGGGAAATGACTTATATTTCCATTTTGATAATAATCTTATGCATGATAAGAAAAATGTGCATTTGTAACTCACTTTTCGCATGATCATATTTTGAAAAATAAATAGTTCAGTCAGTACTCAAATGAATGGCTGTGTGAGGGACAACATTACACTTTTCTTCTTCCAACTTATGGTCATCAGAATTTTTTCAAACAGCTGGTTACAGTTAGAATGAATGGTTTAGGAGAAAACTATTCACAGATTGAAAAAAAAAAATGATAATTAGAATTATTTCTCATATTTTGACATTACCAGCAAGCAACAGATTAAAATCAGAGTGAATGGTTTCATGAGAAAAACAGCATCAATTAAAGAAAACACTGTTCCCTGACTCCATTCACCAGTGTGCTACAAACAGCTGTTTAAGATCAAAATGAACTGCTTTGTGAATACAGCAACAAATTTTTAAAAACTTTTCCCTGACACTATCCACTATCGTCCCACAAACATGTTTTAACCCTTTGACTCCCGCACCCTGTCCACCAGCATCCTGCATGGTCAACCATGCTAGCAAAGCAAAAACTTAACCCTTTGACTCCCTCACCCTATCCACCAGCTTCCTGCAGGAAGCTGGTGGATAGGGTGAGGGAGTCAAAGGGTTAAGTTTTTGCAGTTGGTTGATAGGGTGCGGAGGTCAAAGGGTTAAGGTCTGAATGAATGCTTTGTGAAAAAAACCTGGTCAAGTTTTAAAAAAAAGAACATTATTCCCTGACATTCACAAGTTTCCTGTATGCAGTTATTTAAGGTCAGAATGAATGGCTTTATGAGAAAAACGTAACTGATTAAAAAAAGTTCACAGATTCCATGACACATTATACCCGTTTCTCACAAGCAGCTGTTTAAGGTCATAATGAATGACTCTGAGAAAAACTCACTTAAAAAGATATCATCAGATTTAATGCTTTCAAAACCTGACCTCATCCACAAACTTCCTGCAAGCAACTGGTTGAGGTCATTCACCCAGTTTCATAGTTTGATTTGAAATTAGGGAAATGCACCCGTCATTCATTCTTTTAACCAGTTTTACCAGAAATTGTTTTAGTGGGGTCACATTTCAAAACAAATACAAGATAAAACTGCTTCTAGGGGCCATTATGAATATTTCTTGGAAATCATGAATAAGGCAGCATATAAAATTCCTGACAGTAAGGCTAGCCCAGTACCTAGTAAAGACCTACTTTTTTTGAAAATACTTTGTGTTTCTCCTGCCTAACATGCATTCACCTGGTACTGCTTGTGTCAAGTGCGGGTGTACGTTCTGTCCAGTACATTTACTTGCGAGACCAGTGACTAGTCAGTAATCATTTCAAGTTATATATAGCCCTGCTGACTACTAAGAGCCATATCAGGGCTTTAGGCAGTACATTTTGTGGAAACATTGTAACATGTAATGATTATAAACACATTTCTGACCACAACAGTTTTTCATTTGCATGAAATTGCGCCTGTGGATTGCAAATGACGAATTGCCGATCATGACTACCACTTTCAGTGTGGGCTGTCACTAGGAACAACCGAAGAAGGTTTGACTTCACCATGCAAGAGATTCAGGGGGAAGCCACTCACTGAAGTTCATGTAAAAACTTTGTTCATTCAAAATTATGACAAAACAAAGCTTCTACACCACTTCACAAGTGTTTGACAAAATTTTCATGCATGAATTTTGGCTGAAAGTGATGAAAATTTTACCGATGATTCTGTGAGTGATTTTGGTGACAGTTCAGTTAAAATATTGTAGAAAGTGGTGACAGCAGTGTTGAATGACAGTGATAGTGATGATCATTAACTTTTTGTGAAAACCATTAGAAACAGAATACTTCTGATACAAGTAGAAGCTTATACATATGAATGGTCAAATCAAATAGGTAGATATCACTTTCATGTGCTGTCAACATTTGCACAATATCTCAAGCGGTTTTTTATCAACAACTTAACCCGTTCAGTGTTTCCAACCGAATATTCGGTCGGAAGGAATGTATGCCTTCAGTGCCACCGACCGAATATTCGGTCGGCAACTTTTCCTATTTTTAGCCAGAAAACCCCAACGCTTTCAGTGACGTATGAGATATCAACGGAAACTTCAGTATTCCCTCTACACATCAATGCTAATTGTGTATGTGTGACGTTTTACGCTCTTTTCTGCCCTTGCGGTTGAAAATGTGACCCCCTACAGCTGATTACTATTCAACGAGTGTAAACAATGGCGGATGGACTCGCTTCAACACCGGGCGTCGATCGGACCCGAAAAACAACTTCTGCAGCAAAAGAAGTTGCAGAAATCATTACTTGTGGAGCTGATTCTGATTTGCAGTCTGTCAATAAGAGTGAAAATGATGGTAATTTAGTGCATGCAGGCGATATTTCGGTGTTGATGTCTGAAGTCGGACTTGACCCAGATACGAATCGAAGTGGACATTACTAGCACTGGCGATCGTAAAAACGAAAGTACTGCTGCTCCTGGTGTGTTGTAAAGTATACTGAACAAGAAAATTTATAGTGTTGTGGGGTTTTCTGGGCTGGATGAAGAGATATGAATTGTGTTTTTTTATTTTAAGTCGAGACGTTTAAAACTCTGTGATTCACCTTTTTATTTACACTTTGGCAGTGAAGGGGCATATCTATTCAAAAACAAACATATGAGAGGATTTTATGTGATGCAATCTGTAATGTTGATTGCAAGTCGAAATAACTTGGTCCAGGGGCAGAAGACTCAGCAGTTTTGTATGGTCAGAAATGTGTTAAGAACCTTCCAGCTGCTATTCAAGGTTGTTGGACATTTAGAGAGGAAAAGTGGAAAAGATTGTGTGACATTTGAGGGTGTTACTTAAGAATTTATTGGCTTTCTTTTGTGATGTTTTTAACAACATTAATGATTGATTATTACCTTTTGTGCATAATACTTCTATTCATTGTGTGCATTTTCTGTCGTCCGTATCTTAGGGCATGATAAATGTATGGAGTGAAGAGGTGAAAAGTGTGTTTATGATGTCATTTTTTCCTGTCTTCCATATCTTAGGGCATGATAAATGTATGGAGTGAAGAGGTGAAAAGTGTGTTTATGATGTCATTTTTTCCTGTCTTCCATATCTTAGGGCATGATAAATGTATGGAGTGAAGAAGTGAAAAGTGTGTTTATGATGTCATTTTTTCCTGTCTTCCATATCTAGGGCATGATAAATGTATGGAGTGAAGAAGTGAAAAGTGTGTTTATGATGTCATTTTTTTCCTGTCTTCCATATCTTAGGGCATGATAAATGTATGGAGTGAAGAGGTGAAAAGTGTGTTTATGATGTCATTTTTTCCTGTCTTCCATATCTTAGGGCATGATAAATGTATGGAGTGAAGAGGTGAAAAGTGTGTTTATGATGTCATTTTTTCCTGTCTTCCATATCTTAGGGCATGATAAATGTATGGAGTGAAGAGGTGAAAAGTGTGTTTATGATGTCATTTTTTTCCTGTCTTCCATATCTTAGGGCATGATAAATGTATGGAGTGAAGAGGTGAAAAGTGTGTTTATGATGTCATTTTTTCCTGTCTTCCATATCTTAGGGCATGATAAATGTATGGAGTGAAGAGGTGAAAAGTGTGTTTATGATGTCATTTTTTCTGTCTTCCATATCTTAGGGCATGATAAATGTATGGAGTGAAGAGGTGAAAAGTGTGTTTATGATGTCATTTTCAACCCCCACTTTCATTCTTTTCTTTTCGTAGCTTTGCATGGTTGTGTGACGAAATGTGACTGAATGGTGCATCAGTGATTTTGTTTGTTGTTTGGTTGGTTGGTTGGTTGTTTTTTGTTTGTTTGTTTTTTTTGTTTTGTTTTTTGTATTATTCACTGTTGGATTTTAGATTGTTTCAGTTGTAAAATACACAAGTCAGAAAGGACTTGCCCATATTTTTGTCAATGATGGGAAATGTGAAAGTGTCAAAACAAGGACTTGTTGGCTCAGGGACAGGTTTTTAGCGAGTCAGACAGATAGTTTGCCTCTGCTGGCTGATGAGGTGAACACTTTAAACAACACAACTTTTATGCAGACCACCAAACCAAGATAGAATACATTGGTCACTCAGCATTTTTCTGGCCTGTGTAATCCTGCTTATTTTGTGAGAATAACACCTGTCTACTTAAAACAAGGTTGAGACAAGTTCTGTTGCTTGGTGAATAATTTTGTATTTGTGTGGTGATAGACTTTTTTCGGCCAAATTGTTTTCATTTTTCATTTCAGTCTTGGGCATTTTTTTTATTATCATCTTCTCCATTCAGAATCATTTGTAAGTTGATTGCTTGTTATCTTCTGTCTTTTTAATGACAGAAATGCACAGCAAAAGTGAACTGAAGCTAGATGATTGAGGCAGCACCATTGTCTGGCTCTGTATGGCTGTGAGCCCAGTGGCATATTTAGCGTATTAAGGCATCGTATCACAGAGTGCAACGGGGCCATTGTCAGTTTCCCTATACATGCCTGTGACGGACTGACTATTTGAGACGGAGTTATACTCCAATGCTGTTGAAGAAATTTCTTTCAAACATTTCATATCGCATTCAAAGATTTTCTGATTTGACAAACTGAATGCTTTATCAGCGAAAGGAAGTTTTCTAGCTTATTAGTCATTTCTCTAGCATTGTTTATCTGCAGGAAGTTGTTTCTTACAGGAAGTTTGCAATGCAAACTTCCTGTAAGAAAGAAAAACTTATTTTCTGAAATATTGCGCTATTGTTCATTATCATTTCTTCCTTGTTTTTGTCCGCACATGATACATGTGTGATTCATTGTCATAGATGTAAGTCTAGCTTAATAGAATTTCCACTTGTGCTGTTTGACTGTTTTCAACGTGCTACTGTGTACACACATGCGTTAATGTACCACAGCAACACATGCAGGGACACATACACATGCACACACACACACACACACACATACACACACACACACACACACACACACACACACACACACACACACACACACACACACACACACACACACACACACACACACATACTCACACACATTTACAACAGGCATGATCACTTTTCGTTTTGTTTCTTTGGCTGTACACTGTTTGCATATGAAATATGCAGTCCTTTACAGTTGAAATAAATCACCCAACTTCAGAATTTACCATGTTGATTATTTGTTTTAAAAAAACTATACTTTTAATTCACATATTGTGTGTCATTGTGTATCATATAGTTTTAAACATACATATCGTGGTCGGAAATTGGTGTGATGTTTAAGAAGAAAGAAAACACAGTAATCACATAAAAGGATAATAGAAGAATACTTGTAGACACAGACACTCGGCACTGAAAACATAATACATACTTTTAACAGTTCCAATCATATGCAATACTGACAGTATAAAAGATACATGTATGCATTGTTGATACTGATTCAAACAACAGAATAGTTTAGTTTCAATTTTGATAAATTTCAGCGCCTCACATTAGAAGTAAACATGATTTTACATTTTGCTGTTTCATGTTTATTTTTAAATTAATTGTTGGTTGTTATTTTACAGCAGCAGTCGGACCGTAAGGGCTATGTCTCAAAGCAGGATCGTAGAGCTGAACATCTAATGAAAAAAGTGACCAGAGATGTTCACCGCATGAGACAAGGGTCAACTAAAGCTCGTGCCAGATCATTCAGGTACGTGTGAGATGAGTTTTTTCATGCAAAATTATACAGGATATACATCAGTACCATGATTTGTGTATATTTACAAATAAGAATATTCGTCAGATTTATCAGAGAGAAAGAGAACAGTATTTGCATCCAAATGTAGGCCAGTTTACGACACAGTTTCAAACATTACATTGCATATTAAGTGAAATTATATTTTAGCACCATAGACATAGATCAGTTATCTGAAAGTTTCAGTCAGTAATGTTGAATCACTTATGTGAAAGTTCAGTCAGTGAAATGTGTGAATAGCTTACTTGAAGTTTCAGTCAGGTGAAATGTGGATCAGCTTATGTGAAAGTTCAGTCAGGTGAATTCGTGAATCAGCTATGTGAAAGTTTCAGTCAGGTGAAATGTGTGAATCAGCTTACTGTGAAAGTTTCAGTCAGTGAAAGTGTGAATCAGCTTACTGTGAAGTTTCAGTCAGTGAATGTGTGATCAGCTACTGTGAAAGTTTCAAAGTCAGTTTAGACAGGTACTGAAGCTAGCTTCTGAAGAAATTCAGATAGGAACCAGGGCAGTCGCACTTGTTATGGATTTAGAAATTCAGATAGTTAGTGAAGTACATCCTATATATATTCAACATGTCAAAAAGTTCTTGATATTCACAAGTGCATAATTCAGCTTTTCCGTTTTGACAATAATAATTGTTTAATTATTATGATAATGGTTTCCTCCGTCTGATTAGACAGTGGATGTACCTGGCCTTAAATGTGGGATAGCATTGGCTGTGACTGAACAAGCTGATTCTTGAGTGGCAGTCCTTGGCACAGCTGCTACATGTGAAGGCTGACGACTGTAGCTGGGTGGTCATTGCTGCAGACCTCCTGAGTCTTCTGTCTGATCACAGTCAAGTTCGTTTCTCCTTTACAGTGGCAGTTTCTCCTTTGCAGTGGCAATGTTTCCATGTACATTTTGTCTCCAGGAACAGTTATTTGTAGCTGTGTCTTCCAAGTTGTCCTCACTAACATCAGAGGTCTTCGGATCACATTTGCGGACGTCCTTGTATTGTAGTAGTAGATGCCCCATGGGCCAGGATTTTGCAGTGAACTTTCTATGCAGGTTATCTATTGGGATGTGGCTGTCCTGCATGCAGCAGACGTGGCCAAAGCAGCAGTCAGTGCAGTCATCATGACATGTTAGCCTGGTCCAGGATGTCCTTGTTTGGCATAGAGTCCTTCCAGAAAATGCCTAGAATCCAGTGCAAGCACTGCAAGTGGAAGCTATTGTGGTAGTGCTCTTGATGCACGTAAGTGTCCAGCTCTTGCTGCTGTACAGAAGAATACTCAGTTTGCAGACTCTGTACATTATAGTCTTGGTGGCTTTGTTGAACTTGTTATTTTCTCACTCTTTTGGACAGTTTAGTCCGGGATTTCCACCTGTTGAGCTTCGAGTTGAGGGACAGGTAGCTGGCGACTGTCAGTTCTGTTTAGGTGAATTCATCTACCACTTGCAGGGTGTGATCGCTGATGCTGGAGTCTTCGCTGATGTTCTGGTCCATGATCTCTGCCTTTTTCAGCCTTGGCTGTGCTGCTACATCAGTGTCCATCCTCCTAAGATCAGCGTAGATGACTGCTGTTTTCCTGCTGTCGTTGATCTGCTCTGTTTGTCTGTGAGGCCTGGGCTCATGCTTGTGATGTTCCAAGTGGCCAGTCACACTGGTGGTTTCTTGTGTATTGTGTGTGGTTTGTTTTGTGCAGTGATAGCTGTCCACTATACCATCAGTTCTAAGCTCCAAGCACCCCTTGAAACAGGCAGACAGTGGTGGATCAACACCTTATTGTCTGGGGGCTGCCTGGATCGAGGTTCATTATTTGTATTTGTATAAGTGTGTATTATGTATGCATAAAATTCTTTTTCAGAGAAAAGATGGCCTTCTTCACCAATGTCAACATTGGCGTTCCTGTTGTTCCACGCGAAGCTGCAGAAATGGAGAAGGAGGATCGCGTGGCAGATGACTTCTTTCATGATGATCGTGTAGGAGAAGAAGTTTGAATGCATCTGGTTGCTTTTGTTTTTGGATATCCTTTTGGCTGCTAGCAGAAATGATGTGAGCCTCACAATGGAAAAGTATGCGGGAGTTCAGACAGCTGTCCAGCAGTCCTCTGAACAAAGTGTCTTGTCAGTATTGTCCTCAGTATGTAGGATACATGAAACAAACAAGACTTTTGAAGTCAAGTAAGTTTCATTTCTCCAGTCAGGTTCACATCATTGCAAAATGCTTATGCAGTATAGAAGTGGGTGAGAAATTTTGAACACTTTTTCTCAAGGTGTAATGGACAATCGGTTGGTTGATGGTACATTTTGATACTTTACCAACTCATCAGCTAAATATGGAGATTGGTTTTGTTTGGTTTGAAGACAAGCGGAACCAAGTCTTTCATGAGCATTTTTTTTTTATGATACCTTTACAAGATGTGAGCAGCATTGCCGATATAAAGAACATGGAGCAAGCTGTCGTGGTGATCTACCAATCAAATCAAAACCAGTAATAATACGTGGGCAAGCTGGTAGCGCCGTGGTTTGCACTCAAGTTTGTCTTTGATAAAGGGGAAAATGTTCTGAATGTACATGTATGTGTGGTGGTACATGACAGGCAAAAAGTGTACGGAATTATGTGAAAGAAAGATGTGAAAGAAAGCAGCAGGAGATGGGGGAGGCAGGTTTGAGTTTGAGTATCGTTTTATTGCTTGTATTGTAAATACACAGAATTCAAGTTTTGTATTAAATTATGTACATGTGAAAAATATGTCACAAAGTAAAATAAGCTGCATATACTTTACTAACAATCTGTTATTTATAGATTTGCGCAAGTATGTTGGATTTTTGTCATATACTTTTTTTTTTTTGGTCAAATAATTGTGTAAAAAGCGGTTTACAGTCATGGATTTCATCAGACCATGAAACAGACTCTGACAGCCATTTAGACCAAAGCAGAATGTAGCTGTAGACTGCTATTGAAGAGATGAGAAAACAGCTGTACCTTTTGAAGCCAAAGACTCATCAAATGAATGGGGGAATGTTTGCAAGTGATGGCAGACATTGAATCTTTAGGCTTTGCTGTAATAAGGAATGGAATTAACAAGTGTGCGTGTGAGTCTCAAAAATGGACTTTTTTCAGATGGTGCATGCACTTTGAACCATCTGTACATTTCCCAGTGTGGGCTGATGTGACTTAGTATTTTGTGTGGAAGAGAACTATATTTATCACTCCAGTAATCAAACAAGCATTTTATTTTGGACTGAACTTCTTGGTGTATCCCCAGTATCCTTACTAATTCAATTGATGGTTGCCCATGATATATTCAAGGATTGCAATATCAGAGCTGTGTTCTTAACAGTGGCTGCTGTTTGGTTAGGCTTTGGTGGCCCATTTGTCTGTGTATGTTTTTGGTTGTTATGACTTGTATGTACCTAAAAAGAAAGAGTTGAGATGTAGCCTGCAATATGATAATGGTACACACCTGTTTGTAAGTGCTGATTTTCTTGGTTTTGCGTCTGTCTGTAACCAAGTGAACTTGTTTGTATTCGTTCAGTGATGTGTAGTTTGCAATACATTATTGACAGTCTGTTGATTGCAATTATTTTGTGCAGTTTGTAGTTTTCAGTGTGTCAGAAATATATGAAAATATAATATTTTGTGTTTTCCATGAAAGTTGGTGATTTACATGCTCTGGTGCGGAGTATGTATATGCAAATGTTTGTGTTTGCTTGAACGCATGTGTGTGCATGAGCATATGTGTGTGCAATGAATGCATGAATGTGCGGTGTGTGTAAAAGAGAGAGTAAGTTAAAAGTGGGCACCACTGATTCCTAAACATTCTGTATGAGAAGTAAAACATCATTAAATTGTACATACCAACATAGCCGTATCAATGCGTGTGTTTTGTGACGTGACGTGTACATCGAGGCAGAGGATTGGATACTATGCGAGTGTGATAAACATTAAACACATGGATGTTGTTGGTGTCGTATTTATTTCATATCAAGGCAGTACGTATATCATACTCATACTGTACAGATTTCTGTGTTGATTTTCATATCACAAAGATTGTGTTATTCACCTTGTGTATGTAAACTGGTTCCGGTTGTATGTCCTGAAGTTGAAATGATCAGTATACTCAGTATGTTTCATGCATTTGCCGTATGGGTATGTGTTGTCATGATATGAACAAACTAGCATTAGTGTGTTGATTCCCCGACACCTTCATAGTAGTGTTTTGCTGATTTGTGGCTTGAAGTTGCAATGGAACTTAGGTTAGCATATCATGAACTTTTCTTTTTTCTCAGCTAGTGTACTTTGGTTAACTTCTAGCTGAGTAGGTTATTTGCGTGCAGCATGTGCGCTTGTGTGTGTGTGTTTTGAGTGCATGAATGTGCGAGTGCGTGTGTGCACAGTGTTGTAAGAAAAAAAAATGCATTGTATGAAATAATGTGTATTCTGATCTATATGAATTGACCTATGCAGCATTTGACTTGTTCTGCCGGTCTGTTCAAGTAGTCTCATTCCCATTGCAAAGCTAATGGTCCTGTGTACGTTACTCGCATGGTACAGTACTGTTATAGTGTCTTGGTTGCAAATGTTTTATGGAAAGAAGTTTGAATGAGCAAAAGGGCAAAGAAAATTGCATTTATGAAGACAACAAAATAACAGCTACCATTAAGTTAATTACTTGCAGTTAGCATGTAGTAAACTTGACTCAGATCCTGAAATGTCTTGTATCAGAGTGCATGTCTTCTTCCCTGTCCAAGACACATCACCGTCTCTCACGCAGTCTTTTCCTCTCTCTTTGTTTCTCTCTTCAACCTTTAATATAGGATTTAGAGTTCTGTCTTTGTTCTTCATCTTCAATCCAGTTAAGGAAAATAATTTTATTAAGAGATGTATTTGTCATATCCTTTGACCTGTTGCTTCGTTCTTTGCATGATTGTTCAGCTGATTTCAACATGATTTTAATCAAAATTACTTTCCAGAGCACCCTGCAGCAAGTTTCAGTCTTGCTAACATGATACAGATTTAGCCTTGACATCAGTGTAATGGAAAGAAAACAAACAAACAAAATCTGTGCAGAAAATTTGATTGGGCATCTTGCTTTTGTAGTAATACACATTGCGCCACATTTCAGAATTTATTTGCTTTCTGTTTTCTGTTGTTTTCTTTTTTTGTGGGAGACACCTCTTTGTCCTTTGTTTTTCTGGCTTCATTTTTATGTGGTAAGTGTGTGCTGCATGTGGGACCTCAAGTTTATCTTCTTATCTAAGACTTGCACCAGGTTTCAATGGAGAAGGGGAAGAAGGAAAAAAAATCTTATGTGCTGAATCCTGGAATTTTGAAAAAAAACAAAAACTGTGTTGAACCCTGGAATTTTGATGATCTCTCACTTCCTATGCAAATGATTCTAACCATAGGCCTCCTCTCCATTTTATGGCAGTAGCTGCAGATTCTAGAACTGAACAGCATACATTGTTCATTTAGCCTTTTCACTCTCTTGCCGTACCCGCCAGCTTGGATGAGGTGAAGGAGCAATGGGATTAAAGACCCATACAAACTGTTCTGTCGGCTCTGGCTCAGCCGATCAATACCACTGCCTCCTTCTTTTTCATCCATTGTTGCATTAAATCAAAATTAAAAAGTACTAAGCCCAGTCTGTGTAAATGCTAGCTGTTCATACAGAATTATAGAACATGTGAGGGAGTAGTGTTATTTTCACTCTTAACACCGAGTTTGGTGGTGTGGGTTTTGGTTTTCTTTTTTCTGTGCTTGACAGTCATTATGTCCCACATTTGTTCGTGTCTTTGTTCATTATTCAAGCAAGCAAACAAGAACAATTTTGTTATTTTGGGTAAAAGTCGATGATTAACAACTTGAAAAATATGACAATCATCAGGACACATGTTGAAATGGATGGGGAATTGGATGGTGCTTTTTGTCTTTATCTAGCTGCACCACTTCAAAGGTTTAAATCGTAGACTTGAAGCTAATGATAGATCTTTATCAAGTTATGCTTTTATTATTCATTAGCTGAAAACAAGGTAAAGAAATCAAAATGTCTTTGTGTGATATTTTATTGCCCATTATGTTTTCAAGCACTACAAGTAGTCTTGGATTAATTTTTCCTAGTTTATTTTATTTATTTATTTATTGTGCTCCTTTTTCAGTGTTATCTGTTACTGGGGTTTGTCATTATTGTTTATTATGTAGTGTGTTTGTGAGCTTTCTGCCCATGTTAAATTATGATTAGTTACTTTTCTGTCTCCCTCACTTTTTTGTTTGTTTGTTGGGGAGGGAAGGTGTTTGGATGGGGACAGTGGTCCAACATTTGTGTTGGTTCATTTTCTGTTTTCATGATCGTGTGGAAAACATTCATTTTTGTGGATTTTTCACCCAGAGTTACTAATGACAAATGTACAAGAGGCCAGTGCTGTAGGCTGCCAAATTAAAGTCATGTTTGATTGTGAGTATTTTCAGTTTCCTTCCACTTCCTGCATTAATTAACAAGAGCTCAAATATGTTCCACCAGTAATGATTGAAAGGTTTCAGCATTACTTAACAGTTGAAAGGTCAACTTTTAATAACTGGTTTGTGACATTATTTATAAAGGATACATGCCATTTTCTTTTTAAAGTCCCTTTCCTGTTTAGCGTTTGACATTTTTAACAGAATACTGTGGTCTGTTTTAAAGCTGGGTATTCCCACCCCCCACCCACTCCAGAAAACAAGGAAAATAGAAATTGGAAGGGATAGACTGTTCTTAGTTTTCATGAAATACTTTCAGGTATAATATATCATTTTAGAGAAAGAGTTTATTTGTATGGCAAATGAGTTTAAAATGGTTTCAGACCCAACTTACTCACCACACTGGGTTTCTCTTTACAACATTCTGTGCCAGAATCTTGACCTAGTCTGGTTTGGCTTCTTTGATTTTCAGTAAAAAGAATGTTGCCGTGGCAGAAAACAAGTCGCAAGCAGAGAAGTGTAAAAAGTCCCAAGCAGGGATACCTCTAAGGGGGATGGCAAAGGGTAAATAATCTGCTTGGACCGATTCTGATCTGTCTTATGCCATACAATATTCTTTGCTGTATTGAATAATGCATATTGTAAGTTGGAAAAAGGAAAGGTTTCTCTTGATGTTCAAAAACCATGCTGGGTGCTGGGGTCTTGGAGCATTTGAGAAGCAGAACTGATTAAAAGCATTCTCTTCTTTCTCCAACTGCCAATGAAGATGTTTGTAAGTAGTTGTGCTCTTTCTCTTGTTTGGAAACTGACATATATACTCAGGTCAAAATGTGAATGCACTGTGTTTAAATTAAATGTAACATTTATATATTTTGCATAAAATAAATATGTGAAGTTGATGAGTGCTGTGGCATCATTGGAGAGAGAAAGAGAAGGTGTTGAGTGTGTGTGCACATATTTTCTTTAATGTTTAAGCAAGTCAAAGTAGGGGGGGGGGAGTGCACATTAAGGTTCATAACATGTGTAAAGTATAATATGTGAACTACATGGAAAGCCATCACAGAAAATTAATGTTCATATCTGCTTTTAATCAAGAGATGTCACAGAAAAATAGCCTTTCATCTTCAAGCAAAGAACATAGATTAATATTCATACATCAAAGAAAAATAATATATTCATCTTTAAGCAAAGAACACACAGAGTAATATTCAAATCTTTGTTAGGACACTTCACAAGGAGCACGTGAATTTTGAAAAATGTGCAAAACCACATATACACTTAATATTATTAATTACACACATTTTTTCTTCAAACTTCAGTATCTCTCTCCCTCTCTTTCTGTTTCCCTCTCTCAATCTCTCACAGTCATATAGGCTACTTGGAAAACACGGACTACTGATAAGAATTGCAAACAATCGCACACATTTCTCAGTTTTTGGCCCTTGCAGGCAAAACCAACAATTTACATTGTAAACAACCCCAAAACAAAATTTTGGACACAAGAAGAAACAACAATAATGACATCACAGATATGTGTCAGCTGATTATTTCCACCTGAAAACTGCTGCCTCTCCATGTCTTTCAGGTAAACACATTACATGAATATTATGCAAACATAAGGTTTTGGCCATGACATGGCTGGCCTAAATTTGGTTGAGCAACATCAGATAATGGACCACCAATGTTTGAAACAAGCTCCCACCTCAATTTTTTTGTTCCAGGGATAAGGCTAAATGATCACAGCTTAAGTCAAAATGTATATAAAAACTTGCACACATATACACGTACATACTTGTGAACATACACACACACACACCTGCAAACATACACAAGTGCATACACATGTACATAGAGAAATAAAAGTGATGAATGCACCTATCCAGATACTAGAATTTAGTTCTTCAAATAAATGTTTATTAAATAAACTGACAAAGCACTCAATATATCTTATGTAATGTAAGATGTGTACAAAATCATACTTACAGCATGATCCAATAATACACATAAATCCATAGTACACTGGTGTTGTACATAAGATACTTGTCTTTCATTTTTCATAAAAGGAAAGGAGAAATTGTGTCCCCATAACATAAAACTTCTGTAGTGGTAAAATATTATATAGCACATCCCATCTGTTCATTAAGAATAAATACAAAAAATTGGAAAGCACATACACGTTGAAGGATAAAGTTTAACATGGCAAAACAAGTACTTCAAATAACATACTTTTCAAAGTTTAACATGGCAAAACAAGTACTTCAAATAACACTTTTTTAGTGGCTCGGATTACAGGATACTTAATCACAATAATAAATACTGATAGTAAAATAAAAGATTCAAAGTCTTTCTTGATTTTCTTCAGGCAATTTTTTTTTTTGGTCTCCTCCCAAGACCTTCAAACCATCTGGTCCTATGAAAATAACAGGAACGGACCAAAATGTTCCAGAACAGAAACAAGGCAGACTCTGTATCCTCTTTTTCATGGACAGTAACAGAAGTATCAGTCTACATCCTCAATATCCTCTTTTTTCATGGACAGTAACAGAAGTATCGGTCTATATCCTTAATATCCTCTTTTTCATGGACAGTAACAGAAGTATCAGTCTACATCCTTAATATCACCTTTTTCATGGACAGTAACAGATCAGTCTACATCCTCAATACCCTCTTTTTCATGGACAGTAACAGATCAGTCTACATCCTCAATATCCTCTTTTTTCATGGACAGTAAACAGAAGTATCAGTCTATATCCTCAATATCCTCTTTTTTCATGGACAGTAACAGAAGTATCAGTCTACATCCTTAATATCCTCTTTTTCATGACAGTAACAGAAGTATCAGTCTATATCCTCAATATCCTCTTTTTTCATGGACAGTAACAGAAGTATCAGTCTACATCCTCAATATCCTCTTTTTCATGGACAGTAACAGAAGTATCAGTCTACATCCTTAATATCCTCTTTTCATGGACAGTAACAGAAGTATCAGTCTACATCCTCTATATCACCTTTTTCATGGACAGTAACAGAAGTATCAGTCTACATCCTCAATACCTCTTTTTCATGGACAGTAACAGAAGTATCAGTCTATACCTTAATATCCTCTTTTTCATGGACAGTAACAGAAGTATCAGTTTACATCCTCAATATCCTCTTTTTCATGGACAGTAACAGAAGTATCAGTCTACATCCTAATATCCTCTTTTTCATGGACAGTAACAGAAGTATCAGTCTACATCCTCAATATCCTATCTTTTTCATGGACAGTAACAGAAGTATCAGTCTACATACATCCTCAATATCCTCTTTTTCATGGACAGTAACAGAAGTATCAGTCTACATCCTCAATATCCTCTTTTTCATGGACAGTAACAGAAGTATCAGTTTACATCCTCAATATCACCTTTTTTATGGACAGTAACAGAAGTATCAGTTTACATCCTCTATATCACCTTTTTCATGGACAGTAACAGAAGTATCAGTCTACATCCTCTATATCACCTTTTTTATGGACAGTAACAGAGGTATCAGTCTACATCCTCTATATCACCTTTTTCATGGACAGTAACAGAAGTATCAGTCTACATCCTCTATATCACCTTTTTTATGGACAGTAACAGAAGTATCAGTCTACATCCTCTATATCACCTTTTTTATGGACAGTAACAGAAGTATCAGTCTACATCCTCTATATCACCTTTTTCATGGACAGTAACAGAAGTATCAGTTTACATCCTCTATATCACCTTTTTCATGGACAGTAACAGAAGTATCAGTCTACATCCTCTATATCACCTTTTTCATGGACAGTAACAGAAGTATCAGTCTACGTCCTCTATATCACCTTTTTTATGGACAGTAACAGAGGTATCAGTCTACATCCTCAATATCCTCTTTTTCATGGACAGTAACAGAAGTATCAGTCTACATCCTCAATATCACCTTTTTCATGGACAGTAACAGAAGTATCAGTCTACATCCTCTATATCCTCTTTTTCATGGACAGTAACAGAAGTATCAGTCTACATCCTCAATATCACCTTTTTCATGGACAGTAACAGAAGTATCAGTCTACATCCTCAATATCACCTTTTTCATGGACAGTAACAGAAGTATCAGTCTACATCCTCAATATCACCTTTTTCATGGACAGTAACAGAAGTATCAGTCTACGTCCTCTATATCACCTTTTTCATGAACAGTAACAGAAGTATCAGTCTACATCCTCAACAATGTATACAGCCTCTCTCTCCTCACAGAAGGCCTTTGCATTTCAGAAAAGCTTGGGTTTTCATGTTGCTTATAGTTCAGCTGACCACACAGGCCATTGCAGAGCTGAACAGCATACATGTAAAAGATTATGCAAACATACATTAATACTAACACAAAAAAAATAACTTCATTTGCCCTTGAGGGCCAAAAACGTGTGCATCCATTAAAAAAAATTGATTTTTTTGGCACCCGTGCTGACCAACAAGTGACGAACAAGACGATCAAGTCGTACTATTATTTTTTCTTCCTATCATTTCTTGCATATTTTAAGCTAAAATAAACAAAAAATGATAATGAAAGTTGAATCTATGCACAGCTTTACGAAGAGAACCTACTATGTTCATTAATAAAACACCAGTGTTTTGAACCAGTGGGATCTGTTTCCACAAAAACCAACATTTCTTGATGGTGGTGGTGATGTTTCTGTTGTTTGTTTTATCATGTGTTTTTAAGAGTTCCAGTCTTCACAACACAATATTCTTTATACCCGAAGAAGAGTAAGTCTAAAGTTTCACGTTTTTTTGGACTGCTCACAAAAGCTTGCAGATTCCACTGCATTAAACTTTTGACTCCCGCAGTCTGTTCACCAGCATCCTGCATTATCAACCATGCTAGCAAATCAAAAACTTAACTCTTTTGAGGCCTTCACCCTATCCAACAGCTTCCTGCAGGAAGTTGGTGGATAGGGTGAGGGACTGAAAGAGTTAAATTTTTGCAGTTGGTGGATACGATGCATGGATGCGGGAGTCAAAGGGTTAAAGAGTAATGGCATAGGCTATGAGCCTACATACATAAACCCTACGCAATGGTGATACCTTGAAATTCTACCTCACAAACACGTCCATCATTACATTTATATCAAATGTTTATGCTCACCCTTGTTCACTGCAAAATACTAACACCTTCAAGTTGTAGTTCTTCCTGAGCAGCCGATTTTCTCAGGTGGAAAATACTCTAAAAGTTGTGTTTTACACCTCTGTTGTACGGGTTGTAGAAGCGTCCCTCACCATCTTTTAGGTAGTCGTAGCGTTTCTTGTTGGTACTCTCATTGGTGGTCATGTTCACTGCAGCATGATACAGCTGGAATGGAAAAAAAAGTACAATCGTTGAAATGTCACACAGAAAGATCTACAATAAACCCATGATGTACTGTTAAACGATATCCCCTGACACAAAAACATACATCCTGATGATGGAGTAACACTCACTTTCATCCTTAATGCATTTGCTAAAATTAATTCACAAAAACAAATCTGTTACTAGATCCTTTTTTCTCCATCTCTAATCTTTAAACTGAACAGAATATTGTTCACTTCAGTGTTTGGAGCACATCTGATGTTTCAGTGCTGTGAAACAGAGTGACTGTTAGTTTTCCAATAACAAACTAACAACATACTCATTTTTATTTCAGCAGAAGTTTCTGATTATCACTTGTCTTCTTGCTTTCAGTGAAAGTGTCTTCCAACAAGAATGACTGGTAATTTATGGAGTATGTTCCTTTGAATAATCTCCACGATCATTTTCTTACTCATACAAACACACTGAGCAAAATGAAAACCAATTTTGTAATACTTTGAGCAAAAACAAAGCAATACTGTCACGCTCTGCTTGCCTGGTAATGAACGACTTGATGAAGGACAGATAGGGGAATGAGAAGTCATGTATTAATTTTCCATTTTATGAACTAATTTAAACATCAGACTGTCCTATGTGAATTTACAATACAGTTAAATCCTCTGGCTCACAATAATCACCACTTCCACCAAAATTATTTCAAAGGAAGCAAATCACTCCATTTTTCTTCAACAGGAAACTCACAGGTTTGTTTTTGAAAATCCTAACTGTGTCTATAAATCCAAACGGAAGCAAATATCAAAGGAATAAACCAGTACACCTCCTATCTGTTCATTCAATGCTAGAAAATTCTCTGTCACATCCCTTCTCATGCCAACTTCATTTTTACATTCTATTCAGTCTTACTCGACTTCTTTTAATCTATCCCTGTATCCCTGACAATCAAATAAAGCAGACTTACGGAACTGCTGAACACAAAGAAAGCAATGCCTTGAAAGAAGAAGTAGAAGGCCACTGCTAACATGTAATCAGGTCGTAAAGGAAACCCTTCTCTGGCCATCACCGTGTAAGCAAAATACATGCTGATCTGCCCCACCACCAGCACCATGATGGAAAACAGGAAAAATGACACCCTGAAAGATGAAGATTCTAAATAACATTTATCAAACAAACAAAAAAGATAATAATAATGTGTACCCTAATAATAACCACATCAACATACATACATAAAGACAATGAAGAGAGAAACAAAAACAGAAAGACATATAAAAATTCACAAAGACACATATAAACATACCAAAGTTATTGTTACTGTTGTTGTTTAAAGCCCAGGCGACTGTGTAGAACCATATCAGGGCTATAACCGCTTCAAAACATACAAAACTTCAACAAGAAAAAAAAAAACGAAAAGAAAATGAAGTACACATATCAATGCATTCACACACATTATCTACGGAGATGCCCATGGCACTGACCACTCCATCCAATTTATCGCACACATATCACGCACATAATCTAAGGATATGCCCTGACGTTGACTACTCCGACCAATTCATCGCACAGGGGATTTAAAAAACACACCTGAATACAATACAAATATAAGCGTACCTAACGACACCAAAACATGTATAAAAACAAGCAAAAATTACCTAAAATTGTTTGCACATATCTCACCTCCCTAGAGCCAAAAATGCGCTTAATATATGTACCCAATAATCAATCCTGAGAAAAAGTACGTAAGACTTTATCAAACACACACAAGTGAATGGACCATTAACGCAGAAAATGATACATAGAAATGACAGAAAGCAAAGCAACAAGGCAGAAACAAATAGAGTGACAGAAAAGAGGAAATTTCTAGCACAAAATTTCCAGAAGGTGGGGATACTATTTATACTGAAAGAGCCCCCAGCATCTCCACAGGGGGAGGAGGGGGGGGGGGAATTATAACAAAGTAAGATTTTAACAGGACACTGGAATTATACACGAGTACAGATACTGAACAACAGGAAAGTCTAAAACTCAGGATTGAAGTGAAGTCTTTTGGAGTTCCGAGTTACTCCATCATGTGTAGTCAATTGTAGCATACATAAAGCCTACATAAATATAAATACTTGCATTCATACATTGCAACACATGCTGAGTGCCTTGCGCTGCTTCAAACTGCCGTCTTAGTTAACCCTTTAACGTTCTGCAATGCATCTATTCATAGTTTACAGATTACCACAAACAACCACTGAATGCTTCAAACTGCCGTCTTAGTTAACCCTTAAACGTTCTGCAATGAAATCTATTCATAGTTTGCAGATTACCTCAAACAACCAGCTGAATGCTTCAAACTGCCGTCTTAGTTTAACCCTTTAACGTTCTGCAATGCACCTATTCATAGTTTACAGATTACACAAACAAACCAGCTGAATGCTTCAAACTGCCGTCTTAGTTAACCCTTTAACGTTCTGCAATGCACCTATTCATGGTTTACAGATTACCACAAACAAACCAGCTGAATGCTTCAAACTGCCGTCTTAGTTAACCCTTTAACATTCTGCAATGCACCTATTCATGGTTTACAGATTACCAAAACAAACCAGCTGAATGCTTCAAACTGCTGTCTTAGTTAACCCTTAACATTCTGCAATGCTCCTATTCATAGTTTTACAGATTTACCACAAACATAACCAGTTAATGCTTCAAACTGCCGTCTTAGTTAACCCTTTAACATTCTGCAGTGCACCTATTCATAGTTTACAGATTACCACAAACAACCAGCTGAATGCTTCAAACTGCTGTCTTAGTTAACCCTTAACATTCTGCAATGCACCTATTCATAGTTTACAGATTACCACAAACAAACCAGCTGAATGCTTCAAACTGCCGTCTTGGTTAACCCTTTAACATTCTGCAATGCATCTATTCATAGTTTACAGATTACCACAAACAAACCAGCTGAATGCTTCAAACTGCCATCTTAGTTAACCCTTTAACATTCTGCAACGCATCTATTCATAGTTTACAGATTACCACAAACAAACCAGCTGAATGTTCAATCTACAAGTGCATGATGCAAAGATTATACATGTGACTGCCACAGAAGGCCACCACAGCATTCTTATAGATCTCTCTACTACATGACGATTTTGTTCAGATTTTCTTCGATCAATGAGGCTTAGGTAAACAAAAGTATTCAGATTTTCAAAATAGTCCTGGAAATCAAAAAGTAAAGTAATACACACGATGTCAATGCATAGAAACAAGAAACAAAGACAGACAAGTACACGATGGCTTTTTTTTTTTATCAGTCTTCTTGACATCCAGATCAAGACAATTCAAACTTAATGAAACAAAGAGAAAATTCAGTATAAGCTATCACTGCAAATTTTGAAAATGAGTTCAGCGCTTATTAATATTATGGTATAATGCAGTATTTCAGTATACAGTGCCATTGCACAAAACATTTTACACCTCTTCTTTTAAGATCATCTAATATATACAAGCATAAATACACATACGCACACACAGGCACATATGCACACGCACGCAGGCACGCATCACGCACCACACCACACACACACACACCACACACACACACACCCAACACACACACACACACACACACACACACACACACACACACACACACAAATTTCTGATAAAGCTGTGGCAACGAAATAAATCTAGGTCAGTGTCATAAAATGAATCATTTTCAAAGATTCAATTTCTGTTTTTCAAGAGTGTGTCACCATGCTCAGAATAAACTCCATATGCATTGATGCCACTTATGCCAAGTGATGAACAAGATCCAATAGTATCATGGCATATGCCCATAAACCTGCATGTAAACCCTATGTGCTGAATTTTTAAAATTATTTTTGTTATTTAAAACCCCAGCCGACTGCATAGAGCCATATCAGGGCTATAACTATTTCAAAGCACATACAAAACTTCAACAGGAAAAAAAGAAAAGAAAATTAAGTACACATACCAATGCATTCACACACATTATCTAAGGAGACGCCCATGGCATTGACCACTCCGTCCAATTTATCGCACAAGGAATTTAAAAAACACACCTGAATACAAATTTAAACATATTTCAGGACACAAAAACACATATAAAAACAGGCATAAATTACCTAAAATTGCTTCCGCATAACTCTAAGATAAAGCAAGGCAGAAAATGATAGGAAGAAATGACAGAAAGCAAAGAAGGAAGAAAGAATCAAAGAGAGTGACAGAAAAGAGGAAATTTCTAGCACAGAATTTCCAGAAGGTGGGGATACTATTTATACTGAAAGAGCCTCCAGCATCCCCAAGGGGGGATCTGACCAAAAAACAAAAACAAAATCAAAACAAAACAAAATCAACAAAAAACAGACAAACAAAGGGGAAAGTCAACTGGATAACAAAAATAGCAATAAAATAAACAAAATGCATAAAAATCTGTGTGAGGATAGTGATCACTGAACACAATAAAGATCTTGCAGAGGTTGTACCACAAACCTGTTCCTACAACCAATGCTCACCATGTACTGTGCTCATTAGGAAGATCACAGCAGATGGAGGGGAGACAAACAGTTCTGACAGCCCCAGGAAAGAACAACCAGCTTTGGCAAGATGGTGCAAAACTTCAGATGTGAGGTAACCAAGTTAGGTGAAAGCTAGAAAAAGAAGAAGTAGTGGAGTCAGGTGCCATGAGCAGTATGTGCTGTGGACAAGAGAAACCAAGAAAAAAAATCACACCCAAGTTAATGTCAGTATAAGCAAATGATCTGTATGTGTATGTGCGCTAATCAGATTGAGTTCTTGTGTAGGTGTTTGTACGTGAGCACATGTGCATGTGTATGTGCTTGTGTATCTTTCTATGTACGTGTGTTTATGTAACTTTCATATAGAAAAGCGTTCTCGAATTGTACACAAACGATATCATTGCTTTCTTGTCTTGATGATACTGTTGCATTCTTTGCTTGTTCTGTATCTTAAGTTTGTATCACTAATCTACTCTTCGCTTATATTTTTAAGTATAACATTTCTGTAAGGTGCAAAGTATTTAAGAGCTTACTTCCTGAGACATTGCACTATGGATATCTTCTTTATAATTACAATTATTATCATAAATAAAATAGAGTGAAAAAATAAAGAAAGAAAAGGTGAAGAATGTTACAGCCAGCTACACTAACGTATTATTTTTACCTGACAAATGTATCATGAAGAGGGAGAAAATACTTGTGGGAGCACAAGCAAGCAACCTTGAATATTTTATGACAAAGTCAGGAAAGATCCTTATGCTAATAATACTTGTACATTATTTTTTATTTGGTCAGTTTCTTGATTTGGGCTAAATCTCTGTAATATGTGGCTTGTTCTGTGACACTAATTCTGAATCAGGAAACATTTATGAATATAGAATTTTGCATGGAACATTAAGATTAAATAACGCTCCATGCAAAATTCTATATTCATAAATGTGAGTACAAAGATGATATACCACAGACAAAATTCATACAGGAAGTATTTGAAGAAAATTTATGACACTGAAAAAACATGTGGCATTAAGAATATGTCATATCATAAACTTATAAATGAATGAGTTTCATGCAAAGTATTATTATGAACAAGTTCATACTTCAAATGCACTCATATTGTTTATAGCTCTACCAACCATTAATAACCACATCAGGGCTACTGAAGCTACTGATCATAAGTAAAATTAGTGTCAGCTGGGAGGGGAGATGGATGTATCATTCTTTGATACAAAGACTGAGCAGATTTTAGGTTGTCTGTGTTGTATATATGTGGAATGTTTACATGCTCAATCATTTCTCTATTTGAAGCTGTCTGACAAGAGAAAGTAGCTTGAGGTACTAGTTGTTAACATGTATCTATATGTCTGGTGAGTTTCACACATGGCATGTCTTCCATCAACGCCATAGATATGGATACAGTAAAGACTCCAGCGTCCACCCTGTTCTGACAACATTGAAAATGATCATGTTCTTTTTGTGTGTCCAATTTATGTGACATTACCGTGCAGATATCACCTACATATTGAAAAAACACACAATCTGCATGTTGCAGTTGCAATTAATCCTTATAGAGATGAACATATTGTCAATGTCTCCAAATACAATGCATATGCCTTAGAATTAAGAAAAAAAAATTAACTAAAGCATGTAATATCTTGTTTTGCATCTTTCCATGTTGATGTGTTTGTTAGTTAGTATTTGATATTGGTCAGCTCTGAGTTCATTTCTAAAATTTTCAAATGTTAAATTGAGGAAGATTTTGTTGTCAAAAACATGCCTACTTTTATTTCTTAAGCAACAAGTGTTTTATCAAAAAAAAGAAGAAAGAAAGAAAGAAAACTATAAATACGCATGTGACAAAAAGAGAGAAGTACAGAAAAAAACTAACAAAAAGCAGCCAACACAAGTCAACTAAATAAACAAAATGTTAATAAAACTATATCATAAATCTTCACAAAATTAGTTTAACTTCTACCAGCATTATGATTACACAATAAACAACAGATTTTCAAATTTACAAATCTTTAAAAGTTAATATAAGCTCTGTAAAAATTCACATACAATAGCACACAACAAGCAAACCAACCAATTTCAGATCGGTGAGTTAAAAAGAGGACAGGGAAACTGAGTATTAATACACAGTTAAAAATTCAAGAAGTGTTAGCAGCAATGTCAGTGCTAGTTTATAGTCACATGATATAATTATGCAGTATTTCAAACTTTTCCTCTCTCAAACTCACACTCTCAAAACAAACACGGAAACACACACACACACACACATACAACACACCACTCTCTCTCTCTCTCTCTCTCTCACACACACACACACACACACACACACACACACACACACACAATGTATACACACACACACATATATATATATACATGTATACACACACACACAAACACACACACACACACAATATTCTTGAGTACCTGTTGTGATAGCCTACACAGTTATATATGTATGGACAGTGGTGATCAAACTCCAGGACACAACGGTTGCAATAGCGACAATGTTTCGATCGAGCCACTTTTACTGTTCGGCACGTGTGGCACAGACGTAGGATTGGGTTCTTGCCTTGCTTCCATTCATCAAAGTGGGCCACCTGGACACAAGAGGTTTGTACTTCAAGATTCAGGCTTTAGTCAAGTACCACCTATCTAACTGTCTGTCTGTCTGATCCTCCTCTTCTAAGGGACAGAATAGCAGTACTTACTCCCAAAAGCTGAGGTTAAGCACTACAAGTGTGGTTGCCGAATGGATGAGTGTTAATGCTGGCTTTTTTCTGTTTAAAGCCCAACTGACTGTGCAGAGCCATATCAGGGCTATAACTGTTTCAACACACACAATACTTCAAAAGGAAAAAAAGAAAAGAAAATTAAGTACACACATCAATGCATTCATGTACATAATCTAAGCACATGCCCCTGGCGTTGACCACTCCACCCAATTTGTTGCACAGGGGATTTAAAAAACACCTGAATACAAACTTAAACATGACAAAGAACATTAAAACATACAAAA
The DNA here is from genome assembly GCA_030674185.1 of Monoplex corrugatus. NCBI lineage: Eukaryota > Metazoa > Mollusca > Gastropoda > Littorinimorpha > Ranellidae > Monoplex > Monoplex corrugatus. Next base: position 89,390,725 of record CM060314.1, read on the forward strand.
ATGGGCCTTAATTACACTAAAATTGTTTTAGTATATCTCCTTTTCCTAGAGCTAAAAATGCTTTTAATACATGTACCCAATTATCAACCCTAAGAAAATGTATGTAAGACTTTATCAAACGCATACAGGTGAATGGACCAGCAAGACAGAAAATGATAGGAAGAAATGACAGAAAGCAAAGGAGAGAGAAGCAAAGAGAGTGACAAAAAAGAGGAAATTTATAGCACAGAATTTCCAGAAGGTGGGGATACTATTTATACTGACAGAGCCCCCAGCATCCCCAAGGGGGAACTTGGGCTGTGACTGAATGAACTTGGGGTTGGGGGTGCTATGAGAAGCAGGGATGAGTGGCACTGGATCGTGCCACAAAGGCAGCACATCAGTTGGGATGGGAAAAAAATGTATGCTGTATCAGTATCAAAACACAGAGCGATGCAAAGTTCTTCCTCTGTTCGTCTGATTTTTTGGTTTGTTGGTTTTCTGAATGTATACTGCTGTATCATAGCAAAATATCTTTCTAGTGTCTCTTGAAGAGTAACTGTCTTAGAATCTATCCTTATGATAAACTCATGTCACAGAAAATCAAATAAAATCACAAACAACCCATCACAGTCTTTATATATGATACAGTAGAACGGAGGTATACTTTCTGTGACAAAAGACAGATTTGTATGGAGGGCCATAATCGCCAAACCCATGCGACATGGTACATGACGATAATGACAACAGCAGTAATAACTGATTTTCATACAGTGCAGTCTTGTAACAAATCACTGAACTACACACACACACCTACACACACAAACACACATACACAGAGCACCCAGATGATCTCACATATGTGTGAAATTCTGTTGGAAAAAGACATGCTTGACTTAAACCTCACCTGTCGGATAGCCTGATCATATTCCGGAATGTTGCGAGGCAAGTAGCCAGGATCAATAGAGTTGGCATGATACAGGGTCACCCACATAAACACATTGCTGATGACGAACATGTAGTGTAACAACTGGAGCTCCTCATACGTCTCTGGTATACACTATGTCAACAACAAAAAGAAATTACAATCACAGAATCCTGTTTCTGAAGCTTTTCACCCATGCAATTTACCCATACTGAAATAATTATCTTTTTTTCTCATGTTTCTAGTTTTTATCACTTTCAATGTGACAACTAAAATTCACATAAAAAAAATTTTTGAAACATACTTATTTCCACATGTCTATGCAATGACTAAAACGCATAACAATTTAAGAAAATTAATGAGACTGATATATCAAAAATTTTAAAAAACATACTTAAAGAATTTTTACATGTCTATGCAATAACTACAATGTACAATGATCTAAGAAAATTACTGAGACTGATGAACTACTTTCACCTCATGCTTTTACCATTTTAATGCAATAATTAAATTTAATAAGTGTCAAAAGTATGGGGTTTTTTTTTCATAATTTTGCCATTTTTTAAAATGTAGTAACTGAATCTGATGTAATATACTTAACCAAGAAAAATTAAAAATGGACATGAATAAATAAGAAAACTATAAATTTTATAACTTTATCAGTTACTTAAGGTGAAAGCCATAGCCATGACCCCTTCAGAGAATAACTAAAGGACGAATGACAAGCCAAACAACAATATTAAAACTGAGGAGGAAACATTAAGCAGCAAAGAATCAGACATTATTATTGTTATTTTTGTTTAAAGCCAAACCAGCTGTGTACAGCCATATCAGGGCTAAAACCATTTCAAAACATACACACAATACTTCAACTAGAAAAAAAGGAAAAGACAATTCTGAACATATATCAGTGCATCCAATGCACATAATCTAAGGAGATGCCCCTGGCACTGACCACTCCATCCAATTTATCGCACAGGGGAGTTAAAAAACATACCTGAATACAATCTAAAGCACATAATTATAAAAACGGGCCTAAATTACCTAAGCTTGCTTCTGCATATCACATTTTTCTAGAGCCAAAAATGCACTCAGTACATGTACCCTATTATCAATCCTAAGAGAAAGTATGTAAGACACATTCAGACAAATGGACCAGCCAGGCAGAAAATGACAGGTAGAAATGACAGAAAGCAAAGGAGCAATGCAGAAAAAGAGAGAGTGACAGAAAAGAGGAAACTTGGAGCACAGAATCTCTAGAAGGTAAGGATATTATTTATATTGAAAGAGCCCCTGGCATCCACATGGGATGAATCAGAGAGATGCAGATGTAAAAAACAAAATTGTGTTATAATGAACATACATAAGGTTCTCTTTTTTTATATTCAAGCAATGCTGTCTGGGATGGATGTATGTATGTTGTTCTAGTTCTTTGCCCCATACTCTGCAGGCGTTATGTTGGTGCACAGTCACCATACACCATCTTTGAGTTATCTCACCATACCATTCCAATGTCCATGCCAGACAGGACCACAGTCTCCAGAGCATATTCTACAATTCTGCCCACTGTTTAAAAGTAAAAGAAACAAGTAGTGACAACCAAATGGGGCAACTCTAAAAGAACAGCTGTGGAGCAACACACAGCAGTTTGATGCAAACCACAACCTTCTTTCAGACCATAGGGCTGAACATCTGAGGCAAAACCATGCTTGAAGGCATACAGGAAGAAAAGCTCCTTTTCAGGAAAGTAAGAGGAGGACTGCATGCTGGGTATTTTCATGTTTCATAAGCCATCAAACAGTGACATGGCTTATATGATCTTTAACGTGCGTAGCTAATGTTCTATGTGCGTACACATGAATGGTGTTCACAAACCACGATTTGCTCATATGCTAAATTGGGAGATTGAAAAAATATTCCTCCCTTTACCAACGCAATGTCAAACTCAGGTCTTCCGATTAGAAGTCTGACATCCTAACCAACTCAGCTATCAAGCTCTCTCATATCTTCACAGACTAGAAAGACACAGATACTTTCACAAACTACAAGGACAAAGATACAGATAAAAAAAAGAAACACAAAGTCATACTCACTCTAAAAATGTACATAGGGTATCCCCACAGGAACACAGACACTACAAAGAAGATAAGTGGGATTTTGCTATTACCGGAAGGTCCAAATGTGATTGTCCTGAAACAGACATGATTCGTTACGTAAATATGTTCTGAGATCCACTTCAATAAGTCAACAAAACCAGCTAAAACAGTTAACAGTGCAGGTCGTCCCATAACCCTGGGAAGGTGGGTGGCAGAGACCCCAACTTTTCTTTGGACCAGCATTATAAGGGTGGCGCCTGCATTAAGAAAGTGGCACGTATCTCCTCTTCCTAGGTGTTTACCAACCCTAAACAGGATCAGGTACCCATTCACATGAGGGAGACTGGAGGTCATATGCAGAGACGTTCTCAGGCAAAGACAAGATATGCAACTATGCAAACCTATGAAGCTTGACTTGGTGGCAGGAGTTCTATCTCTATGCGAACCAGGCCTCATAAGAGCTGAACAAAGCCGGTTATACAGTGAAAATCAGCCATGCTTTCCAAATAAAAACAGTCCTGCTTTCCAACCTGTTTCTGAGTTTTCAAGCTACTACTTCATGTTCCCTTCTGTTCTGGTCTGAAATAAAATGATTCTTCAGGTTCTGCTGTGCACTTTTGTCAGATGTACAGAATACCTCATCTGAAATAAAATTATGCTGTCCCATCCGTAGATCAATGTTTCTATTCATTCTCATTCTTGATGAAGTTTCATTATTTGCTCAAGGAATGTAATTCTGCAGGTCTGCACAAAAACCATTTTGTCTGTACAGTATTTTAAACAAAAATTTTAACTCCAAGGATATTACAATATAAATGAAACTGAACTGCATGTTTTAACATACCTAAACATACACCCAAGAAAACTCACACATCATGCAACTGGAGTTAAGTCTGAAAGATAATCTTTAAGATGCCAGTCTTAGATAAATTATTTGTAACAAGACACAAATTAAGACTGACTGGTAATATTAGCTCAAGTACATGTCATCATCATCATCATCATCATGTGCCATGCCGCATAGCATTGGTGATCATGGCCTTCCAAGTGAACCTATCTTTTGTCGTTACAACTATATCTCCTATTCTTTCTGTCTCCATCCACTGTTATTGCTCTTGTTGTTTAAAGCCCAGCCTACTGCATACAGCCATATCAGGGCTATAAACATTTCAAAATATACACAATACTTCAACAGGGAAAAAAAATAGGAACAGAAAATTAAGCACACATATCAAAACATTTGCGCACATAATCTAAGGAGATGCCTCTGATGTCGACCACTCATGCAATTTATGATACAGGGATTTAAAAATCAAAACTGAATACAATTTAAACATAAGTGAGGATATTAAAACATAAAAACAGGCCTAAATTACCTAAAATTGCTTCCGCATATCACATTTCCCTAGAGCCAAAAATGCACAGAATACATGTACCCAGTTATCAGTCCTATAAAATACATAAGACACACAATACACAAAGGTGAATGGATCACCAAGACAGAAAATGACAAGAAGAAATGACAGAAAGCAAAGGAACAAAGCAGAAATAAAGACAGTGACAGAAAAGAGGAAATTTCTAGCACAGTATTTCCATACTGTTTAAACTGAAACAGCCCCTGGCATCCTCAAGGCAGAGGGGAGGTGGGGGTGGCCCATCCACTCTGATATCATGTGTCATGCAAGAAAATTGCAACAAGACAGAAAATTAAGAGTTGCCACATGACTTACCAGAAATCTATCTTTGGTAAGAATTTTGTCCTGGTCTGTGCTGCCTTCTTCAGGTAGGTGACAACTTTATCATGCTTCCTGCCCGCGGCAAGAGCCAGTGGTGTCTTGCCATTTTTGTCCACAGGAGCAAATTCTATACCATCCTGGTTAAACAACCATTCACAACTAAACATACAGCATCTTTTTTTCCTTCAATGACATCATCAATAAAACTGCACACACTTGTACACAGTGTACCCAATATGTTTATATCACTTCAGAATTTTCATTAAAACAACTTACTAACTGCTAATCCTGCAAATGGAATGTAGTGCAGCAATGAAGGTTCTCCACTTCCGTCTTTTCTGGGAAAGGCTCTGTATACTGCCCCAGGTGTGTTTCAGAGCCTGAAGGTATCCAATCCTTCAATATTTCATCACCAGACATTCCTGAGTCTACCTCTCTTACATTTTCTTTTCGGCATTCAGTGAATAGTCGATTAATGTAATCAAACATTTTCCCACAAACATGAATTTGGGGTTCACACTGCAGTAAGTATGGTGTTACAGTCTGGCAAAACCTAGACATGCTAGGACACTTTTATTCTTTCATGGCATCAATACAAATTTATGACAGAAACCCAAGAGGTGAATGTTCCATCTCCCATTATTGTGCACTTCAGTTTTAACATTTCTATGCTTTTCTCGATGATAAAACATCATATAAACATGTAATCGATCCAATAGTGTGCAGTCTAAGAACACACTATGTTCACTAGATTAAGAAGTCTATGCTTTCCTTGTGTCCACCAAAATTCTGTTTGTCCAAAAGTTTTCACTTATCCAAGGGTTGATCCAAAAGTCTGGTCACTTACTTCGTAAAAACAAAAATGGCAAGTCCAGCGTACATAAAATTTTGAAAGTCCTTCAAAGTACTCTCCTCCTCTCACAAAGTTTCAGCCACCTCAGCCAAGTGTCAAATGCTTGTTAATAATCTGAATGAGCTACAGAAGCAAGCTGTTATTTCACTCCTTTTCTCAAGTCCTGGATGCTTACCAACTTGCCAGCCAAGGTTCTACTTCAGAAGTGGAAACAAAAAGAAGTCGCATTGGGCTAAGTTAGAACTGTAGGTTAGTGACATTGGCTTTAATGGACACTTCCACTGTCATGCAGAGGAAGCATTTTGCTGGTATTCACATTTGTACACTGTTCATGAATGGACTGCGTAACTCTGGCCAAACACTTTCTACGTATCTAATGGTCAGAGTAGACCTTTTGAGCAAATATCAAACCACTACAGAGTTTTGGGAGTGGAAAAAAATAGAAAAAAGTCTCTCGTGACTTTGAAAGCCAGGTCATGATACAACTGCTTTTTCGTCATTAGTGCTCATCCACGTTTGACTGGACCATTTGTTCAGGATGCCATATAAGGTGATCTAAGTTTCGTCACCTGTGGTTACATCACATACTTATTTGGGGTCCTCTGGCTCAAGTATTTCAAGCAGTTGCTTAGAGCTCTGTATGCTCTATTTTGTCTGCTCCTCTGTCAAAAGATATGCACCCATCTGGCACTTTCCTCATCTCAAGATGAGGATCTGCAGGATCTGTGTAACTGAGCCTTATTAAACACTGTAAGTTTCACTTATTTCAAGAATGAAATATATGGGTTCTCTTCAATTATTCTCTTTACAAGCTGAACTGTTTCCTCGTTCCGGGCCTCACTTGGACATCCACATCAGTACTTGACTTTCAAATAATTTTTTTTTTCATCTGAAACTATCAGTCCAGCAGCAAGCTGTCCTACATGACACACACTTACATTTTTATGAGACTGTTTCCAAGTTTGAGCCTTGTGAAGACACAGCATCTGAGCTGTACTATGCTAGGATCCATCTTTCAGATGCACAGTGACAAGACTTTTGGATCAGTCTCCATATGAAAATCTATCGGAGGACACTTTTTGATTCATGTATTATATCTTAAAAAGTTAAGAGTTGTCCTGTATACCTAACCCTGGTAACATGGGAAGGTAGAGACTCACTTATCCCGAGTTAGCTTTTTCAGGGTGGGTCTCACTCTTCTCTCTTGCTACTTTAATTTTCCTAACCACGATCAGGGTCAGGTACCTATTCTTGACTGGGTAAATTGAAGACCACATGTACAAAGTTCTGCAAGCCTGACTTGCACACATGCAGTCAGACTAACAGGTGGGAGCTCTACCTCTATGCCAACTCATGTATAATTACATGTGTGCTTCAATAAAATGTTTATCATACCTTACTAAAATGTTTATCATACCTTACTAAAACATAATCCTACAACACCACTTAAAGGTTACCTGCCAAAATGGTGTATCTGCCTTCTTCAATCCTTTCACTATACTCTGTTCTGGCAGGTAACCCTCGAATCCTAACACTTCGATCTGTTACATGTGTAACACTCACCTGTGCACAGAGTACTCTGACAGTGGCCCTATCACCATTGATACAGGCCAAGTGAAGAGGTGTCTGCCCATGGTTGTCTTTCTGTCCATGATTGAACCCTGAGTATATAAGAAGCGGCAACAGGTCTGATCGACCTGCAATCATTGACATGCATCACTGTTAAAGCAAACTCTTTCATTGTCACCATATGTCCATACAGCAAATGATATCAATCTGATATAGAGGGGTACTACATAACACATCTAGCATCAACTACACATAACGCATCTAGCATCTACTACACATAACGCATCTAGCATCTACTACACATAACACATCTAGCATCAACTACACATAACGCATCTAGCATCAACTACACATAATGCATCTAGCATCAACTACACATAACGCATCTAGCACCAACTACACATAACGCATCTAGCACCAACTACACATAACACATCTAGCACCAACTACACATAACGCATCTAGCATCAACTACACATAACACATCTAGCATCAACTACACATAATGCATCTGCATCAACTACACATAACGCATCTAGCACCAACTACACATAACGCATCTAGCACCACTACACATAACACATCTAGCACCAACTACACATAACGCATCTAGCATCAACTACACATAACACATCTAGCACCAACTACACATAACGCATCTAGCATCAACTACACATAACACATCTAGCACCAACTACACATAACGCATCTAGCATCAACTACACATAACACATCTAGCACCAACTACACATATGCATCTAGTACCAACTACACATAATGCATCTAGCATCTACTACACATAACGCATCTAGCACCAACTACACATAACGCATCTAGTACCAACTACACATAATGCATCTAGCATCTACTACACATAACGCATCTAGCACCAACTACACATAACACATCTAGCACCAACTACACATAATGCATCTAGCATCAACTACACATAACACATCTAGCACCAACTACACATAACGCATCTAGCACCAACTACACATAACGCATCTAGCACCAACTACACAATGCATCTAGCATCAACTACACATAACGCATCTAGCATCTACTACACACAACGCATCTAGCATCAACTACACATAACACATCTAGCATCAACTACACATAACGCATCTAGCATCTACTACACATAACGCATCTAGCATCTACTACACATAACACATCTAGCATCCAACTACACATAACGCATCTAGCATCAACTACACATAATGCATCTAGCATCAACTACACATAACGCATCTAGCACCAACTACACATAACGCATCTAGCACCAACTACACATAACATCTAGCACCAACTACACATAACGCATCTAGCATCAACTACACATAACATCTAGCATCAACTACACATAATGCATCTAGCATCCAACTACACATAACGCATCTAGCACCAACTACACATAACGCATCTAGCACCAACTACACATAACGCATCTAGCACAACTACACATAACGCATCTAGCACAACTACACATAAGCATCTAGCACCAACTACACATAAGCATCTAGCATCAACTACACATAACGCATCTAGCACAACTACACATAACGCATCTAGCATCAACTACACATAAGCATCTAGCACAACTACACATAATGCATCTAGCATCAACTACACATAACGCATCTAGCATCAACTACACATAACGCATCTAGCACCAACTACACATAATGCATCTAGACAACTACACATAATGCATCTAGCACACTACACATAACGCATCTAGCACCATACTACACATAACACATCTAGCACCAACTACACATAACGCATCTAGCATCAACTACACTAACCATCTAGCACAACTACACATAACGCATCTAGCACAACTACACAAACGCATCTAGCATCAACTACACATAACGCATCTAGCATCACTACACAAAGCATCTAGCATCAACTACAATAACGCATCTAGCATCAACTACACATAACGCATCTAGCATAATACAATAAGCATCTTAACACAATAAGCATTAGTTATACATAGATTGCTCAACTATAATGCATTTGATCAATACATATACGTCACAACAAACAAACAAAGTGGGTTCTAGCTGTAGAAAAGCTAATAGATCATTTAGACAGAGAACATGTTTTGTCATTAGATTGTTTACACTTACAGTAAAAAATCATGAGAAATTAGAAGAATGCTGAGATAACAGTGAGAAAATGATGAACAATCTTTGTTAAGCAATGACACTGAACTAATGCAGAAAATGAAAAAGACTAAAAATCTTGCAAATATAATAGAAACTGAAGCAGAAATAAAGGGATAGAGCTAAATAATAAGAAGAATGAAGTCATGTAATCAGCAAAAAAAAAAAACAAAAAAAATGAAATCCCCTCACACAAAAATAACAGCAAATGGCACAACAATGAGACAAGTGACAATTTAAGTATCTGAAAGAGTCATTCATCAGCTGACAGACACACATTAGGAACATCCAGCAGAATTGGCCAAGCTAAAACAGCATTCAAGAAAATGGAAAGCATTCTTACTAACAAGTGCCTATCAATTAAATCAGGAAGAGAGTCTTTCAACATTATATAGAACCAATGGATGCAAAACTTGGGCAATCAACAAGCAAAGTCAGAACAAGATTGTGGCAGCTAAAATGCAGTTTCTAAGAAGAACACTAAAGAGTTCCATGGACAGCAAAGAAAACAAAGGAGACAGTCTTAAAAGAAGCAAACACAAAAAGAACATTAATGAAGAAGATCTGGAAAAGACAAGCAAGCATTTACAGGACATTTCATAATGCAAGAGAAATTTGAGCACCTAGTCACAACAGGAAAGTTTGAGGGAAAAAGAGCACCAGGTAAATCTAGGGAGAAAACGTTACACAGTTTTGCAGAGTGAGCGGGGATAAAAAGGCTAGGGGATATCCTTACAGCAACAAAAGACAGATTTGAATGAAGGGCCATGATTGCAAACGCCATGCGGCAAGGCACATGATGATGATGATGATGACAGGGTTTGAGACATGATTATAGATAGGCCTCTAAGTCAACAGTTTCCTGCAAGAAGCTTGAGGATAGGGTCAGGAAATCAAAGGGTTAAGTTTTTTTCTTTGCTAGCATGGTTGACAATGCAGGATGCTAGTGGTCAGGGTGTGGGAGTCAAAGGGTTAATCACTATTGGTGCGCTATGCTTTGCTGACAAGAAGATGCAGTAATCTGATGGATATCTCTTTACCTCTGAAAGCTGCCGAATATAAAGCCCTGAGGAATCATTAGTGATGCATTGTTTTATTGACTAGTAGATACAATAATCTGATTGATCTCTATTACCTCTGAAAGCTGCCCAATGTAAAGCAGTGTCTCCATCTTCATCAGTCAACTGCAGTCGTGCCCCTTTGCCCAACAAATACCCAGCCAGAGCAGTCTGTCCATACTGGCATGCCACAATGAGTGGTGTGAAACTCTTATTGTCCACAGTGTCGATAGAAATGCCAGCTTGAACCAAAACATCCACCACAGCAATGTGGCCATTCACTGATGCCCAGTGTATAGGTCTGGCCCCAAGACTGTCACTGCTGGCTTCATTTACTGGTACCTGAGTAACACACACACACACACACACACACACACACACACACACACACACACACACACAACACACACACACAACACACAACACACACACACACACACACACACACACACACACACACACACACACACACACACACACACACACACAAACACACACACACACACACACACACACACACACACACACACACACACACACACACACACACACACAATAATAAGATTTTTCTTCCTTTCTGTTTTGCTTTGTCATATCTTTCCTTTTTTTTTCTTCTTCTTATATTTTCATTAAATATATATGAGCTTTAAAAAACTACAAAATGTAATGTTATTACTAATATTAGGTAAATCATTCACAGCCAGATAGTATGATTGTGAGACAAAAAACCTTGGTTACAGCTCACTCATCCAGTTCTGCAACTAAGCGGCAATCATCATCAGAAGGGGACAAATCATACAGGTGGTGTCCCAGGTATCCTGAATCAGAATAGACAACAATGAACACCACTGAAGTATCTGGTAACAATAGTACATAACAGATTCTTTTGGATGTCTTCATGATGACCTGATACTGATCATTCCAATTCTACTGTAGACTCCTTGGCATTGAGACAGTGACAAAATAAACCAGGTCTGAGTGGTGTGTGCAGAACCAAAATGAATTATACAGGGAAAACAGGATAGCAAAAATACAACTGAATAACAAAGATCAATTTCAGGTGTTCTCTCCATTTACAACTGAATTACACAAGTAATAAAAGTGCTTTAAATCGGGATGTACAGGTCAACATGTATGTGTAACATTTTAATTCTTACCTCAAAAACTTCTGAAAAATTCTCTCTTTGTCAACATCTTCTCCAATTTCCTCCCATCAGGGATCCTATGATTGAATGAAAGTCTGGAAAGGTCACTGTGACTGGCACTACATAGTAAAACTCACATCAATTGAACAATTTTTATAAGACAAGCCAACTTTACAAAAAAAAGCTATGCCTTTTCAAAATGTTACTTAAGATCTTAAATATATATTTAACGCTCAGCAAATTAGAGCAAACCAATCAACTGTGAAAATTGGATGCTGTTTATGTTCATAACAATTGCTGGGGAAACGCCAAGGAGGTCAAGATCATTCGTAACATCAGCCTTCAGAGTCAGGGTTCTGCCTTGTCCACGTCGAAGGTTGACACGGTCGCTGAGGTTGGCAGACAATATGTCACCCAGGGGAGTGGGACACCTTGTCTGCATTCGAAGGCTGTGCCCGATCAGTCTCAGTCGGTGTCTTCGAAGCGTCTTGCTCAAGATCTTAAATAATCACTGTATGCACAATACCATACAATTATGAAACCATTGCAGGACCAGGCAGCCAAACATGTACAGACCTATTCATGCAACAACAAGTGATAAAACATAGATACTGACATATCATTCATACATATTTTACATACCTGGTTTTCAATGAAAAACCGTAGGATGGACACATGCCCTCCCAGACAGACCCAGTGGCTAAGTGTGTGGCCTTTTTCATCACGAACTGACAAAATATCCGCCCCTTTCTTCTCTACCAGCGACTGAAGATATGGAAGTGACCTGAAATAACACCACCATTACATCATTTCACATGGCATAAATATCTGTTGAATTATGATTTGAACATTGCTTAAGTATAAAGGGGAAATGCAATTTCAAGTAATTTTTTTCTCAACTTGCCACAATACAAAGAGATACACATCTTGAATCACTTGGAATTTCTCATCATGTGAGTAATGCTCACGGCCATTCAATCACTCGACACTGTAAGGAAGACGTAAAACAGGAAGACCCAAGAACACAAGGTGACAAACTACAGGGATCTTAAAGCCCTGAAACACACCCAGGCTTCCATGCAGTCAAGGCAAGCCCTCAACAGGCAAGAATGGAGACCTTTTCTGCTGCCCTACAAGAAAACAGCATAATGGGCGAAAAGTGTAGTGTCCATGTAGAGCTTTCTGATTAAATAGTACTGTAACAATACTAACATTCATAAACATAAAAGCACATTTTTCAGAGCTAGCAATGACAGGTTTCTTACCAGAGAGAGCTGTCCTAAAGGGGAACACACTTTTCCAATCATCGCTATCTTTATCATGCAGAAGGAACTGCTGGTTACAAGAGAGATGATGGAAAATATTAAACAAATGCTATATATTTTAAGCATCACAGGGTTTACTTGTACTGTAGTATGAAATTGATTTTTTTTATGACTAGACTCTCAAGATGAAAAAATATCCACAAACACTGCTCTTGACGTCATGTTCTTAAGCTTTACACAGTCTCTATGCATATAGTATTAGGTTATTGTTATGCTTCACACTGTCACAGACAACATCCTGTTCTACATGGCTGATTAACCAAACAAGTCATAAATATTAACTCAATCAGAGTCAATGCAGACAACATTCTGACAGACACTTCCAACGCAGCTATATAATGGTTTCGGAAAATGTTTAACCCATCCCACACACCAAACAGCCAATCAATTCAGACAAATCACAGAATTCTATGTCGTTTTAGAAAGGTTTGTCTATGCTCTTTCAAAAAAAACAAAAAAACAAAAAACAGATTAGAACTGTGCTGGTAACATGATAATATGGTTAAAAACAAACTCCAGGAAAGAAACAATCAGACATCACAAGCACACTGTAATCCATAGTTCTGACAGTCACACTTTACAATTTTTTATATCTGATATTAATTCATAAGTGTCAGTTTTGAGGCTTTCTGATGCCATGAATAATTCTCAGTATCACTGCTTTATTTGCAAGCAACAAATCTGAATATAAATGAAGATATGCAGCATTGCAAAAACACAGAAGTGCTGAAGTGTTGCTCTGGAAAGCAACACTGCTGACCAGTGCCAAGGCTTTTCAACCATATGCACTGCCAAATAAGGTAAATGTGACAGCCCCAAGAAGGGAAATCATGGTTGTCTCCTTTCTATGACCAGAAAGACAAAACCAAACACACAAGATAGACCTTTTACTCAACAGAAGAAGGTGGCAGGTATACAATACAAAACTCAAACAGAAACTTTTCTGAAGACAATGCAAAACAACGAGAGGAGCCATTAAAAAGCATCAGGCTTGGGAGTTGTTTTCCACTGAAGAAGTGCGGCCGGAGACTGAAAACACATACAGGCAATGAGATCCTGGCACAGCGGACATGTCAGTGCTCTGTGAAACTGAGATCATCAATGAGGATATATTTACTCCATTCACATACATTTGCAGAATAGTTAACTCTCTTAACAGTGGCAATATGAGGCATACGCTATGCCTAGGATATACGTTGTGTTGGGCAAGGCATCCAAGATGTCAAAGCCACAAGTTGTTCTGTTTTGATCTGAATATATATCCATATACATTCATCTGAAACATTACCCTTTAGTGCATCTCCTTCAGCCCATAAAATGTAGTTGGTTTACAAAACAGAATTCACACAGAACAGTATAACTTAAGAAATAAGAGGGAAGCAGGGAGAATTTTTATAATATAATCTAAGGACACAACTCTTGAGAATTATGTTTGGTCAGTTCAAGAATAAAAGACTATGTCAATCTTGAACATAAGACCAATATATTGTATGTATTTCTCTCCTCTCTCATAGTTGTGTGTAGGGTAGTTGCAGAATATAAAGGTAGGCTTGGGCGCTCCTTTTTTGAGGAGTGTTCTGAGCTTGCTGTTTCTGTACTTTGTATCTGCTTCTATGCTAGCTGAATGGGTAGCGTAAACTGTGTTAGATTTGAGAAGTTCTATACAACATGGGAGATAATTCTCAAGAGTTGTGTCCTTTGAGTATAACTTAAGGTGAAAATTAATGCATGACAAAGAAAACATGAAACAACAATAAAATAAGTAAAATTTAAAAATGACTGAGAAAGTTTCACTAGAAGTAGAACTGAAATAAGAAAGAACTCCAAAAACTTCAAAACATTTTACCACTCAAAAATAGTAGCATTAGGTCCCACTGGACCTGTCTTACAGCTGATCTTTGCAACCACACACACACACACACACACACACACACACACACACACACACACACACACACACATACATACATGGTATGATATATATATATATTATATCATATTATATGCCTATAAGTATAACAGCAGTGGCAATAACTAAACAAATCATAATAATGATGAAAGCAGCAACATATTCAACACTGATTAATTTGGCCTGGAAATATCATTGTAAACTGAAACTGAGCAGGTCCACTGAATAGCCTACAGCCGTACAGGTGTATCAGTACTATCACTGTCACTATGACTATGACTATCATGACTACGCCACTTGCTGAGATTACTGAGTGTTTAAAAATAAAACATAACAGAACGAGTAACTCAGTAAGACACTTCTTTTTTCTTGTTCTCTCATACAACATCATATGAAAAAGTCAAAACCCAGGACCATGCAGTTCTACACGCATTCTGGGGCAAAGGTTTACAAACAATGTGGCCAAAACAAGGACTGAAATGAAGGAATGCGCACTGTGACTTTATTCATTATTGCCTTCGGGGTGAGAAGGGATCATCATCATGTGCCCTGCTGCATGGCATTGGCGATCATGGCACTCTATATGCATCTATCCCTTGTAAAGGCAGGCACATCTTCCATCCTCTCTGTCTTCAGCCACCCTGCAACAAGTCCGTCCAATATTTTCTCCCTCGGTCTACCTGGTGCTCTCTTTCCCTCCAGCTTTCCTGTTGTGACCAGGTGCTCTAATTCCCTTTTCCTCATAAAATGGCCTATAGGCCTAAATGTTGCCTGTCTTTTCCTAATCTTTCTTATCAATGATCTTGTGTCTGCCTCCATCAAGACTGTCTCGTTTGTTTTCTTTGCTGTCCATGGAACTCTCAACATTCTTCTTAGAAACCACAATAACAATAATTCCCCTTTCCTTGTGAAATGGCCTATAAATGTTGCTTGTCTTTTCCTAATATTCCTCATCAATGATCTTGTGTCTGCCTCTATCAAGACTGTCTCGTTTGTTTTCATTGCTATGGAACTGTCAACATTCTTCTTAGAAACCACATCTCGGCTGGAGAAGGGATGGGGAAAGGAAAAAAAAGTTCCTACCCATATTTGACAGCTTCAAAGATTGAGATGGGTTCAGCTTCGCCCTCTTTATCAGTCCATGCACAATTTCCTTCCAGTGCGGTGCTAGACTGTTGAAGAACACCAGAAGAAGGTACTGAATGCTGCGACCCGGCTAAACCTTCCTCAGACATGTTTCTACACATTAAAGCAGAGTTGAGCAAAACAGTTTTTAGGACAGTTTCGAACTAAGTAAGCTTCCCACACGTCTTTCAGAACATTGTAATATAATATCAGAATGAGAAATCATTATACACTTTCGTGACATTGAGCTTATTTAGAAATAGTCATGATGATGATGGTGGTGACAATAACAACGACAACAATAAGAAGAACAACAAAAATGATGATAGTAATAATGATAGGCTGAAGTGAAACAAGGCCGTGGTCCAATGCAGCGTAGTAAAAAGACGTGCTGGTATTTTTGTAAGCTTCCGTCATATTCGTGTCGAACACGCTGAAATCGGAGAAACAAATCCTAATTCTGTACACGTCGAAGTCGAACATACGAGGCTCATACACCATCAGTGGATAGCATCGAAGTTTCAGCATGGCAGCAGCAATGGATGTTGATATGGCAGATGAGTATGGGGAGAATTCCAGCGTCTCTTCAGAGAAAGGAAAAAAGAGATTTGAAGTGAAGAAGGTATGATCAAACGACCGAGTTACCGACGGGTAACTGAAATTTATACTGACTTAGACTAGGCTATAATTATAATAGAGCTACGACTAAATAAGTTATCGCACTCTAAAAGTAAAAGGATACAACTACAAGGTTGTTATGATAACAAAGATGTCCTGACTTCTTAATAAACGTATCTTTACCTCAGACTCAGAGACCTCATTCGCGGCTCTTGTCTTGTTCAACTTCAAGGTATTGAAGTTGAAGTAAGGACTCCTTCAGGCCGTGCTGATCTCCAGCATCATGGAACTTCCAAGTTGTTCTCCCGACCCAACGTTTAGGGACCATTCTTTTGAACAGTCAGAGATCATATTCCTCTCAAACTGTTGTCTTTAAAAACTTGCAAGCTTGGTAATTACATCACGAGCATGAGCCTCAGTTGGACGTTAGATTCACATGCTAATACTAATAGTTGTGGGTTCGAATCCTGGAGTGTGCCAAAATAAAACTGGCCTTCTCACCTTCCCATCTTAACATTGTTGTTCTGGTGGTGTTGGTTTAGGATTAGGATAAGTCCCCATCCCCCCACTTCCTTTTTTCTCTCAAAAATCTGATGGTTCTTGCTTGAGTTCCTGGCTACGTTGGTGTTAACACTATAAGTATAAGTATGCCTATTAGAGGCAGTGAAACAGTTGACTGCTCTGCCAAGAATGCCACAGCAGAAAAGATGTTTAAACCCCTCATCCCTTGCACATCTGAAGCCCAAAGTATGAACTTACATGAAGAAATTCTGGTAAGAGGATTGGAATGATTAAATTAACAACAAACTTTTCCAAATCTGCCACAGCCTTTAAAGTTAAACAGTTCCTTCCATCTGTTCTCAGGAACAGCAGGAAGGATAAGGTGTTAAGGCGGTTTCACACTGGTCACACATTCTGCACTGACACTGTACAGTCATTCCTTTGAAAATATGAAGAAGCATAATGGTAATACATGTGTGATGAGCCACTTTGTATCAAACCCTTTATTGAATGCAAGCTTTTACACAGTGCAAGACATAAGCACTGTTTAGCAGACTCCATATACTATAGAACCTGTTTAGAAATATTCCTCCAGATGTAATTTTCAAATTTTTACAAAAAATTGATAGTTTTCATCTTTAATGATCATACACACCGGAAGACTTTCATTTTACGCATCGCAGACTTGAAAGGCTTATCACACATGTGGGTTTCTAACTGTTTGATTTTTAATTAAGCTTGAAGTTGTTTTTCTGGTGGTGTTACTGTTAACCCTGATATGGTTTTAGTGGTCAGCTGGACTATGAGCAACATGAACAGAACTGAACTGAATCTGCTTTTGTATATTATATATATATATGTATAATATCTTTACAGTTAATTGTCTGATTTTACATGGTATGAACAATCACACACTGCTCCATGTATGCATGCATGGTTAAGACTAAGAATCAGAAAGAGATGGTGATATTAAAAACAGAAAAAACTAGTCCCAGTTCAGTGCTTCATAAGTTCTATTAAGAAGGTATTACACAGTGTTTCATATTGTGTAGAACTTTATGCAAGGATTTATTCCTTTATATGGTAGTTTCAGCTTGCTATGCTGTTATTTATATTTTGACTCATGTTTGTTTCAGTGGAATGCTGTTGCCTTGTGGGCTTGGGGTGAGTGTTTTATTTGTGATTTGAGTGTGTGTGTTTTTGTTTTAAATCTGGAATATGAGTTTGTTTTTAGTTTTATGTTGTTGCAGATGTTTTGTGTGTTGTGTATGTGTGTGTGTGTTTACTGTTATTTGTTATTTCTCATTTCTTATACATGTGTGTGAGCGTTTGTGTGTGTGTGTGTGTGTGTGCATGTATTACTGTTATCTGTTATTTTTCATTTCCTACTTATTTATCTATATACTCCTTTATTTATTATTTATGTATCTGTTTGTTTATTTACTTACTTATCTGTTACGATGTGAGACGAGTTTCTACTGAGTGGCTAGTTGTGTTGTGATTCAGACCTTCAATTATTTATTTATTCACTTTTTGTATCTGTTCTTTTCTTTGAAGATAAGATACATAGATACACATGTCATTTACATGTAACCTTTCCGTTTTCCGTGAAAAGCTAGGGCTGCAAACCCTTCAACCACGGTAACCGACCGAAGATGTCCCACCTGTGAACGTTACTTCCGTGCCCGGATCGGATTGATCAGTCACCTCCAGACACACTGACTCAAAGCAACTTCATGAAGCCCTGGTCATTGTCGACGACGACAGACGAACACCACATATAACCAAAATTGATCCAATGATAGACTGATACAATACTAGTATAAAAAATATAGACTAGGTAAAACAGTCTAGGTAGGGCCTCAGGATCAGGCCAGCTCATGGGTTTATGTGCAGGCTTTAGCTAAGGCTTGTGCCATGATCATCATAGACATGGCACCTGTGACATTTAGTGCAATGGAATTCATTCCAGCATGGAGACGTTATCTTGAGAAACAGAAACTATCATGAATAGAGACAAGGCTGATTCTTGCCGTTTGTGTCAGTCAGTAGTACAAGGTCTGCATGTATGTGATGCTGCATGTGATATTTCATAGTTAAAACTGTGGCTCTAGTTTTGAGCTATGCTGGAAAAACTCACATGATCCAAAAAATACACATTTTCAGATTTGTTTCCTCGTAAAAATTTCCCAACCATAAATCCGTTAAATTCTGAAGTAAAATGTAAATCTGTGACAGATCAGTTAATTCTATGTCTTCGTACCCATGGGAAGTAGTACAGATCTGACTATTTATATGTAAGTAAGGCCCTGCTTTAAAGTAGACTTCTGCAGATTGAGTTATTGATGACCTAGCATTTCATGTGCACAAATATCGGAAACTAATCTTAAGAAAAAAAAATTCTGTTTTTTTTGTCCCCATTTTATTTAATTAATATTATCCTGTCTGGCTGAAAAAGATGAACTTCATTTTGTCAAAATTGAAAAATATCCAAATTTTCTTCGGCACTGTCACATTTGTTACAATCTGTGTATTAGGTTTTCACTCATGTTTTATTCCTTTGACACATGAGCTCATTCTCTTGCTTTTTTGTCGGTCCTAAACTAGTAAAAGAGCTCACAGCTTGACAGAACGGCAGTAATCCTATGATTTTCTTTGCCACCATGATACTAAAACTTTTGACATGGGTTTCAGAGTATTACAAAACTCAAACAAATAATCCCTTCGTTGGGGGAGGAATGGTGGGGAGGGCTTTCAGCACATGACATTTAAGTTTAATGAATGCATCTGTGAGCCATTGAAAAGTGAACCATTTGTTTGTGTGTGTCCTGTAATACACATCACTGAATAACATGAAGTTTGATTACATTTACTCTTGTGTGTGTTTTGTGTGTGTGTGTGTGTGTGTGTGTGTGTGTTGTGTGCGTGTGTGTGTGTGTGTGTGTGTCTGTGTGTTGTGTTTAAACTTTTTTTTTTGTTTGTTTTAAAACATCACTGTTTGGATTTCTTTACCATGATTATGTATGTTCTTTTTTTTCAGACATTGTAGTAGACAATTGTGCCATCTGCAGAAACCACATTATGGATCTGTGTAAGTTTGTGGATTTGTTTTCAGATTACTTTAGCTTTTAGTCCAGATTCCATTCCACAGTCTTTGTATATATGCAATGTTATGTTTATCTGACCAGGTGCAACATACTTTTTGAATTCATTGGTATAGTAAGTCACTTAGACTATGCCGTATTTTCTTGTATGTAACAGTACAAAGTTATAAGATAATGGTAGACTCATAGTTCACAATCTGGGTTGTAATTTTGTGAGATGGTAGAGATCTCACTACTACCAGGTCAGCTGTTTGAGGGTGAATCCCATTGTGTCCCTTACACTTAACAGCTGTATCTTCCCCTTCCCTGAGCAGGGTTTGGTACGTACTCACAGCTGAATGGATTAGAGCGCCGCATGCAGTTTTCCTAGCCAGGTTGAACAGATTGGCAGGCATGGAGTGCTACCTCTATGCCGACAAGATCATGTAATTTAATGGTATCATTTAATAATTAATACTTAAAATTGTTACTGTGAGCCCCAACTGACTCGTACCTCGAGTGGAATACGCTACTTGCTCATTGGGAAGACAGGGATCACACAGTTGAGTCTCACTTAAATTATTATGGTTGTGTCTCTGAGAGTGTTCCTCAAAGTTCCTGACCTAAACAACATGTGTTGTATCTCTCGGGCCTGTTGAATGGCAGGATGTATTATATTAATTGCACTCCTGACCATCATCATCATGTCTTCTAAACAACATGTGTCTGTATCTCTCGGGCCTCTTTAATGGTAGGATGTATTATTAAAGTAATTGCACTCCTGACCATCATCATCATGTCTTCTCATCATGTAAGCAATGTAAAAAAAATTGTTCCATAGTTATTGTGTAATTGTGGTAACTGTACTACCCCACTCTCATGATTACCTCAGTTTTGTGGGTAAAGAGGTGTGTTGGAGAACAAAAGTGCAGGTAATAACGCAAGAATGGTGCAGAAAATGGGACAAGAAGAAAATAAATACTAGAAATGAATAAATCAAATAATAGAAGAAAAACATGAAAAGAAACAAACAAATGATTATTAAAACTGAACTGTAAATGGTTTGCTGATCAACAGTGCTATTCCGGTTTCACAACTTTCTGTTTTGAAACAGTTGGTCAGGTGGACTCTGAAATTTAATCAGCAATGAAACATCTGTTTGCACGTGTTGCTTCCTGATTACATTTTCCAAGACATTTAATGTGACATGCCATAAACAGAAGTGGTCGTGTGTACATGTATTTTTGTGTGTGTGTGTGTGCATGTGTGTGTGTGTGTGTGAGCGAGTGAAGGTATACATGATTCACACTCTCCCTCTGCAGTCTGTAGTGCTTTGGGAAGTCACTGTGTATATTATACAATAAATATAATTTATGTCATGGACAGGTATTGAATGTCAGGCCAACCAAGCTCAGCCACCAGTGAGGAGTGTACAGTGGCTTGGGGAGTGTGCAATGTAAGTGACTCAGTGACTGCAAGTCAACAGTAGTAATGTAGGTTGTATTGGTTTTTATTCGATTTACTGTTTTGTCACAGTGGATTTACCATGTGAAGTCAGTGTTGTTTTCCCTAGAGTATGCATCGCCACTTTTTTCCTTTTTGTATGTTGTCATTCTGTTTACCTTATAAAGTGGATTTTTCAGCAGAATTAGGGACAACTGCTTTGTTGTTATGGGATCTTTAATGTGGGCCAAATGCATGCTTCACATGGATCGTGGTTTGTCATCTCATCCGAACGAGTAGTTCCCAGCCATCATTTAAGATCTAGTGGAAGGGGGAGAAAAGTCTCCATCTTGTGAGTCAAAATATATAATTAAGCTGAGCTGTTCCTTAGCGTCTCATGGTCAGTGATGGTAATAATAATAATAATTAATAATTGCAATATTTATATAGCGCAAAATCTTGATAGAAATCAAATCTAAGCGCTGAACATACACATACACCACACACTCACACATGGCTATAAATGGGGAAAAAGAATAAAAGCAATGGAAAATTATAGAGCATATTATATACAAATATATATTACAATGTGATTCCACTCCAAGCGGAGACAGGCTACAGAGGGGGATGAGTGAGGTCAGGATTTCATGCAGTGGTGGTGGTGTGTTGTGTGAATATGGTTGTGTACCTATTAATGTTGGCCATGTTAGCATGCATGTTGAAACAGTTCATAGCTGTTACTGATCAATCATGAAATAATGCTGGTTTCTTATCTTTGTTAGTAATAATAGCGTTTTGCTTCTATCCCACCCACCCCCACTTCATTCCACCCCTCTTTCCTCATGGAGAGGATGTTAATTTTGTAAATCTGCGAATTATTCAGTAATTTCATTGACACAATAAAATTGTCTCTGACTTAAAGCCCTGTACTGAGACAGCAGTGATGCATGGGAAACAAATTGGTTAAGTGTTGGGAATAGGAGTTCGCCATGGGGCAGAGTTAATTCAATCCTTTGACTCCCACACCCTATCCATCAACTGCAAAAAATAACCTTTTGACTCCCTCATCCTATGGGGGGGGGGGATTAAAAGGTTGTTTTTGCTTTGCTAGCATGGTTGTCAATGTGGGATGCTGGTGGACAGGATTGGGAGTCAAAGGGTGAATGACTGTATGATCATGAATCAGATTTCTCCCTGTTAATGGAAGAATATATAGCAACTGCACAGTTTTAGACTGTCTTCTGCTGAGAACAGATTTCAAAATCATCCATTTTCCTCACTCATAACTGCAGCTGGGAATGGAAAGATATATGTGCTAAATATCTTCCATGTGTAAAATTTTCAACCAAAAGTTTTTCCCTTTGATTTGGCCAACTTTATCTTTTAACAATCCTTGAATGATGTAGAATATTTATTAAAAACCCGACTTGCAGTGCAGGTATATTTTAACTTACTGAAAACTGCTTACATTTTGTTTTTATTAGTGTAGAGTTAAGTTTTTTATTAAAACTGGTTTTACTACACTTTGACGTAGTAAGAAAATAATGGTCTCCACATCGAAAATCATGTTTAGATACTTAAATATTAGCATGCTTGGCTAGGTCTATTTAATGCAGAATGTTATGGACAGTAATAAGTTGGTCATGTGTCATAACATGTTTTGATTGCTTTCTACAGCATGCTTTCCACTTTCACTGCATCACACGCTGGTTGAAAACACGCCAAGTGTGCCCATTAGATAACCGAGAATGGGAGTTCCAAAAGTAAGTATACTGGACCAGATATGGAATGTTTTCTTCTTGCAAACAACAATTTTTTACATATGCTTTAAGCATATGCATCACACACCGCAGATGGTCATTTGTGCATTAAGCAGTATGAGCAAAATGAAATCAGTGTGTCAAGAAAAGATAGTAGAGTGTAAAGTTATGTATATAATATGAATACAGTGTTGGTAGCAGTAGTTTATTGTGATATATATGTGACACAGGTAGTCCATTTTAGCTGTACATGATCCATTGGTTGATATGTACATATACTTACCGGAACATGGTTTCTGCAAAACTTCTTAGTTTTGATCACTTACTGCATATATGCTTATACGACATACCCATGAATTAAACTCCGGAAGATCACATTAGCAGATGAAGAGAATTGTTCAAGTGTGGTGATAATTAGAGAGTTTGGAATAAATTTAAGAGGATTCTTGACAGTTCTATGAGCTCCACCAAAATCAGTCAATGTTGACACAAGAGATTTCGTTAAGCATACACATCAGCTGTGACATCTCAAAGCACAAAAATGCTGTATTTTAATGCTATTTCTTTTCCAGGCTTAGCTGGATTTTCTTTTTTGATATCTGTTAATGTTACTTGGTGTGCTTTTATCTTTATACCAAATGTTTTAATTTGTAATGAATGTCTAGGTCTGCTGAATATTTTGTCAGTACAGTATAGTTTTTCTCTCTAGTTTATGTTTCAGTTCAAACTATTAACATGGAATTCAGCCCAAGATTTGCATGCTGTTCATTTTCTATTAATTTGACAGAATGGGACAGGTATACAGCTTCCGTTTTCTGTTCACAGGTATGGCCACTGAGGAGAGACTTGTGAAGAAAAGATCCCACATCATTGTCCACTGGTGGTGATCATTTCTGTCATCATGACTGAATCATCTGTGTATAATTGCGTTTTTACGGCTGTTTATGTTTCATTGAGACCAGCACAGTTTTAATCAAAGTAAACTCGAAAATGTCATTTTGTTTGTGTTTTTTCAGTATGTTTACCTGGTGCACAGTTTAAAGTGCTCTGTTTCTTCTTTGATGACAAGGTCTAGGTCAGGGTGACAAGGTCTAGGTCAGGGTTGACACAACTAAGCATGCGTACACATTCACACACAGAAAACGTCACGCAGTTACTAATTGGTCATTTATTTCATTTCAGTGACAGGCTAAATTATCTCTTCAACACAACTACCACAAACACCCAATGGCAGAATATTTGTCAAAAATGAAGTTGCAGCCATTTAATCATTCGGATTCAAAAACATTTGAAAAAGAAAATTATAACACAGACAGTAGACAATGTTATGCAAAAGCAATATTCAAAAACATATTTGAAAAAGAAAATGATAGCACAGTGAGACAGTAGACAATGTTATGCAAAAACAATACAAAGAATTGCAGCCATAACAACATTTAGCTGTATAACTACCCTTTCAGAACACAGGAACTAAATTTGGCACAAACAGTCTCATTAAAAATGTAAAACAACCAACAGAACAAACACCACCAAGAAATCCGTCTGTATATAATTTCACTTCATTCGCCCCACCACCCTTTTTCAACTGCTTAAAGCCAAATTAAGTTGCTGTGACTATCTGTAAAAATCTATTCCCATTCGAACACATCGGTACACATTCATACAATTGATGAACTTTCTCAGTCTTGTTGCACTGTTTACAACTCCTCTTTATCACATGAACAATAAATAATAATTTACTGAAGTCCTACACAGTCGCTGATATGTGCGCATATTGAATTCATTCCAAGCCTAGAAGTGTCATCTTGAGAAACTGACAGTGAATCCAGTTTGAACGTGCTTGTCATTGTGTTAATGGTTTGGGGTTTTTTTTGTTCCTATTTCTCTGTCTCTGTCTCTCTTCCACTCACAACATAAACTATACACTGAACACCAAGATGTAGAAGTCAATGAGGTACACAACTTGTGAAGTCAATGAGAAACACAATTCATACTTAACAGGAGGGCTGATTCCTGACTCTTATAAGTTAGGTTTCCGTTTCTGAACTGTTAATAGTAAATACTTTTAACTTGTCTCAAAGTCAAATATTTGCCTTTGCACTGTACGGACATTTACAATGGCACCATATCTAGTTCAACTGTATGTCATCAAAAATGTGATGTATGCGACTGTGCATGCAAAGTGTAGAGCAGTTTAGATGCGGTCTACACAACTCTTGAAGATGGTCCAATCAAACATCATGCCTGTCTGATAGATGTGCATGGAGACAGATGACTTGTACAGGATAATTTGTGGCTGGACTGAATGTTTCAAACTAGAAAAAACGAACTTGAATGACAAGTAGTGAAGTTCCGATGTGGATGTCCAAAGAACTAGCAAACTGTTCAGCTGTAGAGTAGTTAAAAAGGATCTGCACATTTCAGTTTGTGAAATAAATTTAAACTTATGGTGTTTCATATGGCACATTTGAATGGATCCTGAGATGAGGAAAGTGGCTGCCAGATGAATACCTCATCTGCTGACCATGGAGCGAGCAGGGACAAAACAAGGTTTTCAGTTCTAAGGACTGCTTGAAATGTATGAACCAGAGGGCCCCAAACAAGTATGGACATGATCAGAAGTGACAAAACATTGACCACCTTGCATTACATCAAATGGTCCAATCAAATGTGGGTTGACACTAAAGATGAAAGATCAGTTGTACCCAGACCTGGTTTTCAAAGCTGGAAAACTTTTCCCCATTTTCTTCAACTCCAAAGGTTCTGTAGCATTCAATATCTTTTCCGAAAAGTTCATTCTTACAGCCATATAATATGTAGAAAAAGTTGTGCTATTTCATCCGTGAGCAACATCCGAATGTGAGTACCAGCAAAATGCTCCTTCTACATAATAACGTAAATGCCCATAAAGCCAAGGTCTGTGTGACTTATCCACAAGAACAATCATTTCAGATCTTCCTTTCCCCATCCCACAGTCCTGGCTTAGTCCAATAAGATTAATGGTTGTTCCCCCTCTGAAGCAAAATCTGGATGCAAGAAGTATTGAAGAATCTAGAACTGGGGAAAAGCAGTGAAAACACAGCTTGCTATATATCTCAATCAAACTATCAAAAAACAATGACACCTGGCTGAGGAGGCTGTAACTGTGTGGAGAAGGGAACAGTCATCATCATCATTAGGTGCCTTGCCACATGGCGTTGGTGATCATGGCCTTCCATCTGTTTCTATCTCGTTGCCTCAAGCATCTCTTCCACCCTCTTTGTCTTCAGCCACTCTGCAAGTCCGTCCAATATCTTCTCCCTGGTGCTCTCTTTCCCTCCAATTCCCCCTTCCTTATAAAATGGCCTGTAAATGTTGCCTGTCTTTTCCTAATCTTCCTTATGAATGATCTTGTGTCTGCCTCCATCAAGACTGTCTCGTTTGTTTTCTTTGCTGTCCATGGAATTCTCAACATTCTTCTTAGAAACATCTCGGCTGCCTCAATCTTGTTCTGGCTTTGCTTGTTGACTGTCCACGCCTCATAACCATATAACAGTATTGGTTCTATATAACATTCAAGAACTCTCTTCCTGATGTTGATTGATAGGCATGTGTTGGTAAGAATACTTTTCATCTTCTTGAATGCTGTTTTGGCGTGGCCAATTCTGCTGGCTGTTTCTCAGGGAACAGAGTACTTTAAAGAATTCTGAAAATTTCATGTACATTTTGGACTCCCATTTCTGTTCAACGACAAGACTTTTGATCTGATTTTCCAACTGAATACTGATACAATGAATTTCATGATCTCATTCCAAGAGTTAATATCAACATGTCCACACTGACAGAGTAAGTCTAGTGCATAATAAAGATGGCAGTTCAAGATATGATAAACCATTTATACACTGTAATGACAATCTATTTTTATTTTTTCTGATCATATGAGAATTAATCATCCCCTCTCTCCAATATAATTTGGTCCAGTTAAATCCAATTTGTGTAAATGCCAGTCGCTGAGCTTTTTCTTCTTTCTTTTCCTACAGAAGACTGTCAAAAGATATGTAATATATTTTCACCGAATTCATGTACACAAATACATCCATTTAACTGGTATCTCAATACAGCCATAACGAAATACAATCGATGAATGCAACAGTCAAGTGGTAAGGTGTCTGACTTCAATCAGAAATTCTGGGTTCAACCCTGCCTTTGTTGGTCCCGCATGGTGGGTAAAGGAAAGGATGCAGAGTGTTCCAATCACCCTGATCAAAATGTGTGCAGACCTGTTGGATGCCTGAATTTCCATCTCGTTTACATGGACATATAATATCATATATGCATATCAACCCTTTGACTCTCGCTCCCTGTCCACCAGCATCCTGCATTGTCATCCATGCTAACAAAGCAAAAACTTAACCCTTTGACTCCCTCAGCCTGAGGGAGTCAAAGGGTTCAGTTTCTGCAGTTGGTGGATAGGATGCGGGAGTCTAAGGGTTAAAGATCCTGTAAGTCAAAAACATGATGTCCACTGGCTTATGGAAACATGAGAACACCCAGCATGCACACCACCAAGAACAACATACACAGACTGTGCAGCAACGCACCATCAGCACAGCATGGGCAACAAGCAAACGCGCATCTAAGAAAATCAGAATGCCAAAAAAGAAAAGAAACGGCATTATTCAAGCACAATCTGAGAAATATCCATACAACTTTCAATACAAAATATGCCTTAAATGGTGCAGTAGCACACATCAAGGACTCAAGTCACATAGCTGCCAACCTTCTTGATTCCCCAAAACAAACAAAAAAATATATATATATATACAAAAAAATCACGAATACAGATTGTCAGATCATACATTTTCATAAATGCTTTCTGACCACTTGGCAATAACAACTTGCATGATACATGATGATGTGCTCAAGTTAGCACTGGTGAGGTTTCAACGATGACCGTTGCATATTTTCTTATGCAGTAAGCTTGTAAGCAGTAAGCATCTTTCCTTCAAGCACATTCAGGCTGATGTCATAAGTTCATTTCTGAGTTTCTGACCACATTTTCAAAATTTATAAACTGAAGAATAGATGTTAAGGCTTGAAGTATTGGCCCAATCTTGTCCCTAACTGGCTATTTTTAGCCATAGCTATAAATGGCTGGCTGCATCTCTAACTGGGTTCACATGCTGTGTCGCGTTTTGTTGTTGTTGTTTTTTTTGAAAATCCCAATGTCTTTGGTAAAACAAACAGAAAACGGTGAAAACAGTAGGCCTATTGATACACCCCAAGTGCGAGACACAATAGCACACGTAACTAGAATACAAGTAAAAAAAAGATAATATACACCGGTATACCTGCAAGCAAATCTAACAATTTTTTTAGTGACCAAAAAAGCTGTTAAAAGGAATTTTTCACATCTAGTGTGACATAAAATGTATAACTATGAAACTGGTGCAAATAAATGTAAAACTTGAAATGACGTTCAATCTGTCATCAAACCTTAATATTTTGATATGAAAACATGAAAGAAATTATACCAGAACAGTTGACCTGTAAGAGCAGTAAATAAAATGGTCAATGCAAACACTTGCCCAAAACAACACATTTCCAATGTCAATATCAACATGAACACATTCCAAAACCACAACATGTAGGCCTACTCAGTCAACATTCCTCAAATGCATCATTATGCCAAAACGTGACTGCTGTGGTAGTATATTCAAATACTTAAATACAAAATCTGACCCACAGCAAATATGACGAAGATCTCCTCTCATGAAGTTGTTTTTATTACTTACTTGTCAATCAGTATTCCACTGTCACAATTCACAGCAGTCACCACACTGATTCACTTTGTAGTGTTAGTGGAGGGCGCTTCTGATCCATTACTGACTTATGATACTACATAAAACAATCATGGGATAATTCATACACAAAAAGCACTGCAGCATATACCTTTCATACCTATGTGTGTGTTTGCATGTACATGTGTGTGTGTGTGTACCTTCTGAGCCTCAAAAGGAGCCACAGAAGTAGGGGAAATTAAAATTAAATAGCAGCAATCCTTTACAGTTTGAAACTACATGAAAGAGATGCAGTCAACATGTGCCATCCACACTAGCGTCAACTAGAACTGACAGTTCAGATGTCAATTGGACTTAAGAATTTTGACATTTGCTGTGGCTACGCTAGTTAACTACTTTGAACAGCATGCTCAATCTGCGTCTACAAAGTGGGAAAGACACCACACTTAGACACCACACTTTGGTCTCAGCTTTCCTGCTGCACCTACAACACACTGTTGAAGACTAGAAGACAACTAGAATCTGCTTTGACTGTTTTCTGGTTAGTGTTTTGTGTTTGTGGGCTGCAACTCACAGGCAGTGATATAACCAACATGTGTGCATGCATGTATGTACGTACGTATATATACACACACACTCACACATAGATATATGTGTGTTTGTGTGTGTGTAAGTGTGTGTGTTATGTGTATTGCGGTTTGTTTTTTTTTACTCTGCTATGGTGGCAGGTAGTCATACTCTTGATATCTGGGGAATGCATGATGGATATGTTTTGTTTCTAAGAGTGACCGAACACAAACGGCTTACAGGACCTTTAACATACACATTTGATGTTATATGTGCAGATACACAAAAACATGTTCAGCAAGTAGGGCTACTTTGACCTGGGTGATTAGAAAAACCTCCACTCCTTACCACTAGGCACTGAACTATAGGCAGGGTCACACATACACTTTACAATCAGAAGTCTCACTAGCCATGAGGCTATCATGCCCATCTGGTTATCTTTCCACTTCTTCATGAAGTCTTCCTCAGTTTTGAAAGCTGCCCAAAAGACAGTTGGTGCAGACTCACTCATAAGTAGCCTGCCTTCTCAACACTATGATAGGAGCCCTCAGACATGAAAACTCCCACGTCATTTCTGCTGGCTTTAACCCTTTGACTCCCACACCCTGTCCATTAGTATCCTACGCTGTCAACCATGCCAGCAAAGCAAAAACTTAACCCTTTGACTTCCTCACCCTATCCACCAGCTTCCTGAGGGAAGCTGGTGGATAGGGTGAGGGAGTCAAAGGGTTAAGTTTTTGCAGTTGGTTGATAGGGCGTGGGAGTCAAAGGGTTAAGTTTTTGCAGTTGGTTGATAGGGCGTGGGAGTCAAAGGGTTAATCAGAAGTGAACCTCCCCATCGTCATGTCTCCCAGTATGCATGTGCTTTGCACCTTGAAGTTTTTGTCACTGTGAGTGAATTGTTTAGTGAATGATGAAAGCATGTGCTGTGACTTGATCTATACATCAAGATTTAGCACATTATAAATATCATCATTATTATAATTCTTTTCACCACTTTGAATTCCGCAGTACTAATCACTGATTTATGGCAATCTACTCTATTGTGTCAGGGCCTATGTGTTCTTTCAAGCATACACTTGCCAAATTTGTTTAACATTGTCAAGAAGGCAAGGGATTAATGTAGTTTCCTGTTTTCAAACTTAAAGAGACAACAGCGGCCAATTCAGTACACACATCGCACGTTCAGTTTCTTTTTCCCTTTTTCATTATTTTCCCTGTAATAAAATCATGCACAAAAAATGTTGGTGTTAAAAAACGTAAAATCAACCTTCCTTAGGGAGACTGAAAAAAAAGGTGATACCCATAATGTTAGTGTATAACAAAAGTGTTTCATGAATGAGTAACAGAAACATAATAAAACCCAATAAGCTGCTGACAATCTAGTTTTCTCTTGAAAAAGTCTTTTAAAACATGTGCCAAAAATGACAACAAACCAAGCCACCAAATATATACACGAAACAACTACAAAACACCAGTCAACTCATGCTGACGTTCTTCCCGCCGCCAGTGAATTCAGGTTATGCCTGGATAGTACAATCTCAAAAACAGGAAATGTCTGTTCAAGTTCAAGCATACGTATTTTCTGCAATCAAATTTTTTACCCATTATTACTGATAAGGATACCCATGTAAACAGCTAAGGAATTTTCATTCACATTTATTACTAATATCAGACACGTTCATTAACATGTGTTCAAATACATCAACATAATTTAAAAAGTAACTGTCCTTTCAAGAGAACATAATAAACAATCTTCTTCATTCTCAACTCTGCCCAGAAAGTACCCTTGATTAAACTTTAGAGACAACAAATTACTGATGATGGTACGCTGACACACACAAACACTTTCAGTAAAACCTGTAAAGAGCAGACATTCCTGAAACAGCCTAAAACAAACAAACAAGTCCTAACATGAGGGGCAACAGTTGCCACATCACAGTAAGACTAGACAATGTCAAGCTTCTTCACTGCTGTCGCATTATCTTGCACCAACAATTTCTACTTTCTGATGCCACATTGCAATAGTTTGTGTATAGGTGAAGAAACAAATGAGAATAATCAGTGCAGTACTGCCAAACATCGATATACGTTTTATCATTATGTCAGAAGTCATTACTCTGAAGCAGTCAGAAATCAGAAACAAACAAAAACAGAATGAGAATACATATTTATTAACACAACAAGACGAGTAGAAATTCACAATTACCTGGTCTTTGTCAAGCATACACAACATACAATGCAACAAGTTCAAGGACATGAACAACAGAGCAGCTAATTTCCCTGATATTTCATGGATCTGGAGAAAATGATTCTGCAGCAGGGTTTTTTGTTTTTTGTTTTTAATTTTCATGTTTATCAATCAAAGTTTGGAATGTGATTAACAGCAAACTACTACACATCTGTTTATAACAGGTAATTTACAAAAAGAAACGGCCAACTGTCAAACAGGTGGCACCTGTAAGAATGAAATTTAGTTGAAAAATGTTCAATGTTCATGCGAATGTCTGGACGCAGCAAGTAGCTGCTTACCAAACAGCTTATCAGGATTTTACTCATTCGTTTTGCATGTGTTCTTTTACACCAGACCAGTGGATAAGATGGGTTTTTTTTTCTGTTCACTTGTTTTATTGTCTGTTTTTACCATCGCAAGGGAGACAAGATACTTTCCCTCTCAACAGGCTCAAGATACATACAGGTCTGCATTCATTTTCATAAGCAAGTTTTAACTATTGTACAAAACAGGGTTTCATATGTAATAGTCAAGTATGTTTCACAGTACTGACAATAATGTAATGACAATATGTTGTACATATTGACATAATGTAGTAATGACAATATGTGACAATAATGTAATGACAATATGTGACAATAATGTAATGACATATGTGACAATAATGTATGACAATATGTGACAATGTAATTCTTGCATGGAGGTACTGAAGAGGGAATACAAGTTCAAGGAATAAGTATTTTAAAAGACATGGATGACTCCTCTAATTTAAGTTCACAAATGTATTCTTTCCACAAATACATTAGACATACAAAACTTACCCACACAAAAATATATTTCTATTGCTGAAATACTTGTCAGCTGATTGCTTTG
Source organism: Monoplex corrugatus (assembly GCA_030674185.1). Lineage (NCBI taxonomy): Eukaryota > Metazoa > Mollusca > Gastropoda > Littorinimorpha > Ranellidae > Monoplex > Monoplex corrugatus. Next base: position 89,423,483 of record CM060314.1, read on the forward strand.
CGTACAAGGTGACGAGCATGAGCATGATCATGATCCTTTGGTTTCTCCAGTGGCAAGTTGAGCTGTCATGCCTTCTTGTGTGATTGATCCTCTACAGAGGGACATGGCTAAACAGGTAGGACACAGATTCCCCATTGTGAGTTCGTCGGATAGACTCCGCCAATATCATCGAGATGTCCAAACACTGAAACAAAAAACAAACAAGTGTTCTAATCATGCAAACATCTTAACCTGGCATACCACACAACAGGTATGATAGCCAAGTGGTTTGTGCACTGGACATCTAACTGAAAGTCTTGAGTTCAACCCTGCCTGGAGAATACCTGGGGGTAAAGGGGTGGGTATTTGTGACCCGCCCTGACAAGATACAATAAGTCTCAGTTTAGGCATTTTTAGGTTTTGGTATCACTATAAAGTTTAGAATCTCAGCTTTCAAATGGTACTAGAGTTTCAGGCTACAAAAACAAAAAACGTTATGGGCTTTCAAAGATGAGAGGGGTCAAGTCTGCCATTTTGAGAAAAACGGTGTTGAAGAGAATAGGCTTGAATTGAAAGGGTATGGTCAGAAACTCTTTAGCAAAAAGCATTAAATATCAACCAAATCAGCTGAGATTCCATACTTCCCTTGTTTACTTCATTGTCCATCCATCCAAAACAACAAAAAGAAAAATAGATTTAAGAAAAGCGTACTTCAATCACCAAAATGTTACGGAACTTGTGAATATTTCAGCGGCCAGATAGTAGCACTTACCACACATTAAAACACACAAAAGTGATACTTATCGATTAAATTTGACTTTAATGTGTCAGGACATGGTGTAAAAGCAGTTATAGAGCATGAAAATGCAGAAAACTCAAAATCAACTTATTGTCCCTGTTCAGAGTTTCAGCCACAGCAGCAGGAGGCCTCGCCCGACTTACTGTACCTTTTGTCAGAGCTGGTCACATTTACGCTGACCTAGTGCCTGAACCCCCTATATTGCATATGCATGCAGAAGATCAAATACACATGTTAAAGATCCTACTAGCTATGTCAGTATTCGACAGCTTACAGAAACAGGCAAATACCCGGAATACACATCTGCTGAAGACAGAACATGAAGACACAATACCTGTTGCAGCACAGGTCAAACAATGTGCATATATGCACCTGAGAAAACAGCTCAAAATGCAAAAATACATATACTACGCATGACTTTGACCAGTGACAGCCTCAGTATTGGTTCTTGCTTGTTCTGACAGAGTAATGTCTTTATACCTCAAAATAATGCTGAGACAAGTTCAAAACTGTTGCGTGGTAATTGTATTTATGTGGTGGTAGTTTGCTCCTATTTGTATGTTATTGAACAAGACACTGTTTCAGTCTTGGTTAGTTTGATCATCGGCTTCTCCAATCAGAATAATTCTCAGTAAACTGCTTGTAAGTCTTTTTTTTCTCACCCATATAACAGAAATTTGTCAAAAAAATAAACTGAAACAGCAGTTATTTCTGAATGACACAGCAACATTATATAGCTCTGTCTAATCAGGAGCCCCATGGCACAGCATGGTGACTGTATCACATAGTTGCCAGTCCCTCTGTCCATCATTCCATGTCCACCTTAGCTACAGCGGGTAAGTCCATATATGGCTTACTAAAATTTATTACAACTGTAAACACATGGCAAGGACAAAAATTTACACAAAACTCATTACAAACACTCACACACAGATCCAGATCTACCTTTATTGCACAAAGGTCACAGATATTATGACACAACAACAAAAATAACTAACCAACCAATCCAGAACTACCTTTACTGCACAAAGGTCATAGACATTATGACACAACAAAAATAACTAACCAACAATCCAGATCAACCTTTATTGCACAAAGGTCATAGATATTATGCCACAACAACGAAAATAACTAACCAACCAATCAATCAATAACCTTTAACAAAAAAAATCATGGTCAACCGAACAAAAGTATCACCAAAACATAGCACATCAATATTTTGCGGCTGCAGACTTTGACGGCATAGGTAATGATTATTCCAGATTACAAAAATGTATCTAGCGTTCTTCTATAAAAAAAAAAAAAAGATGAGCATGTTGCCAACAATAAAACACTGTCAGTATTAGCTGCTCATAAGCCAAGAAATAACAAAGTATCAGCACATGTAAATTACTATTAAATGGTGAAAAAGGGTGGCACTTAATGTTCAGAAAGGTAAAAAAAAAAAAAAGTGTGGCAATTAATAGTCAAAATGGTAAAACAATGTGTGGCAGACACCAGCACCCTATAAGATAAAGTTTTGCATTTTTGTTTGTTTTGGTTATTTTTGGTTGTATGTTGTAACCATTGTCTACAATTTTCTTAGGTTGTATGTATTGTTATGGACCAATGTTTACATTTATCTTAACAGGTTGTATGTATTGTTATGGACCAAATGTTTACATTATCTTAACAGGTTGTATGTATTGTTATGGACCAATGTTTACATCTATCTTAACAGGTTGTATGTATTGTTTATGGACCAAATGTTACATATATCTTAACAGGTTGTATGTATTGTTTGGACCAAATGTTTACATCTATCTTAACAGGTTGTATGTATTGTTTTGGACCAATGTTTACATCTATCTTAACAGGTTGTATGTATTGTTATGGACCAAATGTTTACATCTATCTTAACAGGTTGTATGTATTGTTATGGACCAAATGTTTACATCTAACTTTTAACAGGTTGTATGTATTGTTATGGACCAAATGTTTACATATATCTTAACAGGTTGTATGTATTGTTATGGACCAAATGTTTACATATATCTCAATAGGTCTTTTTTGCTGTTGTTCATATGTTTGTCTATGTTTTGTTTATCTGCTTTTCTTTATCCACAGACTGGTTGGCTCCTCGGACTCCGTGGACTCAAGATCTGGTATCTCTCGAGTTTAATCCCAGCCCACAAAATTAAAAACTGGCCTGTACATCGCCCATTTTTCAGATTTTCATCATTCTGGCAGTGTCAGCTCAGTGTTTCTAAGGTCTCTTCACATACACCCCTCCCCTTCTCCGATTCAAGCCTTTACTAGTGCTCAAAGTTTTGTGCAGGTTAACTCTCTCGCTACATACATTATGCCCCTTGCCGTTCCCTGATACGCACCACTTGTATGGGTCATGAGAAAAATTCTCATACAAACAAATGAAATCAGAGAGTTTTGAAATTTGGCAGGTCATATATTATAAGATTGGTGTACAAAATGCTGAAATTTCAACCGTCTAACCCTCATGGCTGCTGAGTAATGGTACAGGCGAAAAATGTCTTACAAAATATGCAGTCAGGTCAATACATCAGTTCCTACAGTCACATTTTGAATGAAATTTCATAAAATCCAATGTGCACACACTCCACGTGCACAAAAGCGCCGAGTTGTTGAGTATTGTTCAGCCATTTATTTTTCTGTCTTCTGCTTCTCTGCGGAGATAGTGGGTCGTGAACTTTGCACTGTCCACTCACCAACTGTGTAGTACAGTGACCTCATGGCCTGAAACGAGGCTAGGAATGACCAAAGAATCCATTTCTGGCTATTAGTTTCGGTTAACGGAAATACTGAAAGCCCCGCGAATTTTCAAAACTCAAGTCGGATTTCTCCAACCCTCGTAGACAAGCGTTGTTGAGACATGATCGGGAAATCCCGACGCTCGTAGCGAGAGAGTTAAGGGAGTTTGCTAGATAATAGCTGGCAGACTTGGGTGAAGCATATGTGGAACTGAGTGCGATGAATCCCTCCTGAACAAACTCCGAACTACACCACAGAGATAACTCAGCTTTCCCTCTCACTGGGCTGAGGTCTACAACTTCAAGCCTTCAGAGTCCTTTTTTTATACTTAGTATACAACAAAACATAACAAAGGAAGCTCCAAGGACATTGCTGACAAACAAGTTCAAGTTCTTACTGTTTACAACCCAGCCAACTACTAGAGCCATATCAGGGCTTTGTTATTGTTACTGTTATTGTTGTTTAAAGCCCAACCGACTGCATAGAGCCATACCAGGGCTATAACCGCTTCAAAACACAAAACTTCAACAGGAAAAAAAAAAAGAAAAGAATACACATATCAATGCATTCGTGCACATGATCTAAGGACATGCCCACAGTGCTGACCACTCCTTCCAATTTATCGCACAGGGGAGATTTAAAAAACACACCTAAATGCAAATATAAGCATATATAAAAACAGGCATAAATTACCTAAAATTGCTTCTGCATATCTCACCTCCCTAGAGCCAAAAATGCACTTAATACATGTACCCAATTATCAATCCTAAGAAAAAGCACATAAGACTTTATCAAACACAAACAGGTGAATTAAGGCAGAAAATGATAGGTAGAAATGACAGAAAGCAAAGCAACAAGGCAGAAACAAAGAGAGTGACAAAAAAGAGGAAATGCCTGGCACAGAATTTCCAGAAAGTGGGGATACTATTCATATTGAAAGAACCCCCAGCATCCCCACAGGGGGAGTGGGAGGGGAGCAGTAAGTGAGTAATACAGATTGATGGAAAAGGGTGTTCAACAGCAACTATATACTGGCTACACCCTCCACTATAGTGAGAGGGGAACAGTGAGTGAGTAATACAGATTGATGGAAAAGGGTGTTCTAACAGCAACTATATACTGGCTACACCCTCCACTATAGTGAGAGGGGAACAGTGAGTGAGTAATACAGATTGATGGAAAAGGGTGTTCTAACAGCAACTATATACTGGCTACACCCTCCACTATCAACCGTAAAACAATGTAAAGAGACACTGGAGAAGACAAAGACAACAACACAACAAAACATCCATGCTACAATTATCAAATGTGACATGGGATAAATCAAGACAACAAATCTGAAACTAGGTTTGTGTGCAAACAGGTCTTTGTGCAAAGTATCTTGATGTTTGCCCTTTTTGAATGGGGACCTTCTGAAAGGATTCTTCATAGCACCTAAATGTACATCAAATTATAGCATTTTCCTTTCTTTCACCGAGAGTGGAAACCTGAGCGCATGAAAGTAACAATAAACATGGCGCATAAGTACATACTGAGACATGTTATAATGCATAACAAAATAAATTATGAAAAAACAAGTTTTCAAATTTTCATTTCCACCAAATTTAAGACCTTGAACACTGGTCAATGTTACCAAACATTCAGTCAGATGACAATTACACTTAACAGTTGATGCAGTTTAAGGAGGGTGGGGGATTTTACAGTCTATCTACTATTTGTTTTGTTTAATATTTGTATATATAAGTTTTGAACAAGCCTTACAAATCAAGTAACACACCTTTCTATTTCATGTGTTAGAAATGAATCTTACATGCAAATGAAGGACAAATGAAAGTACGCTAAGTTCAAGAATGGTATCACTGTTTCATCTACATTTTACAATATTCATGTATGTATATGCATATGTTTTGTGTGTGCATGTTTTATTTGTGTAAGAATATAGATGTGCAAGCAGGCTTGTGTGCATCTGCACATAACTGGCTGCTGGCCTCTCATCAGATCTGTCCAACCTAAAATCTATTAACTAGTATTCAAAACAGTGAAATATTTCCAAGCTCGAAACTACATTTCAGTGCAAGTGAAACTCATGCTTGCAGATAAATATATGCTTCAAACTATCGTGTTGTTGCACTGGTTCTTGGCGTTTTGTTTTGTTTTGTTTGTTTGTTTTTTTAGGGGGGAGGGGGATGTGAGGCTGGTCAAAGTAAAATACATTCATTCCAAACATGTTCCACTCAAAAAATAACAAAATGAATAAATGAAAACTTATGTGTACTGCGGCATATGTCAGCAAATTATTTAACTCTGGTGTACATGTATACTGCATATCTGACAAGAGAAGATGAGAAGTTTGAAGGTGGGGTGGGGAGAACTAGATGCTCACCACCCAGATGCTCACCACCCATGCTGCAATATTATTCTACAATACAGAGTTACAACTAAGTCAGATAAGTACATTTGTTGTTTAAATCTTGACCAAACCATGACGTAGACCAGACAACTGATTTGAGTTTCATAATCAACAGCAGATCAAGAAAAAATGTTCTCACTTAAAAGAAAACCCAGAACATCTTGATAAATTGCGCTGAGCTCTAATATATGATATATAATCTGAGCATATCAAACATAAAATTGTGTACACTAATACACTGCACTCAGCTAATTTCGCACATCAGTACATTTCAATACAAGGAAAGGAAAGAGGGGGAAAGGTGAGAAAGCCTGGAGACAATCATCCATATTTTCCTAATTCAAATCAACAATAATCAACAAAATAAAATCTTCTCAATAAAACAAAAACAAAGATCTTTTGAAAACTTTTATTAAAAAAAAAGGTTGAGTTCTGTCTTGCCTCTCCATGTTTTCCAAGAAGCCAGGCATTTTCTAAACACAGTGACCTTTCCTCTTCCAAAATGAGTAATGTCTAGGTACTTACACATGGCATCTATCAGAGTTAGCTACACTGTTATTGTTGTTGTTGTTTTAAGCCCAGCAGACTGCACAGAGCCATATCAGGGCTATAACCGTTTCAAAATATACAAACACTTCAACAAAGAAAAAAAAAGAAGAAAATTAAGTACAATATCAATGCATTTGTGCACATAATCTAAGGACATGCCCCTGGTATTGACCACTCAGTCCAATTTATCGCACAGAGGGTTTAAAAAACATACCTGAATACAAATTTAAACATAACTAAGGACACCAAAACATACAAAAACGGGCCTAAATTACCTAAAATTGCTTCCGCATATCTCACTTCCCTAGAGCCAAAAATGCATTTAATGCATGTACCACATTATCAATCCTACGAAAAAGTAAGACTTTACTGCATTTAATGCATGTACCACATTATCAATCCTACGAAAAAGTAAGACTTTACTGAACACAAGGCAGAAAATGGTATGGAGAAATGACAGAAAACAAAGGAGGAAGAAAAAAAATAAAGAGAATGACAGAAAAGAGGAAATTCTAGCACAGAATTTCCAGGTGGAGGTACTATTTATACTGAAAGAGCCCCCAGCATCCCCGCAGGGAAAATTAGTTACATGACTCAATGTATTAAACGCAAAGATACATCTGTAAACAGATGAAAAATTGTATGAAATACATTTTCAATGTCACTGGACAAGAAACAGAATCTCACCCTGAAATGCTGAAATCAAACTCAAATTAAAATGAGAAAGATTGAAAAACAGTAACCACCAACATGAAGAAAACATACACAATATTTTTTTCAGATAAAAATAAATCACAAGTGTCAAAAACAAAAAGACAGCCTCTGTGTACATGTAAACCATACACATTACAACTGTTATCATATATTCCAACTAACCCTAACCCTAACCCTTAAAAGTCTGAATGTTTATTGCATATACCTCGTAAAAAAATTTTTTAAAAACCCACACACAGAGAATATTTACTATCCCTTTAATCATAAATAATAATTATTTCTTTGCCATGCAAAGGAAAGCAAAGATCACTGTAAGCTGAATAGCAATACCAAAAAACAGAGGGATACAAGCGTTACATTATATCATAATCTGAAAATGATACTCTTTTTTAAAACATGCACCTTCAACTGATCAATGGCACAAATATTATGAAAACAGCAGCAAAGAAATTATGAAAACACTCAATATAAAAGCAGGTTTGCATCTCCACAAAATGCATCACTTTGCAGTAAGAGACAAAATCATTCAATTTTGAATAAAGACAAATTATAATCACATGGTTTTAGTCAAACCATGTGTAAATCAGAGTGATACTGTTTTCAGAACCTGTCCTCACTTCAAAAGATGCTTGTCATACAACAACAGACACATAGAAAAGTTCCCTCTTTTATTTAAAATAAAAAGGAAAATAAATTAGTTAAGCATAATAAAGGAAAATAAATCAGCTAAGCTCATCAATCAATTATTCAGTTAAGGGGCTTTTCATCAAAACAAACTTCTCACTGACAAAAATATCTGGCAGTCAAAGTCTTCTTCAAAGCATACTACAGATTAAGTTATTTCATATTAAACTCTTCACCAATAACAATAAACTACTGCGACAAATGCCAAATGGAAGCAGGATTAATCAATAATACAACATTCAATAGCACCACACAATACAGACAGGCCAGAAACATGGCCTGCATTCTCAAAATTATCTAAATCTCTGACTTTCAAATTCAAAATTACAATCCACAAGGGACTTTTCAAACACAGATCACTTTTCACACAAAGGGTCATTCCACAATACACAAAGCGGCTAATCTCCTTTTATGTCATATTTCTACATGGCATCTTTCAAATATCCAAAATCATCACACACAAAAGAAAGGGACAACAAAAACCAATTGCTTTTTATGGACAGAACCAATATTGTTATACGGTTGTGAGGCGTGGACAGTCAACACGCAAAGCTAGAACAGACTGAGGCAGCCGAGATATGGTTTCTAAGGAGAATGTCGAGAGCTTCCATGGACGCAAAGAAAACAAACGAGACAGTCTAGATGGAGGCAGACACAAGATCTTTGATAAAGAAGATTAGGAAAAGACTAGCAACATTTATAGGACATTTTATGAGGAAAAGGGAATTAGAGCACCTGGTCACAACAGGAAAACTGGAGGGAAAGAGAACACCAGGTAGACCCAGGGAGAAAATATTGGACGGATTTGCAGGGTGGCTGAGAACAGAGAGGGTGGAAGATGTACTTGCAGCACAAAGGATAGATTCGTACGGAGGGTCATGATCGTCAACGCCACAGGCAGGGCACATGATGATAATGATGACTGGTCTTCCCATGACCTGAACGGCTGTTGGGGAGCAAACTGTTACGGCGCTTGATGCCTCCTGGGGCCAGTGTTATAAACGCATGTTTATCTCTGTTTGCTCGCTGCCTTACCCTGGTTCTTTTGACTGAGCCATGGACTCAAATCTTGTTACTGTATTGTTATTGTTATTGTTATTGTTGTTTAAAGCCCAGCCGACTGCGTAGAGCCATATCAGGGCTATAACCGCTTCCAAACATACAAAACTTCAACTTCAGGAAAAAATGAAAAGAAAATTAAGTACATATATCAATGCATTCGCGCACGTCATCTAAGGAGATGCCCCCAGCCTTGACCACTCTGTCCAATCAATCGCACAGAGGCTTTAAAAAACACACCTGAATACAAATTAAGCTTACCTAAGGACACCAAAACATATCTAAAAACGGGCACAAGTTACCTAAAACTGCTTCCACACACTCACCTCCCTACAGCAAAAAATGCCCATAATACATGTACCCAATTATCAATCCTAAGAAAAAGTATGCAAGACTTTGTCGAACACATACAGATGAATGGACCAGCAAGGCAGAAAATGATAGGAAGAAATGAAAGAAAGTAAAGGAACAAGGCAGAAACAAAGAGAGTGACAGAAAAGAAGAAATTCCTAGCACAGAATTTCAAAAGGTGGGGATACTATTTATACAGAAAGAGTCCCTGGTAGAACACATACAGGTGAATGGACCAGCAAGGCAGAAAATGACAGGAAGAAATGAAAGGAAAAAAAGGAACAAGGCAGAAACAAAGAGAGTGACAGAAAAGAAGAAATTCCTAGCACAGAATTTCAAGAAGGTGGGGATACTATTTATACAGAAAGAGCCCCTGGTAGAACACATACAGGTGAATGGATCAGCAAGGCAGAAAATGACAGGAAGAAATGACAGAAAGCAAAGAGACAAGGCAGAAACAAAGAGAATGACAGAAAAGAGGAAATTTCTAGCACAGAATTTCCTGAAGTGGGGATACTATTTATACTGAAAGAACCACTGGCATCCCCACGTGGGGGGAGGGGGGGGGGTGTCAAGATCTGATGTCTCACATTGAATCACAGCCTGCAGTATAAAACCTGGCCTGTTCGCTGCCCATCTTAATGCTTCCATCATCCTGGTGGTGTCAGCTTGTACTTCATCTGTCCCTTCCCTCTTCACCACTTCAAAACTTTGCCAGGGCATAAGGTTTTGTGACGGTTCATGGGGCCTGCCAGCACTTAAAGATCTAAATGACTGTACCACATACCAACAGACAACAACCAGTAACAGTTATCAGTCCAAAACCTTGGACGTACAACTAAAGCAACAGAAGACAAAACTGCAAAATGAACAAAGTGTACAGAAAAATGAAATCTTAACAAAAAAGCACATCATATCAAGCACAAAACATCACAGTAATCACACAATACTGAGCACATAAGCAGTACACCGGATACAAAGTTTGGTAAAAGTCTGGTCATGAAGCTGTTATCAGATGACTCCATAAACATTCTGGCCTATATGCGCTTCAGTCTGGTCATGAAGCTGTTATCAGATGACTCCATAAACACTTTGCCTTATATGTGCTTCAGTCTGGTCATGAAGCTGCTATCAGATGACTCCATAAACACTTTGCCTTATATGTGCTTCAGTCTGGTCATGAAGCTGTTATCAGATGACTCCATAAACACTCTGGCCTATATGCGCTTCAGTCTGGTCATGAAGCTGCTATCAGATGACTCCATAAACACTTTGCCTTATATGTGCTTCAGTCTGGTCATGAAGCTGCTATCAGATGACTCCATAAACATTCTGGCCTATATGCGCTTCAGTCTGGTCATGAAGCTGCTATCAGATGACTCCATAAACACTTTGCCTTATATGTGCTTCAGTCTGGTCATGAAGCTGTTATCAGATGACTCCATAAACACTTTGCCTTATATGTGCTTCAGTCTGGTCATGAAGCTGTTATCAGATGACTCCATAAACACTCTGGCCTATATGTGCTTCAGTCTGGTCATAAAGCTGTTATCAGATGACTCCATAAACACTTTGCCTTATATGTGCTTCAGTCTGGTCATGAAACTGTTATCAGATGACTCCATAAACACTTTGCCTTATATGTGCTTCAGTCTGGTCATGAAACTGTTATCAGATGACTCCATAAACACTTTGCCTTATATGTGCTTCAGTCTGGTCATGAAGCTGATATCAGATGACTCCATAAACACTCTGGCCTATATGCGCTTCAGTCTGGTCATGAAGCTGTTATCAGATGACTCCATAAACACTTTGCCTTATATGCGCTTCAGTCTGGTCATGAAACTGTTATCAGATGACTCCATAAACACTCTGGCCTATATATGCTTCAGTCTGGTCATGAAACTGATATCAGATGACTCCATAAACACTTTGCCTTATATGTGCTTCAGTCTGGTCATAAAGCTATCAGATGACTCCATAAACACTTTGCCTTATATGTGCTTCAGTCTGGTCATAAAGCTGATATCAGATGACTCCATAAACACTCTGACCTATATGTGCTTCAGTCTGGTCATAAAGCTGTTATCAGATGACTCCATAAACACTCTGGCCTATATATGCTTCAGTCTGGTCATGAAGCTGCTATCAGATGACTCCATAAACACTTTGCCTTATATGTGCTTCAGTCTGGTCATGAAACTGTTATCAGATGACTCCATAAACACTTTGCCTTATATGTGCTTCAGACTCTGGTCATGAAGCTGCTATCAGATGACTCCATAAACACTTTGCCTTATATGTGCTTCACACTCTGGTCATGAAACTGATATCAGATGACTCCATAAACACTCTGGCCTATATGCGCTTCAGTCTGGTCATGAAACTGATATCAGATGACCCCATATACAATGGCCGGTAAATGTGTAAGAACCTGGCCATGAAGTTGCAAACAGACTCCATAAACACTTTGCCTTATATATGCTTCAGAGTCTGATCATGAAACTGATATCAGATGACCCCATATACAATGGCTGGTAAATGCATAAGAACCTGGTCATGAAGTTGCAAACAGACTCCATAAACACTTTGGCCTTTAAGTACTTATTAAATAGGATTGGTCATGAAACTGCAATCAGATGCCTCCATGAACACTTTGGCCCACCTGTCAGTCTTCTCCAAAAACTGGATCCAGGTATCTTTGCAAATAATGATAATAATGAAAATTGTTGAGCATTTTTTTCTCTCAGTGACTTCAGAGCACTTCACATGTGCCATTAAAGACAAAAAATCAAGTGGCAAAAAAGGCCATGAACTCACAAATAAGCCCCACAACGATATTCACAAATGCAGCGAGTTCATGCACACCCTCTGTAACAATGCTGGCAAATGAATGAATGGCTGTCAATAAAGCGCGATAACTATTTTCACACATACACACGCATACTGTGTGTTCACAGTGCTAAATTTATACATAACATTAACATAAATCCAATAAGCTAATTATAATACAACATATCTTCAGCATTCAATCATCCCTTCTCCCATTCCTTCCAAATTTCTCCTCTCCACACTTCTCCCGCCCTTACCTATCTGTCTTCCCCCCTCCCCATCCCCTCCAGCACACACAAAGGCATGCAATGTTTGGCCATCAACAGGAAATTACAAACGCCACAAGTTCACTCATAAACTGGCAAGTCAGAAGTAACCTTCATGCACGTTGCTCCATGATTTACAATTCTAATGCCACTCAAAAATGAAGAGAAAAAAAATCTAGTCAAAAAGTGGAGCACTCTTAGATGGGAACATGTGCAAAAAGAAGAGATACGGATTCGCCATTATGCGTTCTTCTCACTGCCTCAGCTAAAATCATGGAGATGTCAATGCACTGCAACACACAAAGAAAGCAGGAACACATCATAAGATAAAACCATTTATCACACCAGCTGAAGACCAAAGAAACCAAGACATGCACATGTGACTATTTCTACAGAACCACACCACATTACAATCTTTTTTTCCAATAAGATCCTTAAGAAATCCTTACTATAAAACAATGTAAACTTCTGTATTCTAAATTTTTAATGATTACAATTCATGAACAAAATGCCAACAGAACTGCTCTTGACAACTGAAGAGGCATGTTTAAGAACTGAACACTGCAAGTAAATAACAGCTAGCCAACGCAGCAAAACCACGGATAAAAATCACCACTCAGCTAGTTCTGACAATGATCTGGACCAACACAGAAAAGTCCAAAATTTTAAACTATCTTCAATACTGAATGTCTCCTCTAATGCTATGACATTCTTATGTTAAATAATACATACGCTTTGCACATTAAAACAATGTGTTTTGAAATTAAATATAGACAGACTTTTATGTGACTGTTGAGAAACTAAATGCCATTTCCTTTGACAGATCGTTAATCTTCAGACCAAGTACAGTCTGTAATATGACTTGAGCCGCTTGAGATTACCGATTTCATCAAAAGCAGTTTGGCCCAAACTTTCTACATGTTCATCAAACAAAACTGGCCTGACTCTGAATGAAACCAGGATAGAACAGCAAAAAAAAAACCCCAACAACAACAAAAAGGAAGCCAATAAAAGTTGGAAAGAAGAAACAGCTAACAGAAAGATCAAAGTCTTTCATGAAACACTGCTATGTGTATTTTTGATCAACCATGCATGCTGTTGATTTTTATACAAACCATGGTAACTGTATTTTGACATTAATTCCTCATCAAAATTTGGGTAAACCTGTATGATTAGCCCAAAGTATATCCTCACATTTACTAAAACTTTTGGGGGGGGGGGGATATCCACCTGTGCACTGCACTGGAGTAGGACTAGATCTGCACTCAGCTTTGCAAACTAAATTTATTATCATTATCATCATGTGCCATGCTGCATGGCATTGGCAATCATGGCCCTCCACACTAATCTATCTTACTAATCTATCTTTTGTGGCTGCAAGTATATCTCCTACCCTGTCTGTCTCCATCCACTCTGCAAAACTGTCTAACATTTTTTTCCTTGGGTCTACCTGGTGCTCTTTTCCCCTTCAGCTTTCCTGTTGTGACCAGGTGCTCAAATTTCTCTTGCCTCATATAATGTCCTATAAATATTGCTTGTCTTTTCCTAACCTTCTTCATTAGTGTTCTTTTGTGTTTGCCTCTTCAAGACTGTCTCGTTTGTTTTCTTTTCTGTCCATGGAACTCTTCTGAGAAACCCCTTTTCTGACATTCCTGATGTAATTTAGTTTATTCACTGATCATCAATCAACAAACTAAATTACATCAGAAAATTTGCAGGAGCAAAACCGAAAGTAGCTGCTGAAAATACATACTGACTGTGTTCAGTAACGCCCAATTTAATTATGATGCAATGGGTATGGTAGTTAAAGCTGGTAAACGACGGACTTACAATCAGAAGATGCTGAGCTCAATCTGCGCATACATCTCCGCCTGGTACATAAAAGGTGGAGAGATTTCCAATTTCCATGGTCAGCATGTATACAGATCTGCTACTGTCTAAAATTTCCTCATGTGTCACGCATGCAGCTCATCAAATGAGCACGTTAAAGATCTTGTAAGTCATGTCTGTGGCTGGCTCATGGAAACATGAAAACACCCACTATGTATGACCACCGAAGATGGAGCATGCAGACTGTGTGGCGGCAAATCATCTTCACAGTGTGAGCGAAGCAACATGCATACACACATCTGAGCAAAATCAGAACGCTGAAAAAAAAAGACATACATAAGAACCTGCTGCTCACTCACTGTTACTGTCAGACTAAAATAAATATACAACCACAATCCTTGGGTTTTGAGTGCCTGAAGGTTTTGAGTGCCTGAAGGTTTTGAGTGCCTGAAGGTTTTGAGTGCCTGAAAACTGAATCAAGGCATCATTATCAACTTTCACTATCAATTCGAATCAAGCAGGTTCACTTTCCTAAGCTGTAACTGCAATTTTCCACTACCTGTGATCAGTTGAGGAGAGAGAAACTGACCTGGATCTACACCTTTGTACCAAGAGTTAAAAAAAAAAGGTGATTTTGAGAAGTCAGCAATGTTTTCAAATACTAAGACCTGCGATACAATAAACAGACCAGACATCGATCATGAAACTAACTTAGGTGCAGTGCACAAGGAAAAAAAGAACGGGAACCTAGAAGAGAAGATGAAGAAAGAGATCCAACTTTTGATTTCAGAAACATTTTCATAAGGGCTCACTGATCCAATAAAAGGAAAGGACACAGGCCTCTGTCAAAATGCTGTGGGTTATTTGTATTACTTTGGTCTTATAAATCCTTTACAAGTCAGGAACAGCTGACAGATAAACACACAAAAGAGATGAGAAAAAGGACAGATCAGCAGAAGGACAGAAACAGGTAAAAAAAATAATTTGAAAAAAAGATGGAAACAGACAGCCAGTCAGACCAAAAACATCTAATTTGAGTCAAAGAAATATCAAAACAATCTGACCTTTCCAAATTAAATTGTTTTTGAAGATACATACCAAACTGTAAATATGTGCATATGAACACTGCTTTCAACAGTCAATTTACTTAAATTCTGCTAAGCTCAAATCACTAATTCTCTTTACATGGAAATACCCATTCCAGTTTGTGACGGGTTCTGATATCTGTAATGATTTGATATCTATAATGCACAGAAAACGGTCAAAAAGTGCTTTGGGTGAAAAGAAAGGATTGACCAGCTCAAGCTCTTGTTCAAGTTGAACTGACACATGTGATAAAATGCAATGGGTGGAAAGGAAGGACTGACACAGCCAGACTCTTGCTACAGTTAAACTGACATACGTAATAAAATGCAGCCTCAACATATTAGTCTCCTGGGTCAGCGTTTAAATGATAAATACAACAAAATCTACGTAAGATGGAAGAAAGCAGCACATTCTGCTAAATGCCTCACAAAATTCCTGAAACTTTTAAAGATGCCCTTTTATCACCTTCAAAATATGTGATAAAAAAAAATGTTAGCTTCTGAAAAGAAAATGTTACTATGATTTGTAAAAACCTACAGAAACAATAAATAATAATATACCCTGACCAAATGATTTTTCCTTATGAACATAACTATGAATCAGCATATTAAACAGTTTAGCTTGCCAAATAAAACATTACTCATTAGTCACAGCCACATGAATTTTCAGTCAGAATGGATGTTAAATCAATCCACTGGATAAAAAGCATCAAATCTGCAACTGATAAAAACACAGACACAAACAGTTACACACTGACAAACACATACCTGACAAAAAGCAGACCCTGGAGTCAGCCAAATCAAAGCGCAAATCTCTCTTCCTCATGCACAGTCGGTTCCTGACTACACTGTCGCTATCTTTTATCACAGCAAACGGTTAAGTGAAATGGTGAATACTAATCAGTTTTTCAAGGCAACTAAAAAAATTGGAAAAAGCAACACTTTGGATATTTCATTAAATTTCACATACTGCAACAATGAACACATGATTTTAATTAAACAAACATAGAAAGTATTCAAACAAACTTTTTAAAAGTGTTTTTCTCCAATAATCAGACATTGATGTGTTATGGTTGTTGTACATTAGCTGCAGTTGTATAGCCAAATTATATGGCCTAAATACTTCTGTCATTAATTTGTTGCACATTAGCTGCAATTGCATAGCCAAATTATACTGGCCTAAATACTTATGCTCTTAACGATGTTGTCACTACAGTAAGTCCAGTTATTAAGTATCTTAACAAATACCATGTTCTTTTCTGACTGATGAGAATAGCATGTGTGAATGTATACTTCGTGAACGTAAACAAGATGCAAGTAAGCTAACATGTTCACACACACACACACACACACACACACACACACACACACACACACACACACACACACACACACACACACATACACACACACACACATGCACACACACACACATCACTGATACATAAGATATGCAATCAATGACTGTCACCAACTTTCCAACTGCATATTTTTATACTCTAATACACTACAGCCATTAAAAGCTGCTAATCAAACATTATTGAAAACTGAAGTTCTGTTAATACTATATCCAATCTCACCTTTCGAACAATTCACCACAAGCTTACCACAAAAATTCAAGACAGCCAAAATCAGGTAGATGACATAATAATCTATTAGCCAAGCTTAATGATAATTAGTACCAACATCAAATTTATTACAACATTAACAAAGGAGAAAAGCACTAAGTGACCAATACACTAATCATGCAGATTCTATATAGTCTTGTACAAAACAGATACAGATGATTGTTGAATTATTTATTCCATGATGAAAGAGAATTTTATGTTTATTTGGCTCTTCTCTGCATTAGTATTTTACTACCACACACATTTCAATGATTTCATTATATAAGTACAAACTGGTTTTTCTGTATTCTGTAAACCCTAGCTTAATAGACATCTCATTAACATTTAGTTTATTGGATGGAGAGGAAAAAAATAACCACGGGTGGAGATTAATAAATAAGAAAATAAATAAGTTTTCATTTTGCAAAAAGGGGTGAAGATTTTAACAAGAAAAGCACTGTGTCACTTCGACACCATAATGACACCATAAAGTGCATACCCCACTCCCACTCCAATACCACACAATGGTAAACCATACTACACAAACACTACCCATACACACACAGTAGCCCACTCAATCCACACAATGGTAAACCATACTACACAAACACTACCCATACACACACAGTAGCCCACTCCAATCCACACAATGGTAAACCATACCACACAAACACTACCCATACACACACAATGGCCCACTCCAATCCACAAAATAGTAAACCATACCACACAAACACTACCCATACACACACAATGGCCCACTCCAATAACAATGGTAAACCATACCACACAAACACTACCCATACACACACAGTAGCCCACTCCAATCCACACAATGGTAAACCATACCACACAAACACTACCCATACACACAATGGCCCACTCCAATAACACAATGGTAAACCATACTACACAAACACTACCCATACACACACAGTGGCCTACTCCAACCCACACAATGGTAAACCATACTACACAAACACTACCCATACACACACAGTAGCCCACTCCAACCCACACATGGTAAACCATACTACACAAACACTACCCATACACAACAGTAGCCCACTCCAATCCACACAATAGTAAACCATACTACACAAACACTACCCAACACACACAGTAGCCCACTCCATTAACAATGGTAAACCATACTACACAAACACTACCCATACACACACAGTAGCCCACTCCAATAACAATGGTAAACCATACCACACAAACACTACCCATACACACACAGTAGCCCACTCCAATTCACACAATGTAAACCATACACACAAACACTACCCATACACACACAGTAGCCCACTCCAATTCACACAATGGATAAACCATACCACACAAACACTACCCATACACACACAGTAGCCCACTCCAATAACACAATGGTAAACCATACTACACAAACACTACCTACCATACACCACACAACAATGAACCCACATCCCTCAAAGTAGCACAATATTAACCATTAACATACACACAACACATACCCATACACACACAGTATGCCCACTCCAATAACAATGGTAAACCATACTACACAAACACTACCATACACACACAAGTAGCCCACTCCAATAACAATGGTAAACCATACTACACAAACACTACCCATACACACAAAAGTAGCCCACTCCAATAACAAATGGTAAACCTACACTACACAAACACTACCCATACACACACAATGGCCCACTCCAATCACACAATGGTAAACCATACTACACAAACACTACCCATACACACACAGTAGCCACTCCAATCCACACAATGGTAAACCATACATACACAAACACTACCCATACACACACAATGGCCCACTCCAATACACAATGGTAAACCATACTACACAAACACTACCCATACACACACAGTAGCCCACTCCAACCACACAATGGTAAACCTATAACTACACAAAACACCATCACCCATAACACACAAGTAAGCACTCACAACTCCATACAAACATGCCACTCCACAATGGTAAACCATACTACACAAACAACTACCCATACACACACAGTAGCCCACTCCAATAACACAATGGTAAACCATACTACACAAACACTACCCATACACACACAGTAGCCCACTCCAATCCAACACAATGGTAAAACCATACTACACACAAACATGCCATCAACACACATGAAACATTACACAATCATCCCACAGTAGCCATCAATCCACACAATGGTAAATCATACTACACAAACACTACCCATACACACACAGTAGCCCTCTCCAATCACACACAATGGTAAACCATACTACATAAACACTACCCATACACACAATGGCCCACTCCAATAACACAATGGTAAACCATACTACACAAAACACTACCTATACACACACAGTAGCCCACTCCGATAACACAATGGTAAACCATACTACACAAACACTACCCATACACACACAATGACCCACTCCAATAACACAATGGTAAACCACACTACACAAACACTACCCATACACACAATGGCCCACTCCAATAACACAATGGTAAACCATACCACACAAATACTACCCATACACACACAGTAGCCCACTCCAATAACACAATGGTAAACCATACCACACAAACATACCCATACACACACAGTAGCCCACTCCAATAACAATGGTAAACCATACTACACAAACACTACCCATACATAGTAGCCCACTCCAATCCACACAATGGTAAACCATACTACACAAACACTACCCATACACACACAGTAGCCCACTCCAATCCACACAATGGTAAACCATACATACACAAACACTACCCATACACAGTAGCCCACTCCAATCCACCCAATGGTAAACCATACTACCCAAACACTACCCATACACACACAGTAGCCCACTCCAATAACACAATGGTAAACCATACCACACAAACACTACCCATACACACACAATGGCCCACTCCAATCCACACAATGGTAAACCACACTACACAAACACTACCCATACACACACAGTAGCCCACTCCAATAACACAATGGTAAACCACACTACACAAACACTACCCATACACACACAGTAGCCCACTCCAATAACACAATGGTAAACTATACTACACAAACACTACCCATACACACACAATGGCCCACTCCAATCCACACAATGGTAAACCACACTACACAAACACTACCCATACACACACAGTAGCCCACTCCATTCCACACAATGGTAAACCATACCACACAAACACTACCCATACACACACAGTAGCCCACTCCATTCCACACAATGGTAAACCATACTACACAAACACTACCCATACACACACAGTAGCCCACTCCAATCCACACAATGGTAAACCATACTACACAAACACTACCCACACACACACAATGGCCCACTCCAATCAACACAAAGGTAAATCATACTACACAAACACTACCCACACACACATACAGGGACTAACCTTAATTTTCTGAGCATTCTTCGTGTTCTCGTCTTGGGGTACAGTGTTGGTGACTACCATAGCCTCAAATGCAGAATTGTTGATGCGAGAAACAGCTGGGCCTGACAAAATGCCATGGGTACAGATAGCATAGACCTTCTTTGCCCTGCTTCCAGCAATCTGAATAAAACAAACAGCTGAATTGAGGCTATAGTAAGTAATAACTTCTTTTCCACTAGTCCAGCATTCCAAAATACATCTCCCCCTTTCAAAATCTAACACACACACACACACACACACACACACACACACACACACACACACACACACACACACACACACACACATATTTATAATAAAAAAGAAGTATGAGTAGATTGTATAACTATAGAATGGTCCAGAAAGTAAAAAAGTTATGTCTGAAAAAAGTCACATCATAGCAAACTATTTCAATGGTCCAGAAAGTACAAAAGTTATGTCTGAAAAAAGTCACATCATAGCAAACCATTTCAAACAGCTACTGTCAGTCTGCTTTTTTTCTTTCAAATGCAAAATAGTCCTCACAAAATCCAGCTTTATCCCAAAACACATAAAGCTTGAAAAATTAATCAGGCTGTATGACAGAAATGTGTACGTGCCTGTGTGTGTGTTTGTTCAAGTGCACTCTGAAAATATGAAAGTCATTTCATGCTTATAATATGTGTGTGTGTGTGTGTGTGTGTGTGTGTGTGTGTGTGTGTGTGTGTGTGTGTGTGTGTGTGTGTGTGTGTTGTGTTGTGTTGTGTGTGTGTGTTGTGTTGTGTTGTGTTGTTGTTTGTGTTGTGTTGTTGTGTGTGTTGTGTTGTGTTGTGTGTGTTGTGTTGTGCTGTGTTGTGTTGGGTGTGTGTGTGTGTGTGTGTGTGTGTGTGTGTGGTGAGAGAGAGAGAGAGAGAGAGCAAGTGTACATGTACGTGTGTGTGAATGCATGAGTGCGCATGTACTTTTAAGTGAAAGTTATCATGCAATGTGTGTGTGTGTGTGTGTGCGCTTGCGTGTGTGTGTGTGCATGCATGTGTGCGTTTGTGTGAGTGTATGTGTAAGAATGATAATTATGTATTTTAGAATAATAAATATTTACTAATGTGTTCATGTCACAAATTCTTGTAATTTTTCCCCCTAAATGTGAGTGATGACAACAAAGTAATTTCTCAACGAGAGATAATGAAGATTACCTAACTTCAACACGTACACTACAAACCTACACACAGACCCAAGGCAACATGAAACAAGTAAGCAAACGTATAACCAAACAAATATAATGTTCTTTACTGATGCTTTTCACTTTTGGGGTTACAGAGAATGGGTTGTGTCAATTCAATTGTCTGCACCAGTTCAACGAAAAATGTGGTTTGCCCAAGAGTCAACAGAAATACCACCATCACCAGTCGCCATGGTGTAGTGGTTAACGCAATGGAATACTGACTGGAAGGTTGTGGGTTCGAATCCCCATCAGTACCTTCAAAAATCATTGTGGGATTTTTCAGCTCTAACCGGCTCCTACCCAGAGTTAGGCTGCTATGGGCTCATTGGGAAGACTGGGACCACACAGTCGAGTCTCATCCACTTCACGGATGCGTCATTGGTTGACGCCAGGATATATTATGATAGTAAGTGTACAGTACAACCCTGTCCCTGCAGTCTCAATCCTAATGGAACTCCAAGCATCATGATTATCAACTTCATCGACATCATCATCATGCATGTAAAAAGGAAAAAAAAACTGTGCCAGCTTCTGTGGCCATTAAGGTGTCACAAAAAATGGGATGAAAAAAAAAGGTGAGCGCAAAGGTAACCTCCCTGGGTGCAATGATCCTAACCAAAAAAAAAACCAAAACAAAAAAACAAAAACAAACACCATCAACTGCCAGGGAAAGCATGCTGGCAAAAAATAACACCTACATGTACATGTAGCAGCAGTATGCTTACTTTTCAGCAGCATGGCACACAGTGCCACAAGTGTCAGCCATGTCATCCACAAGAATTGCCACTCGTTCTTTAACGTCCCCAACCAGAACCATGGAGGCCACCTCATTGGCCTTTTTCCTCTCCTTGTGGATCAGGGCAAAATCCACATTCAGACGGTCAGCTATTGCCGTTACTCTGCAAACATTAAATATCAATCAAGCATATCCCTTCCCACGCCAATCCATCCCCCTTCTCCTCTCATGATGGTCACACGGCTCTTCAGTATGAATAGTATCTAATCTTCTAGAAATTCTGTGCTAGAATTTTTTTTTCTATCATTCTAGTTTTCATCTTTTTTTTTTTCAATCTCTCTTTAAAAAAAAATTGGGGGGGCGGGGGATTTTGTTTCATACCAACCTGAGGAAGTGTGTATCGTGTCGTCTGTGTGTGTGTCTCCAAATTTTGTGTGAGCTAGATTTTCTCATCTTTTTTTCAATCTCCCTTTAAAAAAAAAAAAAAAGGGGGGGGGGGGGGGGGACATTGTTATCTCATTGGCCAGTGGGAAGTATGTATCTGTATGTTTTTCCGAAATTTTCGTCGTAAGAATTTTCTCAACTGTCGCTTAGGAAAAAAAAAAAAAAAAAGAGGGGTGGGGAGATTTGTTTCATGCCGCCTGAGGGAAGTGTGTGTCTGTCTCTGTGTGAGCTTCCAAAATTTTGTGTGAGCAAGATTTTCTCATTTCATCATTTTTACAATCTCCCTTTAAAAAAAAGCAGGGTGGGGATTGTTTCATATTGGCCAGAGGGAAGTGTGTATTTGTGCGTCTATCTCTCTTATGTTTTTCCGAAATTTTGTGTCAGAAAGATTTTCTCAACTGTCTCTACACGGATCTTTACCAAATCTAGGTCAAAGGTGTACATCTTTATGGAATTGTGAACACACAAGTATGGAGTTTGTGGCGCCAATCAAAATTAAAGTCATATGGACTCCATCCCCCAAAAATGCTTAAAACTAGCACTATCTGAGGAGGGTGTGTGAACAACACTTCTCAGTCAGCATTTTCTGACAATACTTACATTTAGTTTTCACTGTTGTGACAGTCTGCCATTGTTCTTGCTTCACATCAAGTTTTATTTCACCTGATGCTTTTCTATGCTATGGGTAAATAGCACCACTGCCTTGTGGTACCTCGGGAGAACCAAAGCTAAGAGACAAAACCCTGGCAGAAAATCACCCCCCACAGCCTTCTGAGTAGTAATGGAAATGACAAAGGCTAGCGGAAGTCTATACAAAAAGCAGTTGAAGGCAACAGAGAAACCAGTATTTATCATCCCAAGTAAATCGTGACCAGACACATAGAGAAAAACTTCATGAACACTGTAAACAGGGGGCTCCACTGGGGCACCTTCATCTGGTAGGGGAAGTCATGCAGAACAGGTGAGACCAGATCGTCATCAAGTTACTGCAATCAGATCCAAAGATATATAAATTGCAACTTGGAATGTTAGAACAGAAGGAAAAATCAGAAAACGTCAAGAGCGAAATGAAACAGGACTAAGAGAGGTCAGATGGAAGGGAGCAGGCATGATAACATCAGGCGAGCATAAAATCATATATTCTGGTGAGGACACATAAAAGAGGGGCAGGCATCATAACAGACAATGACAAGTCAAAGTCTATCAAAGGGCATTATGTTACATCAGACAAAGTTTTACTGGTTAGATTGGAGGGGAAGCCATTTGACAGTATCATCCAACTATATGTACCAACATCTGGAAGTACTGTGGAAGAAATTGACAATTTCTATGTACAAGTACAGACAGCCAATGCTCAATGGACATATTGTAACTTTCCACTTTATTTCATGGACACTGCTACTTAACAAAATGTAAATTTTGTCTTTGTATTTATGAATCCTGTTTCATGTCTTGCAGGTACTGTCTTCTCCTTCTTCTTCTTAGGAAGATCATGTACTGTCTTTTTCTTATTGCTTAAAGGCTCTTGTACTGGGTGATCATGAAGATGTTCTTTGTCTTCATCTGGTGAGAACTCGTGCACATGCACATGAAGTTAGGGAACCACCATCCTGGCTTTATGCATGTCTGGGCAGAAGAGTCCTCCATCTGCCTCTGCATCCTTATCTCACCCGCTCCTTAACCACTCTCCCTATCACAGATACGACTTAAGAGTAAGATTTCCTTTATAACTTTTTTTCCTGTATTTCTGTGTTGTTATAATTGTTGTTGCTTTTTCAGACACATAAAGACAATTCAGCTGAAAATTAACTAGCGCATATTTGAGACAGGTTGATAAGTTTAAATACCTGGGAACGATCATTTCACCAGACGGCAGATGCTCATCAGAAATAGCCAGCAGAATCGGCCATGCCAAAACAGCATTCAAGAAGATGGAAAGCATTCTTACCAACAAATGCCTATCAATTAACATCAGGAAGGGAGTTCTTGAATGTTATATAGAACTGATAATGTTATACGGTTGTGTGGCGTGGACAGACAAGCAAAACCAGAACAAGACTGAGGCAGCTGAGATGTGGTTTCTAAGAAGAATGTTGAGACTTCCATGGACAGCAAAGAAAACAAACGCGACAGTCTTGATGGAGGCAGACACAAGATGATCATTCATAAGGAAGATTAGGAAAAGACAGGCAACATTTATAGGCCATTTTATGAGGAAAGGGGAACTGGAGCACCTGGTCATAACAGGAAAGCTGGAGGGAAAGAGAGCACCAGGTAGACCCAGGGAAAAAATACAGGACGGACTTGCAAATTGGCTGAAGACAGAGAGGGTGGAAGATGTGCTTGCGGCAACAAGGGATAGAAACATATGGAAGAACCATGACCGCCAACGCCATGAGGCAAGGCACTTGATGATGATGATGATATTTGAAAGCCAATCTTTTAATTGTTAAAGAATGTGTATGACCAATATAACACTGTCAACTAAGCTGCTCCTCTGTCCATCTATCTATCTGTTTCAGAAAAGTATCTTTTCGTAAAAAGGTGATGGCTGTCTCATAACCTGAGGTCATGGGAAAATGAGGTGGAATACACCAACATTTCTCAAGGCCAGCATTATGAGGCAAGTATCTATATCCTCTCCTTTTGTTACTCTACCTTCCCCAACCGGAATAAGATCAGGTATCTTTTATAACTGGGTGGATTGGAGGCATTATTTATACACCTAGGTGGACAACAGAGCTTGAACAGAAGCAATTCAAAAATTTTCATCGTAATACCTCTTGGCTCCACCTGCATCAGGTGAAACAATGCAGCAGTTACGCCATTCCGGAATATTCTCTTTGATCCACAGTAAGACAGCTGGCTCAGCATACAAGTTGTCCACAGGAATGTCAAAGAAACCCTGTCAACAGATGGAGAAACAAATTCAAAACACTAACAAAGTGCAGTCTCAAAAATTGTAAACAATTACACACACACACACACACACACACACACACAACACACAACACACACACACACACACACACACACACACACACACACACACAAACACACAAAATCCCAAGTACAAAAGGTAACAATCAAATTACCATACGAATAAAGTACAACCTACATTATGTCAAAATAAACTTACACCCATATGGTTGAGACAAAAAATATTTCAATGACATCAAGAAAAAGATAAAGATGGCACACAGCAAAACAAAACAAAACAAAACAAGGTTAAAAAAGAACAAGAAACACACACAAAAAAGAATCACAATGCATACTTAACCTTTTGACTCCTGCACCTATCCACCAAGGAAGCTGGTGGATAAGGTGAGGGAATCAAAGGGTTAAGTTTTTGCTTTGCTAGTATGATTGGCAATGCAGGATGCTGGTGAACAGGGTGTGGAAGTCAAAAAGTTAATGTAACAAAACAAGGCATGTGCAAATTTTCAGTCAACTGGCCTTTGTCAAGTATATAAAAAGACAACAAAAAACACATACACAAAACCAAGTGTGGAAAATAAAAACCAGTAGCAACACTTGGGCAGAATTCTCCTGTTCAAAGAAATGTCAGGGAAGAATTCTCGCACTCTGCAAAACGTCAGGGAAGTCATGATACTGTTTTCTTTCACTAAGTTTTGTGTTTATTCTCTTTTGTCTTTGCATAAGCTTGAGAAAGGCCAGTTGGCCAAACACTTGTGCCTATCTTGTTCTGTTATATTGTTTTGTTATATTAGATATGTTTTGATTATATCTATACAATAGTTTATTTTTATTTTTTATTTTTTTATTTTTTGTATAGCGCAAAATCCTGATAAAATCAAATCTAAGCGCTAAAACAGACAACACGCACGCACGCACGCACACACACACAACACACACACACACACACACACACACACACCACACCACACACGCGCACACACACACGGCTAAAATGGGGAGAAAGAATAAAAGCAATGGAAAATTATAGAGAGCATATTATATACAATTATATATTACAATGTGATTCCCCTCCGAGTGGAGACAGGCTGCAGAGGGGATTGAGTGAGGTCAGGATTTTATGCAGAGGAGAAAAGGTGAGTTTTGAGAGCGGACTTGAAGGAGACAAAAGTTGGTTGCTGACGGACAGAGAGAGGAAGTTTGTTCCAGGAAAGTGGACCAGAAACAGAGAAGGCTTGTGGACCATAGGTATTCAGCTTAGTGCGTGGAAAGCGAAAAGTCAGAGGATCGGAGGCAGAGCGGAGGGTACGTGAGGGAACATAGATCTCAAGTAAGCTTGACAGGTAATCGGGGGCTGCGTTATTGAGGCTTTTGTAGCACACATATCTTCAAGTTTTAAACAAAAAACAAACAACAACATGCACACTTCATACTGACCATCACAACATTTTCAAGATTTAAAGCACACAATTTCAGGACAAGAGATTTACCTATTTATTTACCTATACTTTGCAGAAATTCATTCATTTCCAACTTTCACGGAAAGAAGATCGCATGCTAAGCCACTGTAGCGTACATTTTTGCAAAGATTCATTTAAAAGTCCTCATTGAAGTAACCTGACAGGAGTAATCAAGTCTTGCAAACATTGGAAGCAAAAATTGAAAAAAAAAGTTTTCTCTTAAACACAGAGTTCATTTTAAAATGTGTGTGAGTGTGTGTGTGTGTGTGTGTGTGTGTGTGTGGTGTGTGTTAAGTGGGTAGGTGAGGGGAGTGGATGAGATGAAA
Organism: Monoplex corrugatus; assembly: GCA_030674185.1. Classification (NCBI taxonomy): domain Eukaryota; kingdom Metazoa; phylum Mollusca; class Gastropoda; order Littorinimorpha; family Ranellidae; genus Monoplex; species Monoplex corrugatus. Next base: position 89,450,963 of record CM060314.1, read on the forward strand.
TATGCTAACAGTCCCATAAGACATTAAATCAAAACACAATATGCTGATTCTATTTTAAAATTGTATTTATATTTGATCTGTCATTCTAACATTCATAAAAGCAGTTAGATCCTGTGATACTCCTATGTTTAGTCTACACAAGAAAAAGTAAAATCCCAGCTCGTTATTACACATCGTATGATATATCCTTCATCAAATGATAAAAACAACAGATCGGTAAATCTCCAGGAAAACACCAATTTTGGTGCTTCAGATTTCTGATGAAAATATGGAAATCGCAATGAAAATCGCCCCCTTCCTCTGATCATTTTGATTTCTTTGGTCAGTTTTTAGACGAAATGCAAAAACTGCCACAGGAGAAAAAGACTGAAAATGGGCACTTGGTTTAAACTGATCATTATGTTACATCATTCTATTGTTATATTAGAAAAAAAACAATTGTAATAATACCCATAATCTATCATCATGTGTGCAAAAGAATCATCACAACTGATTCTACAGTTATAAAATGTTAAAACCTCTGAATTATTTCTAACAGTAAACCACCAAAACCAATACAAAATGAAACAAAAACAACCCTAACTGTGTAAATTACTCTCCTATAACGGTTTGAAATTTAAACACAAGTCTATCACTATTGGCAACATCACAGAGATGATCACAATATCACAAGGAATGTGATTTTGGATATACCCTCGGAGATGATGTTACAGGAAAACATCAAGCTAGTGATGCTAACAACACAACACAATAATATATCAACCAACACATGTCACCATCACACAACACAACACAATAACACAACACACACATGTCATCATCACACAACACAACACGCCAACACAACACAATCAGTACCTGTATCTGAGATGCATGAAGATCCATGGTGATGATGTGATCAGTGCCAGCTACTGACAGCATGTTGGCCACCAGCTTGGCAGAAATGGGAGCCCTGCTCTGTAACCACAATTATCATTACTTATAGTATTTATTGTTAAAAATCAGAAACAACTGCCAGGATTTCATATTGAAATATATCAGAAGAAACGAGCAAATGCTCACAATAACCAGAAAACCGTTGTACATTAGCATGAAGCACACTTATCTTACTACAAATACAATGTTTTGAAATGTTTCACAAACTGAAGTGAAAGTAAAATGTAACATTTGAGACACGATTATATCGACAGGCACAATAGTTAAGTGTGTAAGATGTAAGACTTCCAATCAGAAGGTGCAGGTTTGAATCTATCCAAGTACCAACTGTGCGTAAAGAATGGAGACGTTTCCAATGTCCCAAGTCAGCATGCATGCTGGCTTGCTAGTACCAAACCACCTTTTTGTGTGTATAATACACATATCAAACATCAGATACACACATAAAGATTCTGTAAGCCATACCTGTGTCAGGTGGCTTATGGAAACAGAAAACACTCAAAAACATGCTCACGGAGGACAAGGAATACAGAATGTATGGCATAATGTGGAGCAAAAGAATATGCATATATGGTATCTGAAAAAAAAAATGCAAGATTGATTTTTAAATAAAATGAAGCAAATGTAAGATCATATGCAGATTGTTGGTGATCTGAAGATACCGATATCAGATTTCTCCTCTGGATGGATGGCAGTAGAGCAGGAACTGAGAACAGAGAGAACATGTTTTGAGGAAAATGAGAGTAGGGCTGGTGAGGGGAAAGTAAAGGGAGGGGGGAGATCAAAACGATCAGATTGTACTCAAGCATGAAAGAGAGAGTGACAGTCTGCATCATAAAACTGCTCTTTGCTGCATCAATATTCATTTGATGTGACGCTTAGTGTTTGTACGTCCTGCTCCTCCCATTTCTGTTTGCTGCCCATCGAAATATTCATTCTGATGGTGCCAGCTGATAGTGTTTGATACGTCCCTCTGCTCCCTCCCCATTTCAAGACCTTGCAAGAGCATTGGGTTTTGCACAGGGTCAGGGAGACAACAGCTAGCAGATTTTGGTGAGTGTAAGAACTTCCAAGTGCATAAATCCCTCTTGAATAAACACCAAATTCACAAACTTCCGCCACTTCCAACATTGCAGTTTACAGCCACATGAAGATCACACACAACCACTACCATATGTGAAAGGCCTATCAGACAGACTAAAGAAAACTGTCATAATATTCAATGTCAAAGTCTACCACTAACCACTTAATATATTATGATTCCCAACTTCTCCACCCCATAGACACAACCACTGATGACAAAAATGCTCAGTAATTCATCATATTTTCTGTGATGAATGTGGTAAGAATTACCTTGATGAAACAGCAAGAATATAGGACACAAGAGTTAACTTAAAGAGAATCAGACCATAAAGATCCTCTTTGACAACAGTGAGAGAACACTGAAGAGATGCTGGGTCAAAATCTCGGGAAATTCTATAAATTCTGGCAAGGCAGACCATTTCCAAGACAAAAAACAGATTTAGAAGCTCTTGAATTTCACATCAGAATACCAGCATTCTCACCTTATCCTTCTTGTCCTGGCGAGCATAAGGGAAGCAGGGGATAACTGCAGTGACACGACTGGCGGAGGCAATCTTGCAAGCGTTGATCATGATAAGCAATTCCATCAGCATGTCATTCACTTCATGACAACCACTCTGAACAATGAACACATCCTCCCCACGCACTGACTCCCCAATCTCCACCCTGCAATCAAAGAGACGGGTCAATTACTATTCTCTCGCTATGATATGTTTTGCAGCTGTATAAACTCATTCAAATGTCATAACGTGTTATTTTACACTCATTCACATGTCATAACATGGGGGGAAAAAACAACTGACAAAAATGTGTTATTTTACACTCATTCAAATGTAAAAACATGGGAAAAAACAACTGACAAAAATGTGTTATTTTACACTCATTCAAATGTCATAACATGGGGGGGGGAAACAACTGACAAAAATGTGTTATTTTACACTCATTCAAATGTCATAACATGGGGGGGGGGAAACAACTGACAAAAATGTGTTATTTTACACTCATTCAAATGTCATAACATGGGGGGGAAAACAACTGACAAAAATGTGTTATTTTACACTCATTCAAATGTCATAACATGGGGGGAAAAACAACTGACAAAAATGTGTTATTTTACACTCATTCAAATGTCATAACATGGGGGGGAAAAACAACTGACAAAAATGTGTTATTTTACACTCATTCAAATGTCATAACATGGGGGGAAACAACTGACAAAAATGTGTTATTTTACACTCATTCAAATGTCATAACATGGGGGGGAAAACAACTGACAAAAATGTGTTATTTTACACTCATCAATGTCAACACTGGGGGAACACAATCTGACCAAAAAATGGTTTATTTTCCTCATTCAAATGTCATAACAGGGGAAAAACAAATGCAAAAAGTGTTATTTTACACTCATTCAAATGTCATAACATGGGGGGGAAAAACAACTGACAAAAATGTGTTATTTTACACTCATTCAAATGTCATAACATGGGGGGGGAAAACAACTGACAAAAATGTGTTATTTTACACTCATTCAAATGTCATAACATGGGGGAAAAAACAACTGACAAAAATGTGTTATTTTACACTCATTCAAATGTAAAAACATGGGGGAAAAAACAACTGACAAAAATGTGTTGTTTTACAGTTGAGGTTTCTTGCTAAAAATAGACAAAGCCGCCAACCAATATGTGGTCAGTAGCACTGTAAATGTATAATGTTAAATAATGAATGAATAAATAGGCTCTTTATCATGATCATTATAACCTGGTTTTCATGATGAGTTGGGGTCTTTGTATGGCAGATTACAACTACAAGCCAGAAAAATTCCAGTAGCTATAAAGGTTATTTTGATTTGGAATAGACTTCTCAAGATTCTTCAATATTTTCATTAAAAACCTCAGTTTGGTAATCAACAATGTTGTGATAATCACCATGACTATTTTGACAATCATTGTTTTTAAACAAGAGTGTCATTTGGAGTTTGTGTATGGCAAAACTAAAGCGAAAATTCATAAATTCTTTTAGGTTATCAAATAATTATTCTTAAATGTCATTAATTAATCACTGTTTGTGTTGATTTCCACAAATATTACAAATATTCGTAGTTTCTTTTATAATGAGTAATACCTGGAGTCTGTGTGGCAAATTACAAGCCAGAATTCCAGTTGTTATGGAAGTACTAGTGGTTTAAAGACTCTAAGTGACTTGTTTTAGTTTGTTAAACTAATTAATTACTGGGACAACTGCCAACACTGATCACGACTTATCACAGTCTCACTTGATGAGTAATACATGGAGTCTGTGTCACAAATTACAAGCTTGAATTCCAAATATGGAGGAAAATGAAGTGGTTTAAAGACAGTTATGTATTCACTTTTTAAGCTTGGTCAGATAACTAATAATTCCTGGTATTGCAAGTTGTTTGTGATAATTAAGGTCCGAGTATGGAGAATTACCAGCCAGAATTCCAGCTACAATGGAGTCACCTACAATGAAAATTTAAGGGAGATGGATAGTGTTCATTTATTATAGCAATAGTTTATAGTAGCTACAAGAAAGAAAAAGCTGTGACCTTCCACAGCACTCATTTTGTGCTGTATTACTATTACTATTAGTAGAGTTCAGATGTTTATTCACAACATTCCCTATTTTGTACATGATCATTATGATGTGTTTCAATCAATTTCCCTATTTCATACATCATCACTATGACATTTTTTTGTTGTTTATGGCAGTCATTGAATCATCCAAAAAGGAACATACATGTGCACACACACACACACACAACACACATACACACACACCAACACACACACACACACACACACAAACACACATGTACACCCTGAGCTGCTGGTGTTACAGTCACCGGCATGGGAAGATGTGGCTGACAATTTTCACTGATGCTTGAAGAAATCTAGCACAGTGCATGATCACTGTGCTGCAATGCAGTGTTACAATGCACAATTGTAACAAGTCTTGATCATTTGTTTGTTGTAAGGCAAGACTATACGCAGCAAGCTTGGCTCTGGGAAAGCCACCTCATTAGTAGAAAGAGGAGTAAATATGTGTGATAGTAGATTTTGTTCATTTTAAATGGCATCTTACAAGAAGGAAAGAGAAGGAAATGGGCAGGGCAAATAAAAGAGAACGCTACTGCCGGAAATTCACTGTAGACGGGTTTCGTTATAGTAGACTCCACTGTATTCTGGAATTCATAAGGATCTTAGTATCCTAAAACACTCTTCTTTTACCCTAGTTTAATCAATAGAATTTTTACAAATTAATGCACAGCTCTATCAACTTAAATAATTCACTTATGTTATGCTTGTAAAAACCTTTCTGGTGATATTTAGTTTTTACTTAATGGTTCAGTCTTCATAACGTTACGTCACTTTATATTCACAGAATGAGGGCAGTTGATCACAATTTCTGCTTTGTAATCCATGTAAAAACAAAATCACAATCCTCATACTTCAAAAAATATCATAATTTTCATCATTGTGAACTAAATGAAAACCTTTTTTTGTTTGTTTGCTTAAGGTTTTTGTTTGTTTTTCTCTTTTCAGTGATGTTAAGAGTCTACTAGCAGAAGCCTGAGTAGGCCTATCTATTAATAATAGATAGGCCTACTCAGGCTACTAAATTAATGTACAGTTTTTTTTTTATAATAATATTATCCAAAAAAAATCTATACATTAATTTTTCTCACATACTATCAGGAGCAGACCAACAGGTGGGCACTATTACAGTATTAGACTATATATATCATATGCTTTTTTTCCCACCCCACCGTTAGGCTACCCCATGAAGGACTCAAATGTCTAGCCTATATATAAATTATTACTCATTAAAGCATACTATTTGTGCAACAAGAGAGAAGCAGGACGCTTGAAGGTGAACAGCAGACTTATCGCTACTCAGTTATGCTGTACTTGTTATTCATACTGAACTTGTCTAAAGAATGAGAAAAACATGATAGCCTTTCCTCGGCGCACGGTCACGGTGACATGATAATCTAGATCTACTCGACTACTAATCTAGTCTTTTGATTTTATTACGACTCTTTTTCCAATCCATCCGATCTGTAGTCTTGGTACTGACGAACTCTGTCTAATCCATCCAATGATTTAATCTAGGCCTAATCTATCCAATATTTAGATCAATTATCAATGACACTTGATCGACCTAAATGAATCCCTCTGCCGCAACAGAAAATGGGTAAAGAGACGAAATGAAAATCAAAATGTTCGTCTGCTCCAACTCACAAGCATTCTCCGTTGCTGAATTTTCTTGTCGTCACTTTTCCGGGTTCTATCCCTAAACGTGCACAGATCTTCTGGGTAAGATCTGTGTGTGAAGAACCTGCGAATACCTTTATGTTCGACATTTCAAAACCGACGATTTACAGCGTGTGATCCAGATGGACTGCAGTCAGTGTTCGTGGCGCAAAACGTAGATGAACACAAGCCTGCAGTTTAAAAAACAATTAGTCTGTGCCATATAGAGACAAAAAAGAAATCAGAATAAAGTTCATAAAAGAGTCGATATGGCTCGATATGTGCCTCTGCCAAACTGATGGCCTCGGTGGAACTGCCTACCAATCTAGCCGCAGCGGTTCGAGTCTGTTACAAGAAAAAGTTTAGGCAAACGGCTGTGAAAAAGTAACCTACCTAAGGAAGATGAAGCAGCGAGTGTGGTAAGAGGTCAACACTGCACTTCGATCTAAATCATTCAATGCTAGCACCAAGAAAAAAAGTCTTTACCACTTCACTCATTCTGATGACTGGGTCCGAATGGATCATGCAACGCATGGACAGCCCCCCCCCCCCCCCCCCCTTTTTTTTTTTTTTTTTTTTTTTTTTTTTTTGTTTTTTTTTTTTTTGTTAAAGGAATGACTGTCGATTGGCGTCGGGAGCTTGGGAGGTGAGCGTCCCGAGAGTGGAGAGGCATTGTTGCTCCGGGTCCCATCCGCACCCTCGTGGTGTTTCTTGCAAACTTCGGTTTGTGGCTTGGCCACTGACTTCAGTGAATCAGGCCTGATTACCGCAGGGAAAGACCTGCTGACTGCTCGGAAAGACGGCAAATTTGGGATCCCGTTCGGAGCATGTTAGTCTAGACCTTGCTGAACAGCAAAATGGGCTGCATCATGCCTGGCCACTTTCGCGGCCGTTCAAACAACCCTTGTGGTTGGAGCAACATTGGGAGCTTCCGAATGCTAAGTGTCGCGACTGTAGTAAGGGGAAAGGTGCTGACAGTTATGCCAGCTGGTGGCAGGGCAGGCTGCACGAAAGAGAGATGAAGACCAAATGTGGCGAGAGAGGGGTCTTCCGTTCTCTCTTGGTACAGAAGCTGGGCTGGACCTGGTTTGCGCGCGTTGTGTGGCTATGTCCCGGCGTTTGTCATCTCCCACCTTGCCATTCGGTTTGTATACAAGGTAACTCATGACTGGGTCCGAATGGGTCATGCAACGCATGGACAGCCCCCCTTTGCTTGAAGAAATGATTATCGACTAGCGTCGGGAGCTTCGGAGTGAGTGTCCCGAGAATGGCAGGCATTGGAGTTCCGGTCCATCCGCACCTCGTGATATTTCTTGTTAACACTTTTTGTTTTTGGTTGTGGTTTGTTTGTTTGTTTGTTTGTTTGTTTTTGGTTGGGGGTTTGTTTTGTTTTTGATTTTGTTTTTGTTGTTGTTATTGTTGTTTGTTTTTTTGTTTGTTTTTTTTTAACTGCAGTAAAGTTATCAAGAAATACCCAAGGGTTCTGGACGGTATGATGTCTTCATATGCTGTTCTATTTACTAACTTTCATACAATAGATAACTCAGAATACGGATCAGTGTACATACACGCTTCTTGGTTGTTCTCTGTGGCAATTGTTTCTTACTCTCTAAACATTTTCTACACGTTCGCATGTGTGCATGTTAATCTCTACGTTCCTCTCAGCCTTGGATGAATGAACATTAACAGGCGCGATGTAAGCAGCATGCATGTATAACACCTGTTTTTGAACCGTTGCAAAAACAAAGCTTGATTTCCGTTGATGTTCACCGTCCAAAGACCGTGTGATACTTTCTCAGTGCATCAGATAATTCAAATTCAAACTGAACATAGTAAAATCTGTAAGTAACTTGCGGTGTTCTCAAATTCAGAATTAAAACTTAATTCCAGTTCAAATTGAAAATAGTAAAAACTGTAAATAACTTACGGTGTTCTCCAATTCAGAATTAAAATTTCACTTTTTTTTTTTTTTTGGGGGGGGGGGGGGGGGGGCAAAACATACAATAAAAATACTTCAACTTGTGTGTGTATATGTATGCTGAAGGTTGTCTGGTGTTTTTCTCTGTTGTTCATCACATGTCTTGTTCTTTCATTTTTCAGTCATAGTCTTTCAGGTATACTCATCATCATCAAGTGCCTTGCCACATGGCGTTGGCGATCATGGCCTTCCATCTGTTTCTATCCCTTGATGCCGCAAGCACATCTTCCACCCACTCTGTCTTCAGCCACTCTGCAAATCCATCAAATATTTTCTCCCTGGGTTAACCTGGTGCTCTCTTTCCCTTCACCTTTCCTGTTGTGACCAGGTGCTCCAATTCCCCTTTCCTCATAAAATGGCCTATAAATGTTGCCTGTCTTTTCCTAATCTTCCTTATGAATGATAATCTTGTGTCTGCCTCCATTAAGACTGTCTCGTTTGTTTTCTTTGCTGTCCATGGAACTCTCAACGTTCTTCTTAGAAAACATATCTCGGCTGCCTCAATCTTGTTCTGGCTTTGCGAGTTGACTGTCCGCGCCTCACAACCGTATAACATTATCGGTTCTATATAACATTCAAGAACTCTCTTCTTGATGTTAATTGATAGGCATTTGTTGGTAAGAACGCTTTTCATCTTCTTGAATGCTGTTTTGGCTTGGCCAATTCTGCTGGCTATTTCTGATGTGCATCTGCCGTCTGGTGAAATGATCGTTCCCAGATATTTAAATTTATCAACCTGTCTCAAGGTTGTGCCGTTCGCTGTTATTTTGCATGAGGGGATTTTATGTTTTTTACTGATTTACATGACTTCAGTCTTCTTGCTGTTTAGTTCCAGCCCCTTACCTCTGCTTTCTATTTCTTGTACATTCACAAAGTTTTATAGGTCCCCTTCATTTTCTGCAATTAGCACAGTGTCATCTGTGTATCGAATGTTCTATTATTTTTCCTTCAACCTTTAATCCAGGGTCTTCTTCTAGGTTTCTCATGATGTTTTCGCTGTAAAGTGAAAACGGATCTGGTGACAAAACACAACCTTGTCTGACTCCTCTTTTCATATTTTGAAAAGAGCTTATATCCTTTTCCATTCTCATTTCAGCTGTTTGTTCTCAATACAGTTTTCTATTCTCATTGCAGGAATACTACGACATCAAAACGGAAAACAGGAAATGACCAAACGTCTAGAACCCACCACCAACACCACCCTTAGTGGAATCATTACTCAGAGACTGTCTGGAAAAAAAACGGACTGCTGTAACAGCCTGGCCAAAACACAGAAAAAGACATCGTTCCGGCCAAGATCATCATCATCATCATCATCATCATCAGGTGCCCTGCCGCATGGCGTTGGCGACCATGGACTTCCAACCATCTCTATCTCTCGTTGCCCCCAGCATCTCCCCCACCCTCCCCATCCCCAGCCACTCTGCAAGTCCGTCCAGCATTCTCTCCCTAGGTCTACCTGGTGATCTCTTTCCCTCCAGCTTTCCCATTGTGACCAGGTGCTCCAAATCCCCCTTCCTCATAAAATGGCCTATAAATGTTGCTTGTCTTTCCTAATCTTCCTTATGAGTGATCTACTTGTGTCTGCCTCCATCAAGACTGTCTCGTTTGTTTTCTTTGCTGTCCATGGAACTCTCAACATTCTTCTGAGAAACCACATCTCGGCTGCCTCGATCCTGCTCTGGCTTTGCTTGCTGACTGTCCACGCCTCGCATCCGTACAACAGTATTGGTTCTATATAACATTCAAGGACTCTCTTTCTGATGTTAATTGATAGGCACTTGTTGGTAAGAATGCTTGTCATCTTCTTGAATGCTGTTTTGGCTTGGCCGATCCTGCCAGCTATTTCCGATGTGCATCTGCCGTCTGATGAAATGACGTTCCCAGGTATTTGAACTTATTAACCTGTGTCAAGGTTGTGCCATTTGCTGTTATTTTGCATGAGGGGATTTCATGTTTTTTACTGATCACCATGACTTCAGTCTTCCTGTGTTTAGTTCCACCCCTTACCTTTGCTTTCTATTTCTAGATATTCACAAGGTTTTGTAGGTCCTTTCATTTCTGCAATTAGCGTGTCATCCTGCGTACGAATGTTGTTTATCATTTCCCCTCCAACCTTTAATCCAGGGTCTTCTTCTAGGTTTCTCATGATGTTTTCGCTGTATAGTGAAAACAGATCTGGTGACAAAACACAACCTTGTCAGACTCCTCTTTTGATGTTTTGAAAAGAGCTTATATTGTTTTCTATTCTCATTGCAGCTGTTTGTTCTCAGTACATATTCCTGATTATTCGTAGATCTTTTCCGGCCAAGATAGGATTAGAAAAACGGACGAGTATAAAAGAAATGTGGATGAAAAGAACAAAGCGGTTCAAAACCCTAGCTCAAGAAGGAAAAGGCTGAATGGAAACAATTCTGTGAAAGACTCAGTGCCGATACAACACAAACACAACTCTGGCATTTTATCAACAAATAAAGAGAAAGCATAAACTCTGATATCAGAAACACAGATGAAATATATTAAGAACAAACGAAGAAAATGGACAAGCCTTACTACAGTGTTTCATATAACAGAGTGACCACAAAAAACTTGAAGAAAAAAAAAAAAAAAAAGAAAATTGATTGTAGATTTAATCCAAACATTGGCACAGACTGGACTAGATGACGAAATAACTGACAAGAAATGAGGAAGCACTTCACGGTGTAGAAAGACACATCCCCTGGTCCAGATAAGATCGATATTCTAATATCAAAATATTGTCTGAACACGACAAAACTGATTTATAAACTCTCTATAAAGAGAGTTTTGAGAAAGACACATCCCCTGGTCCAGACAAGATCGACATTTTAATATCAAAAATTGTCTGAACACGACAAAACTGATTTATACACTCTCTATAAAGACAGTTTTGAGAAATGTCAGAATCTTAAGGACTGGACACATATCTTCCTAAAATCCTTACCAAAACTGGGTAAAGATCATTGCAGACTAAATGGATATCGCATCCTGATTATGCAAAATGTAGTTTCTTATTCTTCAAATATTTTCTACACATCCACTGCACGCATGTTAATAATGTTTATAATCTTCACAGATGGGACCCAAGCAACAAAACTTCACCCCTGACCACACAATACACCTCCCAGTTCCAGACGCCACAATGCAACCACTATCTCGCCAAGAAAAGGGTGGGAGTGGGGGTGGGGATGGGGTCATCCATGCGTTGAATTATCTAGTCACAAGCCAGATGGACAGGTGAAGAGCAAAAACGACAAACCCTGGGCTGTAGCCTCACAATGCACAGCAACCAGATCCAGCCCAGCCATCAAGACAGACTGAATGATCCCTCCTTTGCGTTACTCCAGGGCCACATCTCTGTGGTGCTGCCCGCCCGGCTGCCAGCTTGCCCAGTCACCAGCTCTGCTCCCCGTGTTATAGTCTTTGACACCTACAGTCAAAAGCTGCAACGTTCTTTTAACAAAATATCCAGGAGTATCCATTCAATTGCAGAGGTAGTTTGCTGTCTTTCTGAGCTATCACCAAGACTTTCCTTGCAGCCATTATGCAGGTCTGATTCCCTGAAGACAGCAGCCAAGCTGAAGATCAAAGTTATTAGAAAACTTGAAGGTGCTGGATGGGACCCAAGCAACAATGCCTCATAATTGACCAGATATTTGCCTCCCAGCTCCCGTCACCATACATAGCCATCTAAATATAATTATATATACTTTTCTTGGAAATGTTTACACGAGAGTAGCAGAAATTGAAAACATGTAGTACCCGTAGGCAAGTTGGCTCCCATAATTTCACGCCATTGTCTTACAGTACATCTTTAATTGTGTATCATGCCATCACAATCTGTCGGCATCAATGGGTGTGGTGTTGGCTGCAGCATTCAATAATAATAACAATACTAATAAATGACTTTTATATAGCGCTATTCTATGACATGACGTGAAATGACATGGGACACCCACATCAACGAGACGGTAAACAAAGCTAACCAAATGCTGGGTTTCCTCAGGCGTAATTTAAAGATCAGCTCCAGTTCCATCAAGGAGAAGTCGTACAAGGCGTTCGTGAGACCCCTTCTTGAATATGCATCATCAGTATGGGATCCATACACACAGAAGAGCATAGACAAGTTGGAGGCCGTTCAGAGACGTGCCGCCCGTTTCGTGCTCAACCGATATCACAACACATCAAGTGTCAGCCGATTGATTGACCAACTGGGATGGCCATCTCTTGAGCAGCGAAGAAGAACCACACGCCTGGGGTTCATTTATAAAATCCACCATGGACTAATCCAGTGCCCAATTATCAGGAGCAATCTAGTCCCAACCCCACCACGACAGCGCCGTACCCACAACCAGCAGTTCTGCCTCATCACCACCAGAACTCAGTACAGAGGTGGCTCTTTTCTACCCAGGACTGTTGGGGACTGGAACCATCTTCCCAACGAAACAGTAGAGGCAGCAACAGTCGATGCTTTTGTGTCGCGAGCCTCCGCCCAACAGTGAGTTTCTGGACACCACGTGGCCCTTTCGGTAACGGATTTCAGCAATGTCTACGGACAATGAGAATAGTGAAATGATCGGAGCTTACGAATGGACTGTGTCTACAACCCCCCCCCCCCCCCCTTTATGTGCCGGAATGATCATCCTCAAGATCGTGGGCACCAAAGGAAAGAAGAAGAAGAAGAAGACACATAGGTAAAGACTCACCGCGCTTTACATTAATTAGTTCATGTTTCCCAATCAGCTCTATACTATAGTAACTCCCACTCCTTGTCCCCCCACCCCAACACACACACTAGCACATCTGTTGCAAGAAAGTACTAATGTATACATTATTGAATCAGAAAATAAAAAACATGTTTCATTACTGGTAGTATTTATCAAAAAGATGAGTTTTTAGGCCTGCCTTGAAAGAAGAGAGATGATGAACAGTGGAGAGAAAAAGGCAGATCGTTCCAGACAAGTGGGGCTTTGCAACGGAAGCTCGGTGTCCTATGGTTTTTGTAGTTTGATTTTGATTTTGCCAGAAGCTTCTGGTTGCTTGACCTGAGACTGAGTTCAGGTCTGTATGTTTTAAGCACAGAAGAGAGGTAGATAGAAAGGTACCATCAAAATGCCGATAAGCCAGAGTAGCTAGTTTATATTCTATTTCTTGCTTCCACAGGGAGCCAGTGGAGCTGCTTCAATAGGCTGGTTGCTGAGGTGGTCTTTCGCTTCCTGAAAAACAGCCTAGCTGCACTATTTTGTACCCTCTGAAGGCGCTTAATAGGAAAGGATGGGAGACCTGCAAGAATTGCATTACAATAGTCCATCTTGACAGTACAAAGGAACACAAGTCGTGCTGTTGTTTATTGAAAGATATGATCGAATGAACTGATTCTTCTGAGATGATAAAAGCAGACTGGCAGACAGAAGAAATGTGTTTGTCCAAAGACAGTGTCTCATCAAGATGGACACCCAAGTACTTAACTGAGGATTGAAAAGGCACCCCATTTGTTCTGTTTTCACGGGGCCTGCTGACTTCACTGATTCTCATGCCGCTGATTCAGTGATGTTGCCCTGATTCAGTGATGTTGCCAGTGAGAGAAGCTGGTGGTTGTCTCTTTTTCTTTTTGCCTCAGTCTTGCCTTGAAAGACAGTCTTCATAATGTCAGTCTCTTGGTTTCGTAGTGCATGGCCAACATATCTTCATTTTCTTTCATTTATTGATGATAGAAGTTTTTGCTGTGCCATTGTTTATAGCTTTCTTGTTCTTCTATCTGTCCAACTGACCCTGAGCGGCCTCCTAAAAAAAACACCTCAGCTCTTCAATTCTTTTGTCATCATCTTTTCTTTGTGTCCAGGACTCGCAGCCATATAACATGACGGGCCACACTAGGCATTTCAATATTTTCATTTTCAGATGGAGAGAAATGCTGCGATTTTTCCAGATTTGTTTAGTTGGATCATTTGCTTTAGCCATGCCTATTCTTGTTTTTATATCTTTGGTACATGACCATCATTGTTTTACTGAGCCTAGATATTTAAAGTCTTTGACATTTTCTAAAGGAGTTTTATCAATCTTTATTTCATGCTCTGTTTGGCAACTGATTCCGGCAATATACAGCACTTTTGTCTTTTTGGCATTAAGCTTGAGACCGGCTCTTCTTCCTGTTTGATCTACTCTGTGTAGAACTCTCTTCATGCTAGTGATGTTGTCGGCTAGTAGTGCTGTATCATCAGCGTTGTGCAGATTTGTTATATTTCTACCACCATGCCATGGTATCGTGCCAAGGAGGTTAAAAGAAGAAAACCATGAAAAGTTGCAAACTGCTGCTTTTACTTTTACTAGTTTAAGGTAACAAAAAAACAAAACAAAACAAAAAAATCAACCCCTCCCCCCAAAAGACCTAACCCTATGACTAAGCTACCACATAAACACCACAACATAGGTTCGGCTAAAAGTAGAGTGATCGTGTGCCACTCTGCAGATGGATACGGTAGAGTGTATGACGCTAAACTTCGGTTATAAACCTTTGTTCTTACTTGTCGAAAAAATGCTTCCTCAATTCTTATGAATTTATTCCATGTTCAGGATAAACTTTCTCTGCTCTTGATGCCCCTTTTATGGAGACCCAGCAGTTTGTGACTTGAAATAATAAATTTCATTTATGATGTAGTATAATACACAGGTGTGGAGATTCTGATCAAGATCAGTATTGATAATCATGTTCTTTCAACATACAGTGTGTGCATAAATACATGAATGTATGTGCATGCTTTTTGTTGACAATGGCCTGTTGTGGCCCTATGTCAATGGTACAACCATTTTGGGAGCCCGACTACAGTTTGAGTGTGCGTGTTGTCATAAACTGTTACATTAACCATAGAATAAATGGTTCATAATGTAGTGTGTGTATATTAAATTTTGCGTTTATGTGCATGTGTGTATGATGTGCATAGGGGTGAACATGTGTTTCTGATCTATGACAAGGTTAGACTTGTTAAAATGACTTGCCTGTCTTGTGTTTTACTATAACAAGGAATACTATCCACGAAAAGCGTAATGTGGTTTATGGACACTGATTTTTTTTTATCTATCAGGCTTGATTTCACCAGTGTGGCAATGGAACATTTACCACTCTCAACCAAGTTCACATTGCTGATAGTCCTGCTGACTATTACAGCCATATCAGGGCTAACACCGTGTTTAAAATACAATTCGAAGCTCAATTCAAAAGACAATAATTGAAAACCACCACACTTGATTATCAGTACAAGTTAAATGCATTAACCTTTTCACGACGCACCAGGAGCTGGTGCCGAAAAAGTTCCTTCCTGACACACCGTATCCCTGATGCTGTTAAGGCGTCTGTTCTCTCAGACGCACCGGCCACATAGTGTCAGTCAAGTTTTTAAAAATTCTAGCAGCATTCATTGTAAAGAATATCTGAAGTAACTATCAGTATTGTTTTATCAGAAAGTTTTAGCCAAGGGACAGTCTGTTTAGTTGGTGTAACTTTACATTTGATGCTGACTGATAAAGACGCAAGGCGACTCCCTCAGATAGTTCCAATGCCATATGTTAGGTCTGCTAGGTACTAGGCATGGGAATGTGCCTCTTCACGAGTTATTATAAACCTTATCATCTAAGTTGACTGCTCTCTGTGTGCGTGCGTGTGTGTGAGAGAGAGAGAGAGGAGAGAGAGAGAGAGAGAGAGAGAGAGAGAGAGAGAGAGAGAGAGAGAGAGAGAGAGAGAGGTTTCAAAGGTTCCTCTAGACTTTGGTACAATTACTAGACGTGAGCATGCATCTGGTTTATAATCTGTGACCTAATTTGTGCTTAACAGTGCGTGAAAGTTTTGGAAATTCATATTTGAAAATAGTATGCCCACAAAGATCACATTTTGAGCTTTTAGTTATATCAAATACTTTGCCATTAATCATTCTTTAGTAGCTGTAAATACATAAAAATGCAGCAGCAGGAAAGAAAACAAATGTCGACAGTCGGCAGCTGGGAATCTGCCGCGGTGCGAACCGGCCGTCATGAAAGACTTTAAAAAAATCTTCCTCATACATATGATCATATATGGTGAAGTCTACTAATCTCTTGTGAAAATTTGAACTGCACCGGGAAGAACATCTCTGAAGCGATCCTCTAAAAGGTCTAATTGCTTAGGTCTCATGTCGTGCAAGTCTAAACATTTAACAAAGTGTTTAATGCCGAGTGGTTTGCGAAACAGTAGCACCACGATGCTTCTTTATTTTCATAAGGTACAAGTGAGTGCAGAATGTGGAACCCTGTCTTACATGTTCCAAGAACAGATGGCAGAAAAGGTAGATTTGAAAAAAATGTCGCCTGATTGTTCCAATCCTTTTACCATAGATTTGTTCACACAAATGTGTACTTCGGGTTTCAGATCTGTGTAATGGATGGAGGATTAGACATCCTTTTTCATTGTGGCAGCCAGCCTTTTGGTGGCCTTGAAAAAATTTGGTCAGGAACCCAGGCAAGAATAATGTTGTAACATTCAGTTTTAAAAGAAGAAATGAGTTAAAAGAATTTGAGAAGCTCTGGGTGGCTGAAAATATGGTCTGCATCACTTTCAAAACAAGAGCAGAGAAAATAGGAAGTGGTTATCTGCAGGTTATCATCATGCTTGGCTGTCTTTCCCTTCACTTTGCTATGTAACTGTACCAGTGCAGACAAAACGTCATCTTGCGCACATGTAGCCTAAATTTTCACTTTCACGGAACATCACAAAGCTGTCTGATTCCAAAGTATGTTTAATTCAACAAAACCATGAGTTTAGGGTTAACATCAATGTCCTCAGAACTCTTCAAGCCACATACTTTCACACACACTTGTCACATGCTCAAACTACAGACATTCGATGTTAGGCAACCATGAGTATAAGAACTGTGAAGTCAATTCTACATTCGTGCAATAGCTCCCCCCCCCCCCCCCCACCCTCTTCACATTGGTTAAATGTTTTCAATATGCCTTAGATCCTTAAAAAGCTAAAACACTTGCTTCATGACTCAAATTAAAGCTATTCTATCAAAAACTAATCAGCTTAAAATGACAATGCTTCCTCAGTTCCAATACCTGGTGGCCTTCAAAACCCCAGTCCTTTTTCAAGTAAAAAAAAACCAAACTCATCACTACATGGAACATTTCATACTGGTCAATTGCAAGCTGAAATAAAAACGAAAAAAACGAAGCATGCATACTGCCTGCCTGCACACACTTCAAAAGAGTGAGAGGAAAAACAAAGACAACAGATACAATTGCAGACAGATGACCACATTGTGGACTTGCATAGACTACTAAGTAGGCTGTGTCTTATGACTCCAAAAATAGAGATACCCCAAGCAAATACTTTCAGTCATCTGCGTTTGTTCAATGGCAACTCACCTGTATAATAGGCAAATTATCCAATTCTTTTTAACAGTAAGGCATAGTTTCTTTTTACCTGAAATAATTAAGCTCAATCTTGCCTTGCTTCTAGATCCAGTTCACTATTAAATGGCACAGGCGCTAGTAGATATAATTTATCATCTTCAGCCCATCTTGCCACCAATTTCACACTCGCTCCGATTTGAAAAAGGCATATGCAACAGGCAGTATACCAAATCTAAAACTGACCACCGAACAGGGCAAACCTGCTATCATAATATGCTGCAGTCTGACTTGATGCACTACACTATGCAAAAATGGTAGGCCTATTTGGTCTTCAGTGCTTTTTTCTAACAGTGAATGAAACATTTTTTCGAATATTATAATACAGTACAGCATGTCAAAACATGCATCTTCATGCAAGTTCTCAAAATAGGACCCCCCCCCCCCAAAAAAAAACACCCAATAAACCACAGATTACATTACCATTAATATGTACATGGCAAACATGGAGATCCCAGAAATAAATACTTGTCAATTAAAATAAAGACAAACTGACATGAAAGAACCGTAGTTCAGGTTTTACATTTCACAGTGGGACTTGGAGCAATCAAACTCGTACAAAATTTACTGAAAATTACAAAGCAGAAAAAAAGCCCTGCATCACTACAGTGTACAAATTGGGGAGGGAAGGTGGATAGGGGTGAACTGTCAGAAATATACCAACCACCCTCATACACATCACAATGACCAAAAAGTTTCTGCACAAATGGGAAACATCAAGACTAGATTTAGTGAATGAAATCAAGAGAACCCAATTTAATAATAAGACTGAAAGAGCAAGACAAAGAAACAAGTATTCAAATAATAACTTACTGCTGTGTATCTAAAATGTAAGTCAGTCATCTATAACATAACATTCTGATTGTTAGTATTATCCTTTCTTTAAAAAAACAACTACAACAAAAAAGTCTACCAACCAATTTTTCATATGATTACGTACCCAAAAAACAGTCAAATTCAAGGCAACTTGGTGTGTTTCCAGTGAATGAGCAAGACCACATCATTCCTTTGATAACTTGGCACAAATGCAGTGTTGATAATACCAGATGAGAAGAAAAGTCAATTGTCCAATAGAAAACAAAACCTTCTCATTCAACCCAAGCATAGCAACACAACAGGGGCGGACATGCTTTTCTTTCCAATGTGGAATAGACTCCACAAAAATCAAAGGTATGCAGGCTGCAGAACTTGACAAGAATACCTTTAAAATTGGGCTTTGAATTGTAACACACACACAAAAGAAAACAAAAACAAAAAAATACCATGACACTGCAACTTTTGATGAAACTGTCAACACAGACCATATATTCGTGGGTGAAATGAATGGGACATTTTTTTCAGTCAATCAACCACAAAATTGAAAAGCTGTTAAGAGAATGCAATTCCAATATTACACACACACCTGCCCACCCCCCTAAGATTGGGAATACATGATATAACCAGAACCCACTGAACACATCAGTTCACGCAAGACACAGGCAAACCAATGATCACAATGCAGGAATGTGCAAACAAAGACGTACAGAACTCCAAGCAATCAATCCACAGTATTTACAGACAAGTGATCACATGCACAGATTATACCCTCATGTTTAAATATCCTTCATATGTACAAGACAGCCCAGACAAGGCCCAAAGTCCATGGCAAATTCAAGGGCCCTTTTCAGGCAGACTGTACATAGTAACAGCTATGTGGGAGATTTCAGCAATTTCTTTGCTGGGTAGGTCTGAGCAACAAGAAAGGTAAAGTAAACATGAGCATCTTTTGCCAAAAGTGAAACCTATTTTCCATCATGAACAAGGCTGACTTGAGGGCCAACAGGATAGATTTGCAATGTCACTGCAAATGCAACTTCACCATAAATAGTTTGACCTGTTCCTAAACTCTTGATACATGGAATTGTGGCAGGAGGAGGAATATTTGGCCATAAATGTGTTTAATGTTAGGATTGATGTACATGGGATCAGGAAAGGAGTTGAGAGTATACAATAATGAATCTATACAGATCATTCATCACCTCAAAATAAAATGAAATTATTCACAATAATTCTTATAACTCCAAAACAAGGACTAGCTTATCTGCGACTCACTGAATCCAGCTGCTATAGCATGTTAAAGAAATGGAAGCATATTCATGATTTCACTCGGATAAACAATCTACTCGTTGTGACGCTGTAACAAGAGGTCACATGTCAGCATCAGCATCGCTGTAACAAGAGGTCACATGTCAGCATCAGCATCGCTGTAACAAGAGGTCACATGTCAGCATCAGCATAACCACTTCCTTAATTTGACTTTCATTCCGGCCTGACTTTCCTAAAACAGAGAGGCAGGTACAGGATGAAACTGCAAACACACATTTACAATCCAAATGTACTGTCAGTATTGTGCAAATCTCATGCTGGTTATCATGTCTTTTGTCCCTGAACAATGTCTATCTCTACAATTTTCTCTCAGTACAGCAGTATCACGAGAAGGATCGAACATCTTTGTTGTTTACGAGGTGATCTGGTCGACCATGCTGCTGCCTCTGGTTCCACATGCGGTAATAGAGGTCTTCCAGGTTGTCTGTATATGCTTGTGTGTTGAACAGTGGCGACTTGATGCGTGCCAAGTTCACTTTTGCCTGCATTGCTCGTAAGCTGAAAAACAAAGGAAAAAATTAGTAAGGATACAGTGTTTAAATGGTTCACAAATTTTAAACACATACTATATGATGCAAAATGCACTAGCAATTTCCTCTTCCCTTCAATTACACAAAAATCTATACATGAGGTACACAAAGGGGGAGGGAAGGAAGAGTACAGGGCACACAAAATTACGTAAAAACTCGATGGATGGGGGCACATGTTAACATTTGTATAATGGTGGGGGTTACCTGCCAGAATAGTGTATCTGATTTTTTTGTTCCTTTTCTGACACTCCACTTCAGCAAGCAACCCAATTCAAATTGCTTGATTTAACCTAATTCAACAAAAACAGGCCAATAAAACCTACAACGGACTGGCATTTAGAAAGCACACCAGTCTTGCACATGGTTCACTTTGAATTATATTCCAACTAGGTTGCTACGGTATGCTGCAACATTCTTATTTACTTTTGTCCTCAGCAAAAAGCGTCTTTTGCTTTCACAAGTTCAGATGTCGAGCTGTAATATCAATTCATTCATACACAAGTTCAGCAAATGGCATCTTTTACTTTCACAAGCTCAGAGTCCTGCTGCAACATCAATTTATTCATATACAAGTTGCTCTGATTCCAGAAGCATCAGGATCACAGCTGAGGTACTTGTCCACAGGTATTACATGGATTTATTCATACACAAGTTGCACTGATTCCAGAAGATTTCCACCGATTCTAGAAAGCTTCTGGGTCAAGCCAAGACACATGTACTACAGATTATTAGAGAGCATGCAAGTCAAGCCAAGACACATGTACTACAGATTATTAGAGAGCATGCAAGTATCTTTCTTAATCAAAATAATTTTGTTTTACTTTTCAGATTTTCTCTCTCAATACGCCTTTATCATTAAGAGAATAACATGGTTAAAGTTGTCCCACAACCACCATACTGTAGCCTTTATCATTAAGAGAATAACATAGTTAAAGTTGTCCCACAACCACCATACTGTAGCCTTTATCATTAACTCACTCCCTACTAGGCGATTTGGAATTTAACATGCCTCTGTATACTGGGCGTTTGTATAGGTTTTTAAAAAAATCATTAAAAAATAACGGCTATACACATTCTTTTTATTTTGACACATGATTATCATCATATTGAAGAAGCATTTTCCAAAGTTTCAAAGCTGTAATCTTTATGGTACTCTTTTTGTTGCCAGTTGTAAAACAAGGTATGTTTTCATGGTAATGAAAATGAGGGTGATCACAAGAGCATATAAGGGAAGTTTTCACTGTTCTTGAAAAGAGGACTGTTTTTCACATAAATCACATTGGAAATACCAGCAGAGAGTAAACAATAACTAATTGAGAGTTTCTGTTCCCTACAAATAAACTAAAATCAATAACTTACTACTGATAACTTGTCGATTTGTCATTTCACATTCTCCTGTATACAGGCGGTTTGTACAGGTGTTTAAAAAAATAATAAAAAAATAATGAGGAAACACACACTCTTGAAATTTCCACACATGATTATTGTTTGATTGAATAAGCATATTACAGAGTTTCAAAGTTGTAACTTTTACAGTTCTCTTTTTGTAGGTGGTGATGAGAGAAAATATGTTTTTGTGACAACAAAATTGACGGTGGCTGCAATTGGATAGTGGTAAAGTTCACACTGCTCCTGAAAAGTGGACAGTTTTCCACATAAATCACATTGAAAATCCCAGTAGAGAGTGAATAATGGCTACCTGAGATTTCTACTTTATACAATTCAGCTAAAGTCAGCAAAATGCTGCTGACTACTTGGCGATTTGTAGTCAGCTTCAGCATACCAAGTGCTTGAATGGAATTGGAAAATTCATGAAAATAATTAACAAAGCACACATTCTTGAAACAGTAACATATGATTATTGTTTGACTAAATAAGCACAGCACAAGGTTTCAAAACAAACTATAACTTCAACACACAGACACACACACCCAGACACACAGACATACCCAGACACCCACATCCATACACACACCAAACACATTCATACATACAACATACACACACAACACATACACAGAGTGCACACACACAGTACAAACATCCACACACAGTACAAACATCCACATAAAAGTGCAGATGTATACACACACACACATCACACACTTATCCACATCACACACACACACAAACACATACACTCACATACACCACACACACACACACATATAGACACATGCATTTCATTCACTGCTGTTCCATTTCCAAACTATTTTGCTAGTTCCCCTTATGCCTGAAGGCTTTGATCACTGAATCTCTTTGTTTCATCAACCATGTGCTTCATAGTCAGGTCACTGAATATTTGGTCAAAAAATGAATGGGGGCGTGGTCTGTAATGCCATACAAGTTTAGCCTATGTGTTTTGCTATCTGTGTATGGAGGAATAACTGAAAGGAAAACACACACACATAAAATCTTCAAGCAGACATTGATCACGAAACAACAAAACCAGCCTCTGTCAGATCAGCTAGTGGGCTATTTGCATAAGTACCGTGCTACGAAGGCCACGGGAACACACTGTGTCACTCACCACACCCACCCCTCTCTTCCTTTCACCTTCTCTGTCGGACACATTTTCATCAATTCCATCCCTTCTGACGGGCTAAAACCACTTTCTTCATACTGTTCTGCATCTTCAGAGTCAGACCCCTCGGTAAGAATGAGTTTTTTGCCCGACATAAAGTGCAAACACGTCTTGTTCGACCGCTGTGAGCGCAACTCGTTTGCAGCTGAGATGCCATTGCTCTCTCGTGGTAAACAGGAAAGGGGTCAGCACAAAGATAGCTCTGTGGCTGACCGGTCATAGGTCACTCGCCACGTGCAGTGGTCAAATATTACTCTGTGGTAATGAGGCTTTAGCATGACCCACTTCAATTTCCACTACACAGCACTCTGTCACCAGTGGAAATTTTTGAATATCAGATCCGCATATCAAGCCCTTAGTAAGGAAGCACTTCGCCAAGCCTATCCTTATATCAGGATGTTAGAGCTGAGTGAGTTAAGAGAATAACATGGTTAAAGTTGTCCCACAACCACGATACTGTAGTGCAATGGCAAAGACTTCAACATTCCTGAGGCCAGCAACATGAGGATGGTGTCCATTTTCTCCCTCATTGTTTTACCATCACTAACCCTGAACAGGGTTAAGTACCTATTCACATAATTGGGTGCAGTGAAGGCCATGTGCACAGTTCATCCAGATAACACCATCGAATACATGTAAAACCTTATCTCAATGATTTTCATCCAGATAACACCATCGAATACATGTAAAACCTTATCTCAATGATGTTCATCCAGATAACACCATCGAATACATGTAAAACCTTATCTCAATGATGTTCATCCAGATAACACCATCGAATACATGTAAAACCTTATCTCAATGATGTTCATCCAGATAACACCATCGAATACATGTAAAACCTTATCTCAATGATGTTCATCCAGATAACACCATCGAATACATGTAAAACCTTATCTCAATGATGTTCATCCAGATAACACCATCGAATACATGTAAAACCTTATCTCAATGATGTTCATCCAGATAACACCATCGAATACATGTAAAACCTTATCTCAATGATGTTCATCCAGATAACACCATCGAATACAAGTAAAACCTTATCTCAATGATGTTCATCCAGATAACACCATCGAATACAAGTAAAACCTTATCTCAATGATGTTCATCCAGATAACACCATCGAATACATGTAAAACCTTATCTCAATGATGTTCATCCAGATAACACCATCGAATACATGTAAAACCTTATCTCAATGATGTTCATCCAGATAACACCATCGAATACATGTAAAACCTTATCTCAATGATGTTCATCCAGATAACACCATCGAATACATGTAAAACCTTATCTCAATGATGTTCATCCAGATAACACCATCGAATACATGTAAAACCTTATCTCAATGATGTTCATCCAGATAACACCATCGAATACATGTAAAACCTTATCTCAATGATAAAATCTCTTACTAAGCCTTGTTGGAGCCAAGTCTGGTAGCAATAGCCACATAGTCCTGTCGTGAGTGTGCAACCAGCTCAGGACAGCCAAGACAATGGAGCTGGGAAGATGCCACCCGGGATGCCAAGGTTTCTGCTGGCAGGGTAACCATGGGTATACCAGCCCACAAGACATCCATTCCAGTTGTGTGACCGTTACACAGAGGAGTGTCCAAGCATACATCTGCTAACTGACCTCGACGTACGTGTTCTTCCTGTAACACAACCAAGAAGCAAACTGATTACTCTATCGCTTACACTGTTTTTCAAAGTACAGTCTCTCTCAAATGTTAAAATAAGCACCGAATTTCTTATTAAGCACAGTAATTTGAGTGACAGGGAATACTCTTGAGCATGTTATGTCCAACCATGTAAAGCCAATCTGTGAACAGGAAAACACCCAGTAAAACTGGATCTGTTGCCATTTAACCCTCTAGCGCCGACCACTACAGATATGATAAACCCAAAATCAAGCGCCTGTAGCGCAACTTTAGTGATAACCTGATGTATCTGCCTAGAATACCCGGTTCCAGACAGGCAAGAACAACACTAACACCATGCCACCACATCCTGGCGCCGTGTCTATTATTCCTCACACTTCATTTTCTACACTGACCGCCAGCAGTTACCAGCTTCCTTACAGTCCCCTGTTTTTGAGCCTCTGGTACACAAACATGCGAGTACACATTTATTTTCAATTGGGCTTGATAAATGCACATTAGTATGTAGATTTCAAGCATATAATAATTTTGTATGAAGCAGATTAATGTTAGCCATAAAAATGACATAAAAACGGTTTATCATATGTGATAAGAACGGCCTTTGTGGAAACTTCAGGAAAAGACAACTCGTCCGCCATGTATCAGAAATGATAAGAGCGGCGTTAAAGGTCGCAAGTGCCCTTTTCTAGTTGTAGAAAAGCTAACTTTGGTTGTTGCTTTGAATGATTCCTTTGATTCAGAAATGATTGTTTTAGTGCTTGTCTGTTAGAATGTTGCATATTATATGTAATCTGTAAAGAAAAGTCAGTAAAGTTTGGATCTTTTATCTGTTTTCAGCATGACAACATGAGTTCCAGTGACAAACGTTTGTTGGTTTGTTGCTGGTGATCAGAGTGATTTTGACCCTTCTGACAGCAGTGGAGACGAGTGGATGCCAGGAGATGACTTTGAGGTTTATCAAGGATCAGTGGATGGACAGAGAAGAACGCCTGGAGGTCTTGGTCTTGGAGGGGAAGTAGTCATGAAGATGACACGAGGTCGTCAGAGATTTAAACTATAAAGTCTTCGCTGACAACTTCTTTTCCAACTTGCCTCTCATTCAAGCCTTGAAAGCCAAATCCATCTACTTTGTCGGAATCTTTCGAGCCAACAGGTTCAAAGGCCTCAGCCTTAAGTTGAGGAGCTGAAGCAGGAAGGAAGGGGAGCCTGTGATGTCAAGGTAGAACTGATGTCGAATGTTGTAGCTGTGCGTTGGTTGGACAACAAGACTATGGACACTGTCTCTACCTATGTGGGTGTGGAACCTCAAGGTGAGGCATCATGATACGACAAAGAGTAGAAGCAGGAAGTCACCATTCCCCAGCCTGGCATCATCAAAGAGTACAACAAATTCATGGGTGGGGTGGATCTGCTCGACAGCCTCACAAGCCTCTACAAGTTCCCGCTAAAGTCGAGGCGTTTCTACATGTACATTTTCTATCACACCATCGCAGTTGCTGTTGTTAACAGCTGGATGTGACCTCAAGCCAGTAAAGCTCTGCATCTTTCAGAGCCAGATTGCTGATGCCCTGGTGCTGACGAAGAATGCAGTTGGTCACCCGAGTGGTTGTGTGACGTCACCACTTCTAGCCAAGATTGTCAGACAGTCTGTTCCCACCCCTGATGTCTGTCTGGATGGTATTCCACCTGCCTCAATGGAACAGCGCCAGGACATCGTGCAAAAACAGAAACTACCAGAGCCTGACCTACGTCTTCTGCCCAAAGTGCAAAGTGAACCTTTGCTTCAACAAGGACAGAAACTGCTTTGCGGAGTTCCATCTGCTCAAATAACTATGAAATCAAGCACAAAAAACGCTTGAACAGAAATGAACTGCATTGATTAGAAATTTGAAAACAGTTAGCTGAATAAACCTGCAAAGAACTGCTGTTCCAGAACAATTTATCATATATGATAAGATTGTCTTGGTACCGCAAAAGCCGCTCTTATCATATATGATAATTTTTCTAACTTTGTCATTTTTTCACTTTAATTAAAAATAACACCGAAAATGTGTTTCTTTGTTGTATCTAATGTTATTTTTTCATAAAAAATAATTTTCCCTAGTCTAGAAGTACTTTCAGGCTCTAAAGGGTTAAAAAAAAACATGAGATAAACATCAGAAATAGCCAGCAGAATCGGCCACGCCAAAACAGCATTCAAGATGAAGAAAAGCATTCTTACCAACAACTGCCTATCAATTAACCCTTGACTCCCACACCCTATCCACCAACTGCAAAAACTTAATCCTTTTGATTCCCTCACCCTGTCCACAAGCTTCCTGCAGGAAGCTGGTGGATAGGGTGAGGGAGTCAAAGGATTAAGTTTTTGCTTTGCTAGCGTGGTTGACAACAAAGGACACTGGTGAGCAGGGTGCGGGAGTCGAAGGGTTAACATCAGGAAGAGAGTTCTTGAATGTTATATAGAACCAATACTGTTATATGATTGTAAGGTGTGGACAGTCAACAAGCAAAGCAAGATTGAGGCAGCCGAGATGTGGTTTTCTAAGAAGAATGTTGAGAGTTTCATGGACAGCAAAGGAGACAAATGAGACAGTCTTGAAGGAGGCAGACACAAGAAGATCATTTGTAAGGAAGATTAGGAAAAGACAGGCAACATTTATGGGCGGTTTTGTGAGGGAAGGGGAATTGGAGCACCTGGTCACAACGGGAAAGCTGGAGGGAAAGAGAGCACCGGTAGACCCAGGGAGAAGACACTAGACGGACTTGCAGAGTGGCTGGGGACAAAGAGGGTGGAAGAGATGCTTGATGGAACAAGAGATAGAGACAGATGGAAGTCCATGATCGCCAACGCCATGCGGCAAGCACTGATGATGATGATGAACATGGTTGACAATGCAGGATGCTGGTAGACAAGATGTGGGAGTCAAAGGGTTAATGATGACAATACAATGTAATCAATTATTGTTGATTAGTCTATTTAATGATGACAAATATGACCCATCTTCCTTACCTTGGGAGCAACGTTGGAAAAGACGATACGACCAGCAGACAGACCATGATCAGTAGCTGTTTGCAAAATATTTGCTTCTCCTACAGCAGGGAACCGCAGCAACCAAAGCACACCACTGGGTACCTGTCACATCAACAGCCAAGACATTTTCATCCTGCGACAATGGCATTCTACACAGCACTGTGTGTGTATTCCAAATCCGAGACAAATTCTTAAGTGATCATGTCAGTTTCTTTTTTAATCAAAGATCTGAAACTCTTTCTTAACAAAGAATACTCTCACAAGCAAAACCTCTTCCACTCTGAAGCAGCATGATTTTATTCCATACATCTTAAAATAATTTACCAGATAATGAGGCTTCACATGATAAGACTGTAAATGAGGCCAAAGCCTTTACATTTTCCAAAACTACAACTGTATTGCCAAATTGTACATTTCTTTAAGTTTGGTGACAAACAGTGGATTTTGAGATATGAAATGATCTAACCAGTTATTTTGGATAGGAGCACAATTTATTATTGAGAGCACTTACTTGTTTGAGGATATCCATCCACATTCTCAAGGTATCTGGGTCAATCTTGTACAACTGGTTAAAGTTGCAGAACACCACAGCATTTTCTGGTAGTCCATACGAAGCACGTGCTGACAGTACCACACAACGAGGAACTTCCTCTCCAGTTGCTGATTTGGTGTTTGTCTGTGGACACAAACAAAATGCATTCCTTTTAATATCTGCTTACTAGCCTTGTGCAAACACTAAATGCTACAACTGGAAGCAGCATTTTCAACTCCATAATACATGTTTGGCTATATACATACCATGTCGAACTGTGACATTACGGGGCAGACAGGCTGCCCTATGACAGCCGATTTTAGTGACTGAGAAGAACCAGAAGCAGGGCATCATAGTCCAGCCCTTTGTGTCCCCATGCACACGCACGCACTGGTCAACCCCCTGCTCAATTCATTCTGATGGCCAAAATTAAATCTGCAATCCCACGGTGTACCATGGCAACTTCTGCTGGAAGGATGGGCAGGAGTTTGAGTCCGACATGGTAAGTATAAATGGCGAAATATTTACTTTTTTTCTTTCTTTCTTTTTTTTTTAAATAAGTACTGCTTTTGACTTCATGTACTCTCCCATGTCAGACAGTGTGAGAGTTTATGGCTTTGAAAAAGGAGGGGCTGCCCCTACAGATCAGTTGGGGCTAACTGTTTAGTAAGGTCATAACAGCCACTATGAAAGAAATGTCCCTGGAATCATCAGTTCTGGTTGTTCTGACACCCCTGAGGTAGAAGTTTATGACAGATTCTCAAAAGCCAGTAAGCTGCCTACAGAATTGCTTCTAAGAGAACATTCTGCTGGAAAGCTGGGGAGATGGCAATTGGCAATACTCTTGTGGAGCCTGCTGGTAGACCGATTATAACTTGCGAGATCCATCTGGAAGAAGTGTCCCCTCTCAAGTCTTTCTGAAAATTCTGGTTAATGGAGGCAAAGAACTGGTGTTTGGAGGTGTGGTGATCTTTAATTCTGTCTGGGTAGTTCTGAACTCTTTTAAGTCTCATAGTACTGAAATTCCTGTTCCAGTCCCTCAGTTCATAGTATTTGGCAAAATTGGGCTGGAAATGGGTAGGTTTCTTCCTGCTGTTTAGTTCCAAGCCCTTACCTTTCCATTTCTAGTATATTCACAAGGTCTTGTAGGTCCCTTTCATTTTCTGCAATTAGCACGGTGTCATCTACATATCGAATGTTTGTCATTTTTCCTCCACCTTTAATCCAGGGTCTTCCTCTAGGTTTCTCATGATATTTTCGCTGTAAAGTGAAAACAGATCTGGTGACAAAACACAACCCTGTCTGACTCCTCTTTTGATGTTTTGGAAAGAGCTTATATCGTTTTCTATTCTCATTGCAGCTGTTTATTCCCAATACATACTTCTGATTATTCATAGATCTTTTCCATCAATACTGAGTCTTTCTAGTTGGTTGATCAATTCTTCATGTCTTACCGATCGAAAGCCTTGGTATAATCAACAAAGCATAAATATAAATCTTTATTCATCTCAGGCCCACCAGTGTGTGGATATGCCCTGGTGCCCACGAACCAGATCCCCAAGCTATGGGTAAATAGCTCCATTGCTTTGTGGACATCTCGGGAGAGAACAAGGCTAAGGGAGGTAACCCTGAAAAAAAAAAAAATCACCCAACTGCCTTGTAGGTTGTCATGGGAACGACAAAGGCTAACGGAGAGACCGCAAAAAAAAAAAAAAAAAAAAAAAAACGATGGAAGGCAACAGGAAACCACCATCGCATTCTCCCTAGAAAAATCATGGACAGACAAAAGAAGAAAAATGAAGATAACAACCTAAATAGGTGCTCCTATGGAGCACCTTCGTCCAGTAAGGACCGTCATATAGCGCAGGTGACACCAGACCGTCAGCAGCTACTGTGACCAACTCAAACATACCAAAATTGCAACATGGAACGTCAGAAAATTGATGCAAAAAGGTATATAGACATAAAAATGGAGAGGGAAGCTACATATATTTGACTGGGGAAAGTGAGATGGAAGGAGACAGGCATGATAACATCAGGAGAGTATACAGTAATATACTCTGGTGGAAACTCACATGAAAGAGGAATAGGCATCGTAATGGACAGGAACAAATCAAAAGCAGTTAAGAGATACTGGGCTGTGTCCGACAGAGTTTTGATAGTCAAATTGGGAGGCAGACCATTTGATATTAACATCATTCAGGTGTATGCACCAACATCCGCAAGTACTCAGGAAGACATCAACAACTTCAACGAAGTATTAGAGATGGCCAAGGCTAAATGTAAATCACAAGAAGTTACAGTCATAATGTGAGACTTTAACACTAAAGTGGGACAGGATAGGGTGGAAGATATAGTTGGACCTCATGGCCTTGGTACACAAAATGAAAGGGGAGGGAACTTGTAGAATGGGCACAGATGAATGAATTCATAGTAACATGTATATCACTGTTTTATTTTGAAATATGAAAGATCTCTGCAAGATCTGGTGCAAGTAACCTACCTGGTTAGTGGTCAGTCCATTCTGCACCAAGACATTGCCAATGCTGCACTGAGGCTGATTGGTGGTGACCATTGTCTGAAGTGCCTGTATCACATTCAATGGCAGTTCTATCACTGTGGTTCTCAACACTCCTGGTTCCCCATGTACTGAATCTGTTGTGGGGCCATGCAAAGCAGTCTGCACTTCCTCCTGCAAGCACAAATTAGATGTTGGTACATTTATAAAAACAGTAATTTCCTGAAATTAACTTTCCCTTTTGCCATTTTCACAAGCACTGAATCTTTTCAGCATCTGCAGTTATTCAACATCTGAATAGTTCTAATCACACCAGGTAATTTAAACACATACCTGTTACCAGAAACAGTTTTCATCTGGTGGCTTACAAAAGCTTATATATTTGTAATATCCCTGGCTCTGAATACAGCATGAGGCCATCTTTCCGTCAATGATGACTTCTGTCTGTAGACAGTAGTGTTTGGCATTTAACGATGACTAGTGATTAACAAAATTCTAACTATAAAATGTTGCTTCCTTAGATTTCTGTTCAAGAACGATTCAGTGCACTAAAGCTATTCAGTATGTCGTCCATCCAAACATGCAAGCAAATTATCTGTAAGATTCCTCAATTTTTGCAAAACTTTCCGTGCTGGCGAGGTCTTAAAACCAAGGAGATGACAGGACCTACCAAGCATAATGCTAATACCACTGAAATGATGAATGTGGGCAGCAAACACACAAGCTTTTAAGCTCAAGGCTAGGACAGAACTCAAGCGAGATATCAGACAGCTAGAACACAGAAAATGAGATCCAGTAATGACTGAACTCAGCATCTTACTGTGCACCTCTGTCTCAAGGACTGTTGAGGTACTGTATATAAACTCCATTAACGACTGAACTACTGCATTCCTTTTACTGTCTCTAGGACTATGGAGATACTGTTTATTAAGAATGGCACATTAAATGATTGTTTTGTATATTTTTCTGTTGATGCAGACCAATGACTGTTAACCACACTGCCAAATATAAAGCTGATTTTGTGAGCTTACGTTTTCTCTTCCTCACCTCAACACTGACAGCCAGCTGCTGAAGGGCTTCCAAGTCCACTCCATTGAAAATCCACTTCACCACCACACCAGAATGCTGATCCACAAAGCGCAGAACAACTCGATGCAGCATGTGAGGAAACATCTGCTGGTGGTCTCCCACAAAGAAGGTGTCCCGCATGTAGCCCAACTTCTCTGAGTACTGGTCGCAAAGTTCCATTGGAGAAGTGACATGGTCTGTCACAATGTAATCCATGTAGCTGGCCCCACTAGTACCAGGGTAGCCAAGCCACATTACCTGTGTGAAAATAGACAAAACTGGTTATCAATGTGTAAATTATTCAAAACATTCAGCTTCTTCCTCTTCTAACCTACACCCTTTCAGACCAATGTTTCACTGATGTATGTATGCTGTTCTGGTTATTTGGCCCAGAAAGTGTAGTATTGTTGCTGAACAGTCTGCACATCCATCTTTAACCTTTAGCACGCTGTAGGCGCACTGTGGCACCTAACGGATTATTTTCCCTGCATCTGCAGGCGCATTGTGTCGCCGAGCAAAGGGTGTTCAAAATTCCCGGTTCATAAACACTATATCCGTTATTAATAATAGAAACACTGCAACTTTCAATTCAAAACGAGGCTAAACTCTGCTCTTCCATCCACCATTTGCATTTCCTTTGATTCAACATGCAGTAATGAATTTTTGAATTGTGAACATCGATTTTGGGGATTTTCTCAACACCAAAATGGTGGGGCTGATGGAAAAATGGTTGTACGAACTCTTCTACGATTTGGAATCTGAAAATGAGTTTAAAGGTTTCACACAAGCAGAAATCGACGGCGAAGTGATGGTAGATGATGTTGCTGACAATGATAGTGTTTCAAGTGAAAGTGACACTGACATTGATGGCTATGTTCCAAGCGGGTATGAACATTCATAGCTGACTGATTTCACCGAAACTTCTTGTTTATTTACTTTCTTTCAATTCAAAACATGCATGCAGAACATATGCATTACATGAAACATTCCTCATCCATTATTTTATTAGTATGCAAAAAAATCAAGTCTCTACATACAATACAAGCAAAGTTATAACAATTCTAAATGAGTAGGTGCTCAAGTTTTTTGCTCCCTGAGAAAGAAAGCAGGGCCAAGAAAAGAAGTCCTGGAAAAATGTAGTGTGCTAAAGGTTAATATGAAAAAGAAAAAAAAAAAAGATTCAACATTACCTGAATAGGAGCAGGTCTGAGAGCAAAGATCTCATTGCGAGCACCCTTAGTGTAGCCATTCATGTTCAGGAGAATATGAATTCCATCCTCGTTGATGCGATCTGCAGCTTTTCCATTGCAAGGGATCTGCAAAAAAAAAATTGGAACATTTGGGTGATTTCTGACCCAAAAATTCCTGCTGCTAATTTTCTGTTGATTTTGACCCAAAAATCAACAGACAATCAGCAATTTTTTGTTGTGAGACTATGACCATTTAAAGGACCAAGTTCTGCAGTATTGCTCGAGCTATCTGACATTATAGGTGCTTGAAAACAAAAGGTTTCCTGAGTAAATGGAAAGAAAGTGGCAGACACAATCTTCTAATCCGACTTAGGACTATCCAAGGAAATTCTGGTTAATGCGGAAAATTCTTGATCAACTTTTGAATATGGGAATTTGGAAGGTAGAGAAGAGGTGGAATAGCTTTTTAAACAACAAGACCAAAACAAAGAGATATTAGGGGTCCCCAAATTTTTCTAAAATCTGAGGTGATTTCAATATTGATGTCAGCAGCTTGAGGTGAAGTAGGATGTGGATGCAAGGAGATATCATCAAATTAGGATTTCCCTCATATTTCATAACCAACTGAACTGAATTATAATCATGAGCAGAACTGTCAGATTTTGAGCACAGATTAAGGTAACAGTTCAATGAAGTTTTAAATGCACTGCAGTGGTTAGACAAGAGTTGTTCACCCACCTCTGTGTAAAGACTGTACAAACTGTATGCTGGGGTGGTGAGAAATGAGTATGGTCAAGAGACTTTATACAGAATGCTGATGAATTCATGACAATCTCGCCACAATCCAATTCGGAACAGGCAAAGGCCTTGCATAGATTTAACATCATCTTTTGATCCACTCCCTATTCTGTGCTACTGATTGCTTATAGAATATATAGATTTTTGACAAAATGTTTTGAGTGTTGTATATGCCTGCAGAAGTAATTCTCGGTTTAACACAACAACAACAAAAGCTGATGAATTTTGTCTCTTTCAATACTTTGATCGTGGAGCTTACAAGTTTAAAGATCAGGATAGAATTCATGGAAATTGTGGAAATGAATACACTGTCTTAGCAGTATAGAATTGAACTTTTTCACTCCTGCACCCAGCGGTAGGATTGAAGGGAGGGGGGGCACCTGGGAGGGAGTGCTGGACGGACTTGCGGGGTGGCTGGGGATGAGGAGGGTGGGGGAGATGCTGGGGGCAACGAGAGATAGAGATGGTTGGAAGTCCATGGTCGCCAACGCCATGCGGCAGGGCACCTGATGATGATGATGCTGACTCCTGCACCAAATCCACCAACTGCAAAAACTTAACCCCCTGACTCCCTCACCCTATCCACCAGCTTCCTGCAGGATGCTAGTGGATAGGGTGAATGAGTCAAAGGGTTAAGATTTTGCTTTGCCAGCATGGTTGACAATGCAGGGTGCTGGTAGACAGGGTGTGGGAGTCAAAACGTAAAGACTTGGGATTTTTAGCATATGTCCATTTGCTTTCTGTGACCCACAACAATGGAACTTGCTTCCCATCTATCTCCGTCATCTTTGACAGCTTAAAAAACTCACCTCTTCGAAAAATAGTATAACTTCACTGCATCTCCTTTCCCTCTGTCTTCCTTGCTGGAGTGTCTATCGTGTTCATACAAATGGTTGTGAGAGAAAACGTTTCATTGATCTGTTTCCAACCCTTTGTCAGTGTACATGCATTTGCCAGCACAAGTCTCAGTGTAGGTTTTTGTGCATGCACGTATGTATGTATGTAATACAAGTGTGCTCCTGTGTGTGTACAATACTGTTGTTTTCTTTTCTTGTTTTACATCATATCATGAATTATTACTGACTTCACATCTTCAGGCATATTTCTTGTCAAGTGCAACATGCTCAGATGTTGTGCCATGTAAAGCTTCATTACTACTATCATTATATCAGAAAGGCCAAATGATAATTCTGATATACAGACTGCATAATAGTTTCTATTTTCATGGTGCTGAAAGGCCCTGGAGAGAGAGTACTGCCTTGAGGAACACTAAACTGTTCAACTGTCAGACTAACTTGCAGGTACTGGAGATCATGCACGGGAAAGACAACTGTAGTGTGTTGAACCTGCAAGATCTAACAAAGCCAAGGAGGAAGGGTACTGAGAACTGGTTTCACTACAGAGGGATGGGCGGAAGAGTGTTATAAGAGCAAGCTGAATGAGTCAGAATGTTTATGATACACAGTTGTTTTTGAGCTATCACTTCATAAATCCCATTTCCAATAAAGGAAGAAACTCACTTTAGAGAGATCCACAAAATGCTCAGTTTCTGTTTCAATCTTGCCTCTGAAGTTTGTGCTGTCATCAGCACTCAAGGCATAGCAAAATACCTGCAACAAATACACACTTGTATGAAGTCCACTAATACAAATCATGTATACATGAAATCTTACCTGTCATGTCCCATTTACTGTTCAAATCAGGCCTGTTATCACAAAACCTTCTCTAACATTTTACTTAAAGATGACCCATTTGACTAAATGTATGAAAAAAGATGAAAATCTACCAAATACTTGGACATTTTGTTTCCCAAATTATGTAATTACTACCTAGAAGCCGTAACTTCCTTTTTCTCTTATTTGCATTTTATTCTTTCACAAAACTGTATGCAGCACTAAATTTTTTGAAGCAGTAATTTACTCTGTAGTTTACAATGAGAACAGATGAGTGGAAGGGAACCTCTGCTTTGAATATTTTCAGCCTTTTTATTGGATGAACAAAGATGTGCGTTCATTGCAATGTTTGAAATATTCTTTGTTGTGTTAAAGCAACTCTGATTAAAAGAAAAAATTCAAGTTGCTTGGGATAGCCAGAGAATGTATGAATGTTTAAAAATGTCATTTCCTATCGTACCAGAGAATCATCAGACTCACTGGTATAGCGAGGAAACATTTACTGTACACAGTAATGAACGATCTGCTCAACAATGGTGTCATGTTGTCTGAAGCTGGTACTGTGAGCCATCTGTTGTCTTTTTTCAAACTGCACATTATTGTTGGCACTCGCCGATATGTAACACAACAGAAATTGTCTTCACTATCTCTATGAAGGGTGGGGTGTGACATTTAGATGTGAAAAGGAGAAGACGAAAGAAGGAAGACAATGTTATTTTTAATAAGCTTGGAGGTTTCTCTCATTCCATTTTTTCTTTCACAAAACTGCAAACAGCACTTTACTGAAGAGTCAACATCTGTCGTGTGCCCCAAGGCAACCTTCACTGTTTTCTTAATCACAATTTTTGTTTTTATTTTGAGCAGTGATTTCCACAGTAGTCCAAATGAAGCATGGATGTAAAAGAATTATTTTTTACCTTTCTTTAGTAAACGGAAGTAAATTTTAAATTTATTTTTCATTATACTTTTCAGTCTTTTAACAGATGGACAAATATGGTGTATGCATTACGGTTTGTTTGCATTATTCTCAAACAAATATAGTGTTAGCATTACAGTATTTGCATTACTCTCATTCTCTCTCTTTTGCAGGCTTAAGAACTTTTGATTACACACACACCTCTCCAGTTGTTGGGATGAGTAAAGAATACTCAAATGTTTTAAATGTTGTTTCCTATCGTACCAGAGAATAATCACACTCACTGGTATAGCGAGGAAACATTTACTGTACACAGTAATGAACGATCAGCTCAACGATGGAGTCATGTTGTCTGAAGCTGGTACTGTAAGCCATCTGTTGTCTTCTTTCAAACTGCACATTATGTTCGGCACTCGCCGATATGTAACACAACAGTAATTGCTACGGGATCTTTTTCTAAGTACTAACGAAACATTTAGGTCAGATGCAGCCTTATCCATTATCATCTATCTCTATGAAGGGTGGGGTGTGACATTTAGATGTGAAAAGAAGAGGAAAGAAGGAAGACAATGTTAAGCTTGGAGGTTTCTCTCATTTCCATTTTTTCTTTCACAAAACTGCAAACAGCACTATACTGAAGAGTCAACATCTGTCGTGTGCCCACCAAGGCAACCTTCACCGTTTTCTTAATCACAATTTTTTTTTTATTTTGAGCAGTGATTTCCACTGTAGTCTAAATGAAGCATAGATGTAAAAAACTATTTACCCATTTCTGTAGTGGAAGGAAATCTTTATTTTTTATATACATTTCAGTCTTTGATCAGATGGACAAATATGGTGTAGGAATCTTTATTGTATTTATACATTTCAGTTTTTACGGATGGACAAATATGGTGTATGTATTATAGTGTTTGCATTTTTCATTCTTCTCTTTTTTGTAACGTTTTAAGACAACTTTTGATTACACACACACCTCTCCAGTTGCTGGGATGAGCAAATACTCAAATGTTTACTCAAATGTTGTTTCCTATCGTACCAGAGAATCATCACACTCACTGGTATAGCGAGGAAACATTTACTGTACACAGTAATGAACGATCAGCTCAACAATGGAGTCATGTTGTCTGAAGCTGGTACTGTGAGCCATCTGTTGTCTTTTTTCAAACTGCACATTATTGTTGGCACTCGCCGATAATGTAACACAACAGTAATTGCTTCATCTAATCTCTATGAAGGGTTGGGGTGTGACATTTAGATGTGAAAAGGAGAAGACGAAAGAAGGAAGACAATGTTATTTTATAAGCTTGGAGGTTTCTCTCATTCCATTTTTTCTTTCACAAAACTGCAAACAGCACTTTACTGAAGAGTCAACATCTGTCGTGTGCCCCAAGGCAACCTTCACTGTTTTCTTATCACAATTTTTTTGTTTTTATTTTGAGCAGTGATTCCACAGTAGTCCAAATGAAGCATGGATGTAAAGAATATTTTTTAACCGTTTCTATAGAAAGGAAGTAAAATCTTTAATTTATTTTTCATATACTTTTCAGTCTTTTAACAGATGGACAAATATGGTGTATGCATTACGTGAGTTTGCATTATTCTCAAACAAATATAGTGTACGCATTACAGTATTTGCATTACTCTCATTCTCTCTCTTTTGCAGTGCTTTAAGGGAACTTTTGATTACACACACACCTCTCCAGTTGTTGGGATGAGTAAAGATACTCAAATGTTTTATAATGTTGTTTTCCTATCGTACCAGAGAATCATCACACTCACTGGTATAGCGAGGAAACATTTACTGTACACAGTAATGAACGATCAGCTCAACGATGGAGTCATGTTGTCTGAAGCTGGTACTGTGAGCCATCTGTTGTCTTCTTTCAAACTGCACATTATTGTCGGCACTTGCCGATATGAAACACAACAGTAATTGCTACGGGATCTTTTTCTAATGTACTAACGAAACATTAGGTCAGATGCAGCCTTATCCATTATCATCTATCTCTATGAAGGGTGGGGTGTGACATTTAGATGTGAAAAGAAGAGGAAAGAAGGAAGACAATGTTAAGCTTGGAGGTTTCTCTCATTTCCATTTTTTCTTTCACAAAACTGCAAACAGCACTATACTGAAGAGTCAACATCTGTCGTGTGCCCCAAGGCAACCTTTACAGTTTTCTTTATCACAATTTTTTTTATTTTTTATTTTGAGCAGTGACTTCCACTGTAGTCTAAATGAAGCATGGATGTAAAAAATACTTACCCATTTCTATAGAGTGGAAGGAAATCTTTATTTTTATTTATACATTTCAGTCTTTGATCAGATGGACAAATATGGTGTAGGAAATCTTCATTTTTATTTATACATTTCAGTCTTTTATCAGATGGACAAATATGGTGTATGTATTATAGAGTTTGCATTATTCTCAAACAAATATAGTGTTTGCATTATGTTTGCATATTTTTCATTCTTCTCTCTTTAGTTTAAGACAACTTTTGATTACACACACACCTCTCCAGTTGCTGGATGAGCAAATACTCAAATGTTTTACTCAATGTTTCAAATTTGTTTCCTATCGTACCAGAGAATCATCACACTCACTGGTATAGCGAGGAAACATTTACTGTACACAGTAATGAACGATCAGCTCAACAATGGAGTCACGTTGTCTGAAGCTGGTACTGTGAGCCATCTGTTGTCTTTTTTCAAACTGCACATTACTGTTGGCACTCGCCAATATGCAACACCACAACAGTAATTGCTATAGACCACCACAGTAATGGATCTTTTTCTATAGTACTAATGAAACATTAGGTCAGATGCAGCCTAATCCATTATCATCTATCTCTATGAAGGGTGGGGTGTGACATTCAGATGTGAAAAGAAGAGGAAAGAAGGAAGACAATGTTAAGCTTGGAGGTTTCTCTCATTTCCATTTTTCTTTCACAAAACTGCAAACAGCACTATACTGAAGAGTCGTCATCTGTCGTGTGCCCCAAGGCAACCTTCACCGTTTTCTTAATCACAATTTTTTGTTTTTATTTGAGCAGTGATTTCCACTGTAGTCCAAATGAAGCATGGATGTAAAGAATACCTTTTACCCGTTTATATAGAAAGGAAGGAAATCTTATTTTTCATATACTTTTCAGTCTTTTAACAGATGGACAAATATGGTGTATGCATTACGTGTTTGCATTATTCTCAAACAAATACAGTGTACCATTACAGTATTTGCATTATTCTCTTTCTCTCTCTTTTGCAGTGCTTATGGAACGTTTGATTACACACACACCTCTCCAGTTGTTGGGATGAACAAATACTCAAATGTTTTAAATGTTGTTTCCTATCGTACCAGAGAATCATCAACTCACTGGTATAGCGAGGAAACATTTACTGTACACAGTAATGAACGATCAGCTCAACAATGGAGTCACGTTGTCTGAAGCTGGTACTGTGAGCCATCTGTTGTCTTTTTTCAAACTGCACATTACTGTCGGCACTCGCCAATATGCAACACCACAACAGTAATTGCTATAGACCACCACAGTAAGGATCTTTTTCTAAAGTACTAAGAAACATTTAGGTCAGATGCAGCCTAATCCATTATCATCTATCTCTATGAAGGATGGGGTGTGAAATTTAGATGTGAAAAGAAGAGGAAAGAAGGCAGACAATGTTAAGCTTGGAGGTTTCTCTCATTTCCATTTTTTCTTTCACAAAACTGCAAACAGCACTATACTGAAGAGTCAACATCTGTCGTGTGCCCCAAGGCAACCTTTACAGTTTTCTTTATCACAATTTTTTATTTTTTATTTTGAGCAGTGACTTCCACTGTAGTCTAAATGAAGCATGGATGTAAAAAATACTTACCCATTTCTATAGAGTGGAAGGAAATCTTTATTTTTATTTATACATTTCAGTCTTTGATCAGATGGACAAATATGGTGTAGGAAATCTTCATTTTTATTTATACATTTCAGTCTTTTATCAGATGGACAAATATGGTGTATGTATTATAGAGTTTGCATTATTCTCAAACAAATATAGTGTTTGCATTATGTTTGCATATTTTTCATTCTTCTCTCTTTTGTAATGCTTTAAACCTTTGACTACCACACAACCTCTCCCTGATACTATACACTCCAAATGTTTTACTAAGTTTCAAATGTTGTTTCCCTTACGTACAGAGAATATACACTCATGGATGCGAGGAAATTTAGACAATATGACATCACTCAACAATGGGTCCGTTGCTGAAGTGGTACTGTACCATGTTTCTTTTTCAAATGCCTATGTCGGCACACCCAATATGCAACACACACAGTAATTTAAGACACCACAGTATGGGACTTTTTCTATGTACAATGAACATTAGGTCAATGCACCTAACCATATCATCATCCATGAAGGGTGGGTTTCTTCAGAGTGAAAAGAAAGAGAAAGAAGAAACAATTTAGCAGGAGGTTCTCTCATTTCCATTTTTTTTTACAAAATGAAACAGACTAACTGAAGAGTCGTCATCTGTCGTGTGCCCAAGGCAACCTTCACGTTTTCTTAATCACAATTTTTGTTTTATTTGAGCATGATTTCCATGTAGTCAAATGAAGCATGATGTAAAGAATACTTTTACCGTTTATATAAAGGAAGGAAATCTTTATTTTTCATATCTTTTAGTTTTTAACAATGCAAATATGTGTATGCATTACAGGTTTGCATATTCTCAAACAAATCAGTGTACGCTTACAGTATTTGCATTATTCTCTTCTCTCTCTTTGCAGTGCTTATGGAACTTTTGATTACACACACACACCTCTCCAGTTGTTGGGATGAAAAATACCAAATGTTTTAAATGTGTTTCCTATCGTACCAGAGAATCATCACACTCACTGGTATAGCGAGGAAACATTTACTGTACACAGTAATGAACGATCAGCTCAACAATGGAGTCACGTTGTCTGAAGCTGGTACTGTGAGCCATCTGTTGTCTTTTTTCAAACTGCACATTACTGTCGGCACTCGCCAATATGCAACACCACAACAGTAATTGCTATAGACCACCACAGTAACGGGATCTTTTTCTAAAGTACTAACAAACATTTAGGTCAGATGCAGCCTAATCCATTATCATCTATCTCTATGAAGGATGGGGTGTGAAATTTAGATGTGAAAAGAAGAGGAAAGAAGGCAGACAATGTTAAGCTTGGAGGTTTCTCTCATTTCCATTTTTTCTTTCACAAAACTGCAAACAGCACTATAAAGAGTCAACATCTGTCATGTGCCCCACCAAGGCAACCTTCACCGTTTTCTTAATCACAATTTTTTTTTTTTATTTGAGCAGTGATTTCCACAGTAGTCCAAATGAAGCATGGATGTAAAGAATATTTTTTACCCATTTCTATAGAAAGGAAGTAAATCTTTATTTATTTTTCATATACTTTTCAGTCTTTTAACAGATGGACAAATAT
This sequence comes from Monoplex corrugatus, assembly GCA_030674185.1. NCBI lineage: Eukaryota > Metazoa > Mollusca > Gastropoda > Littorinimorpha > Ranellidae > Monoplex > Monoplex corrugatus. The sequence goes on from CM060314.1 coordinate 89,492,813, forward strand.
GGTGTATGCATTATGGTGTTTGCATTATTCTCAAACAAATATAGTGTACGCATTACAGTATTTGCATTATTCTCATTCTCTCTCTTTTGCAGTGCTTATGGAACTTTTGATTACACACACACCTCTCCAGTTGTTGGGATGAGCAAATACTCAAATGTTTTACTCAAATGTGTTAAATGTTGTTTCCTATCGTACCAGAGAATCATCACACTCACTGGTATAGCGAGGAAACATTTACTGTACACAGTAATGAACGATCAGCTCAACGATGGAGTCATGTTGTCTGAAGCTGGTACTGTGAGCCATCTGTTGTCTTCTTTCAAACTGCACATTACTGTCGGCACTCGCCGATATGTAACACCACAACAGTAATTGCTATAGACCATCACAGTAATGGGATCTTTTTTCTAGAGTAATGGAATCTTTTTCTAGAGTACTAACGAAACATTTAGGTCAGATGCAGCCTTACCTATTACCATCTACTATCTCTATGAGGAGTGGGGTGTGACATTTAGATATGAAAAGCAGAAGAGGAAAGAAGGCAGACAATGTTGATCAACATCTGTCGTGTGCCCAAGGCAACCCCTTCATCGTTTCCTTAATCACAATTTTTATTTTGAGCAGATTTCCACAGTAGTCTAAATGAAGCATACATGTAAAATATTTTTTACCTGTTTTCTATACAGTGGAAGGAAATCTTTTATTTTTATCTTTTTTTTTTATATACTTTCCAGTCTTATAATGGATGGACAAATATGGTGTATGCGTTATAGTGTATGCATTATTCTCTCCATTTTGCAGCGCTTAAGACAACTTTTGATTACACACACACACATCCCTTCTCCAGCTGTTGGGATAAGCAAAGAAAACACAAATGTTTTAAAATGTCATTTCCTATCGTACCAGAGAATCATAAGACTCCCTGGTATAGCGAGGAAACATTTACTGTACACAGTAATGAACGATCAGCTCAACAATGGAGTCACGTTGTCTGAAGCTGGTACTGTGAGCTATGTGTTGTAGTCTAGCACTGTAAGCCATCTGTTGTAGTCTTATTTCACACTGCACATTACTAGCACTGTACTTACTGATACGTAACATCACAAATAATAGGACTTCAGTTGGTACATACCACCACCATGACAAAACCTTTCTCTGAAACACTAGCTTAAAGCAGTATTTTCATCTAATAAAAGTTTCCTAGATAAACTTGCCACATCGGACTGATAGCATTATGGCCCAAGTAGGTCGCTAAGGCATTCCTTAGGACCTTCACACCGGATGTCATGTCAAGTTGAGCGAAGTCTCCAAAACTGAGGCCTCTTGCTGTGGTACTATGCCATAGGCAACATAGGCGTCCTTCAACAGTTGTGAACTGGCCAGGATAATGTCCTGGTCAGTCAACAGCATGTTGTACTGAAATAGGGCACTTCACGGGATTATGGAGTCCAGGCTTTTGGAAATTTTATGTCTGAAAGGCAGGATTGGAGTGTCCATGTCGTGACCTATGCGTATGTTGGCCAGGCATGCAGAGATGCCCCCCGAGGAAGGCATCAATTGAGGCTATCTCCCAATCTTGTCCCAATCTGCCTGGGTCCTGAAGGAGAGGGTAATGAGCTGCAGTGCCAGTCTCTTGCCAAGCAATAATTGATGCTTCAGGGAAACCTAAACAGTGGAAACGATGAGGATGTCATTGGAAACCCTAGACCAAACCAGTCCGCCCGTTGAAGTTAGGCTGATAAATTGCTTCTGCTGGAGCACTCTTAGGACACCGAGTAACTCTTTCCCTGAACAAAGCATAGACGACACCCATGTGAGTGTCTGTGCCTGCTGTAGGAGGAAGGGTGTGTGGAAAGACTACTTTCCAAGATCTTGACTTTACTTGTGTAAAGAATTCAGTCATACTGCCTGAGTACAATGTATGCTGGAGAATGTAACAACCTAAACAAGTATCAGGGTTCCGCACTTGCTGGGCTAAAAATAAAAAAGCTCTCGGTATAGTGAATTAAAAAAGTGTACTGACCTACCATGAGGCTTCTGAAAAACAGCAACAAAACTCGACATAATATGCAAAGCATTGAAAGTAATCTTACCTCCACTTTGCTTCTGTCATGCATTCCAGGAACGCTCTGCATAAGATGGGAAGTTGGGTGATTACAGAAGTCTGAACTAACATAGCCGATGCGCAGACGACCACCACTTGCACGCAGATCTGTGGGGTAGGTGAAGGGCGGTTTGTGCAAGGGAGCCACCTTAAAAAAACAAAATACAACCAAATAGATAAAAAAAAAAAAACCCAATGACAACAAAACCACCAGAAGTTTTGATACATTTGAAAAAGTACTAATTGATTTTGACAAAAAGGTAGCCATCTAAAAAACCAAATTTTAACAAATTGCTTCAAATGTGATACACACATGCCTTATTCCAAAACATGCTGTATGCTCTTTCCTCCATATCTAAAAACAATGTTACTTTTTCAAGCCCCATCACAACATTCAAGCTAAAACAATTAAAAATCTCCAGCACCCTCTGTCTCACCTCCATCTCCAAGCTGTCCTTAAACTATACACTGATATTCCTAGTAGCAACTCTCATTCATAAGAGGAACTGGGAAAAACAGGCAGAAAACAGGTAGGTGTATTTAATTTCGCCGTTATTTACGTAAAGATAATGCACAGAACTGTAGGACAATCTTGTGAAATGATCATTGAGCATGTCAGAAGTTATAACACATCAGTGTTATATATTACTATAATTTGATATATACATGTGATTTTTAAGCAATGTGAGATGATCAAAAGGAAAAAAACAATGTGTAACTAAATCTAGTTTGTCTCTTAATACTGCAGAATATACTTGTGACAATTCAAGTAGAAAACATGCGTTTACACTGAAAAGTGTGATTCTGGCTGGATAAACTGTCCAAAAAATTTAGCATACACCAAAATAAAACTCCAATCACTTCACAAAAAAGAAAAGTAAAAATATGAACTGTCATTTGATCTGAGGAACAAAGGTTCTGTTTCATCGCAACAGCTCCATAACCTTGGCTTTATTATGTTTCTTTCGTCTATCTTTCATTTTTCTCCCAAGTAGATTACTCTCACTTTCGATCTTCCAAGACGTTATCATCAAAGGTTGAAGAAGAAAATTTTTTTTATTACAGAAAATGAACGAATCGTTTGTTTATTCACAAGTCAACCATTAAATGACAGCCATTATACACCCAAGTCAATCACAAAATGACAAGCTGCCATCATAATCACAAGCAGTCCTTCTGACTCTAAAAACTGGGATAAAATATGACTCAAAACATTTCGCAATAATCACTTTTTCTGCCTACAGCTACCATATTCCAGTCAACTGGAAGAGGATTGATCTTTCTCTTTAACATGGAAAACATTTCTGAAATTAGGTGATCAGGTGCAGTTTCAGGCCATTCATGAGAATGGTAAATGGAGTAGTTTATCAGTTAAAGCTTACCTTGTCTGTACAGAGGTTGGCATGGCAAGCTGCAATAGCTCTCCTTTGAGCAGCACTAAAAGGGTAAAGCATGCTGTGGTGAGGGTGAACTGAAGGCAGGCGGTTCTTTTCAACCTGATCCTGGACAATCTCTGTCAGGCGAACCATGCGGTCCCTGTAGTCTTTCCAGTCACAAACAATCTGTCACATCATAATCATACCATTTGTTTAGTTTCCCTGTACATGTTTGCAAATGTTTCACATGGATAACATTCAACAGGCAGGGTGAATAAATACATTTCATTTTTCTTATAAAACTGAAGTTTAAAATGCAACATTTAATGAATCACAAATCATCACCTGGTTAATGCCTCCAAGATGGGTACATTGTCCTACTATAATATTAAAGCTACTGACCAATCCACTAGACAAGGGTCTCTACTTCATGAAAACATGACTACAGTCATAACTGGTTGATGAGGCTGTCTGTACTAATAACTGACCAGCAGGGCAATCAGAGAACTATACGAGCAGACGACAAAATGGCTGGGTCAAGCTCCTGGGAACGAAGAACAGTGAAAAAATATGCGGTTTTCTACTAAACAGAAGTGTTTCTGATGCCATTTTTCTCTTCAGCCCAGTTAAAATTCCAACAGGTTTTTTACACCACCACTTTATCAATATATCATTTGACGATCGTCATTTCGTCATGAGCAAGCGTCAAAACCACGACTCCCTTCAGTTCAAGAGAGAACGCAAATCCTCAAACAAAACGGAAACCGAGCCCATATTCTCAATTGGGTAAACTCAACCAAGGCAGGTTACTACCTCCCCTTACACTGGCTGTGAATGTTCGAGTGTTCATTTGATAATGCTACACTAACAGCTAACATGTGTTTTATATGATGGCTAGTGATACCAATACCGATTCTACAGCGAGTATCTACTGAGCACACATTTGCCCCATATCCAAGGAGCAAGTGGGCAGGGATTCAGAAGCCTGAAACCAGATTTTGGGAATTGTCCTAAGCCTGAAATGCGCTACATAGTATGGTTGCAGGCCTGTAAAGTCTGTTGAGTGGGTAGGCAGGTGGGTGGATCAAATAATACACACACACATATATATCTATACATATATATATATTACATTGATATTTACACACACAAATAAATATCGTGCTATGTATAACTTTGCAGCTGAAGAACACCACCAGGAGACTATTCCGTTTTTCGCAGTCTGATTCTTCAACTTTTTTTCTTTTTTCATTATTACAAATTTTATATCCTCTTAAAAAAAATCCAAAGAAGAAGGGACTGCCATAAAGTCCAAACGCTAGACACTACCCAAACCAAATTTTGCCGAGTCAGAAAAGTAATGAATGAACACTTTACTAGCCAAAATTCCAGCCAAAGCTGGTAAACTTGCACCAATACATTTCAACAATTCAGAAATGTACGGATACAAAAGACAAAATTATAATTTTTTCTATCAAATAACTTACCCATTTGCACTGAATGCATGGGATTAACCCCCACTCCCTTTTCTGTCACTCGTTTTAAATTTTTTTTTTTTGGTACAAGTGATAATCAACACAATGAATGTATTTATTGGTACATTTCATTGTCTATAATACCACAAAATGAGTTCTTTCTCATGAATGTTTTTTGTACGGTGTTCGTATCCATACAACCTGAACAGCCAGCATAGATAGTGCAATAAAGGAAAAAGCCAGCCAGCATAGAATGAGTAAACCAGAGACAAAACTTCACAACAAACATGAACAGCTCACCTGGAGACAGTGTGCCAAGTTGCAGTATGCATCTGGAAAATCATGCTTCAGTTTCAGGGCTGTCTTGTATGATGTAATGGCTTCTGGTATATTTCCAGAATCCTGAAAGAACAAAAGATCAATGGGTTTATGGCATGGGAACTGGTCTCCCAGAAAATTTTGAAAAAAGTGGATCAAAATCGGTGCAATCTGGGCTATCTGACAGCCTGAAATCATAATGTCAAATAGTACCCAGATAATTTTAATGAACACTAACAAAACAAACAAAAAAATCAACACCAAAATCCCCCCTTCCGCCCCAATCATGAAGCCACTCCCACATCCATACAGTGGAACATGAGGAGTTTTGAAAAATATCCTCATTTTTGTCATCAGTATCATTGTTACTACTATTATTCATGTTTAAAGTTCAGCTAGCTGCTCAAAGCCATATCAGGGCTGTAACTATTTCAAACAAAACACACCTGAACACACTGATGACCCTGAAAAAACACACGTAAATAATCTAAGGATACACCCCTAGCATTGACCATTGTACCAAATGTTATCACCTGGGGGATTAACAACAACCTGAATACAAATGAAAAAACATCAACTTACTAAGTACATTAAAACATTAATAAAAACTGGCCTATACTAGCTTACACTGCCATGAACCAATCTCTTTACTATCACAGCATGACAACATTTTGGCAATGCTGTGTTCCCCAAGACTTCTCAGCCCTGGAAAAGGTTCTCTCAATTTCCCAAGACTTTCCCTGACTTCTATGACTGAACGAATCCTACTCATAGAAAGTATGTCAGGCTTTATGTCAAGACTAATAAGTGGATCAGCAAAGCAGAAAATGAGAAAGGAGGAGATGACTGAAATCAAAGCATGGCAGAAAGAGTGACAGAGAAAAGGAAATCTCCAGCACAGAATTTCCAGAAGGTGGGTATACAATTCACATTAAAGGAACCCCCTGCATCCCCAGGGTAGAGTTTTGAAAATCAGCCAAGCGCCTTGGGGCTTCCTCAGATCCCAGCCTCTTTCTGGGTTTTGAAAAGCAGACAGAGGCTGGAACATGTTCCAGGAAGCCCCAAAGCTGCCTGGCAAGATAACAGGGCAGTGCACCTTTTTGAATCAGGCGGCTTTATTAGTACCCTGAAGCTGAATACGTTTTTATGATGAAGCTGCAATTTCGAGTTTGGTTTTGATTCACACGCTATTATTTTCTTAACTATAACATCAATCAGTGATGCAGCCCAGAGAGAAAGTAAGAAAGAGAAAGGTTGGGGGGTGGGGGTGGGGGTGGGTGATCTTTATACATCTTGGGTGGATTTTGTCGACCCAGCAAAGAACATGTTTTCCTAGAATTTCTAATCAGTGCCTATACGCAATCACGAGATAAACAGAACACGTGCAATTTAACTTTGTTTAAAAAGTTGCTACTTAATTGCATTTTTCTCTCAAGCATGGCTTTAAAATTTTCATGGTACAACAGTTCAGCAGTGATAGTCTTTTATCTTTTATTGTACAACTGCAAAAAAACAAAATAAAAACAAAACAAAAAACAACCCCCCCCAAACAAAACCCCTACAGCAAATCCAAGAATCAAAAACCAAATAAAAGAAAGAAACAAAGTCCCATTCCAAGTCAGGACAGAGTAGCATTCTCAAACTCACTTTGTGTATAGAAGCCAGGTTGCTGTGGGCATCAGCAAAAGCAGGGTTGATCTGTATTGCACGTGAATAACACTGCAGGGCTCCTTGCAGATCCTGCATCTCCTTCAAGGTGTTACCCATGTTGGAATATGCATCAGCAAAATTTGGGGAGATGCTGTTGAGAAACAGTATACAACTCAAACGTTAACAGATTACATGGCATTATACCAACTGGCAAAACAATGGCAAACCCCTCCAGTTTTGGGTTAAACCCCACCATCTTCAGTTACTGCAAGCCTCCATATTTTCAGTTCAGAATAATAATAGACTCTTTTCACATTAGCAAGAATTTTCAATATTTTTCTCCTTGTTGAATAGAGTTAGTCTTTCAGCCAAGATATAAGGGAATAACCACTATGTGTTGATCTTGCTTTCTGGAATACAATTTGTTTGTCCAAATACAGAAATCCGGCTATGTTTTGCAGTTAATTTCCTGTACATAATTATGGTTCTTCATGGCTCTTCCATTATCCTACATGGCAGGTTTTAAATGAAAAATGAGAAGACCAATCAAACGGCACAAGGATTTATAAGTATTGTTATCATTATTTTTATTATTATCATCATTAGTGTTTAAAGCCCAGCTGACTGCTCAGAGCCATAAGGGTTGCAGGACTGGTCATTATGAAGTTAAAATGGAGGCAGATGTAAAAGTTATAAAAGTCGTAGTTATTTGGGATAAGTCAATCATGGGTCAAGATAAATGTCAAAAATACATGACAGGTGCTTCTAAATTCCAGATCTGCCAGAAACCACAGCTCTTAAGAAAATCCCTTTTACATACCCTACTAAGAAATGTGACTACATGAAATCAAATGAGAGAAATCGCACTGAAATCGTACACATACCAATATGCTCATTACTCTGCACGTCATGCATTCCAACACTAGGAAATTTCTGCCCATTAACTATGCGCGATCAATTATATACACACAGTGTGAATTGTGGCCACAAAGGTTAGCAGGTTGTGCTTATGACTTGTCGCTGGGACAAAATTACAACCCAAGATGACTACAGCCAAGTCATAAACAATGTTTGCAACCCAAGATGACTAAAGCCAAGTCATAAACAATGTTTGAGAGTACCTCTCAACCCAATCCGTTTTTCTTCTCCAAAAGATAGACTTGTTTCAGATATGTTCATGTGTGTGTAGGCCCTACATTAGCTCCATATTCCTTACGTTCCAAAAAATCAGGAATGGAGTCTTGCTTTCTGACTTCATAATTTTCTGTCACAGAAAGCTGTTTAAAGATAGCACAAAACATCAATAAATGCACACCAACCTGATGGCCAATTTGTAGTGGTTGAGAGCATCTTGTAGCTTGCCCTGCAGGTGAAGAATGCTGGCTAGGTTGGAATGGGCAACTGCAAATTCTGGATTCACCTACAAATACATTTCACTCAAAATTAACTAAACAAAATGTAATTATCTTTCAAACATATAAAAACGCATCCATCAGCTTTATAGAAAGAACTGCACTTGCATTTTTGGAAACTGGTTATTTATCGACAATGTCTTTAGTGACTGTGAACAGAGTTTAATAACACTTTTTTAACAGGCATAGTACTGGAGTACCTGTCAGCATCATCAGGTTTGATGGGAGACCCCGTCGCAAATGCTACTATTCCTCTCCTCCATTCACTCCAGTCTGGACTTCTCTGTGCTACTTCAGAGACCCTCAAACTGCTGATGCTGGTGATGTTCATAAAAGAAGTGGGGTGTCTGCCCAGATTTCCCCCCAGCTTTTCCTTGCAAAACTGTTGCCATTATGGTTGTGTTGAAATTGAATGGCTGAAGTAAAAACTTTTCAGTGAAAATATATTGGTAGGTTCACGAGGCAGAGCCCCTTATGTAAGTAAGGGAGCAACACTTCCTTGAGCTGAAGATAAATCACTGATTTTGACCAGAAAAGACCCTGTCCTTATATTCGTCCTTCACATAAGGCAATTTCTGCCAGGTTTTAATACCTACATCCTCACAACCAAATGCATATTGATATTTCAGTGGCATACATGAAATATTCATAATCTAGCTTTTATTTTCATTTTCCACAAGTTTTCGCGGATTTCTGATAATCATGGAAATGTACCATGTGTGTTTAAGAAATACTCTATTCATTTTCCATTCTTAATGATATGTATTAAGTTTTGCCTCTGGTTATCTGACTCTCCACCTACACTTAAGAAATTTTCCATTCATTTTCTGTTCTTACAGACTTGAATGCAGCTTGCCTCTGTTATCTGACCTCATCCTTTCCTTTATCTTTTTCTAGGCAGAACATTAAGATGATGATACTTACTTCTAGAGCTTTACTATAGAGATCAATGGCCTGTTCTGTGTGTCCCTGTTCCCGCTTGATGTTGGCCAGATTGTTCAAGGAATCTGCATGGTGGGGTTGCAGTGTGAGCGCCTGGTTATAGCATTCCTCAGCTTGATCCACTTGTCCTTTCTCCTTCAAGGCATTGGCAAGATTGCAAAACGCATCAGGGAAATTGGGCTGGATTTCTATTGCTCTCCTGTACATCTGTATTGCCTGGTCAATTTTCCTGCAACACAAAAATAATTTATTTTATCCTAATCACGCAAACCTGTCAATATTTTGTTTAATTAAGTTATAACTGAGACTATATATTATCCAAACCCCTCTCATACCTTCTTTTCAACAGTAGCTATATGCAACCATTCTGGTTTTGTCCTCTTCATGCAAACTACTCTCTTTTGAAACAATGAAGACTGGACAATCAATGTGCACTTTTTCCTTGTCATGTTGTTTTTTTTTTTTAAAAACAACTTTTCAGATTCTTGACATACCAGCATTCTTAGACAGAAAAACTAGTAATTAGGTTAAAACAAACTTAAGGTATGTGCCATTAAACAAGAATTCAAACATTTACATTCAATATTCAAATTCATTCAGTTGGCTAAAAATACAATTTCCTTGTCAGTTCACCTAGCAGCTTTCAACCATCATCTAATTTACATTTGTAATGTACAAAAGCATAAAATAGGACAATCAGAGCTTCAAAATATAATGTCTTCCTTACCCTCATCAAATATACGTACCCTTGTTCATAATAGACGCAGGCAAGGTTACCATGCACAACAGAATTATTGGGGCTGAGTAACAGTGCCCTCAGGTATGCATCAACAGCTCTGTAACACAATGGCATTAACAATTAACCACACAAACTGAACAAAAAAACTTAAGTCTTCCACCAAATCAAAGTCATGAAAATTTTTTTTTCCAGCAAGTCAAATACAAAGCTATACAATAATTAACCCTTTGACTCCCCTCACCCTGTCCACTAGCATTCTGTACTGACATCAATGACAGCAAAACAAAAATTTAACCCTCTGACTCTCTCACCCAATCCACCAGCTTCCTGTTTATGAATAATGAAAACAATAACAGACTACAAACACCACCCATTTCACCCCAAATGAACAAATACAATCAGCCAATTAAGCAGATCTTACCTTACACATAACAATATTATACATGCATTTAACACATTTGCACAGCAGGTTACCTTTTATGCCATTTTCAAGTAACATAGACCAAAATAATTTTCTATTCATGGAATCGAACACCTTCCGGAAATCTATAAAAGTTACACAAAGTTTGAGATCACATGAGAACTAGTACTGTACTCGAGCAGACAAAGTGAATATCTCTTTTTAAATCATGCTTGATGATCACCAGTGTTGTCAATTTTCTTCTGTCCATTCTTGTAATCTGTTGTGCCATCAGGTTTGCTCCTTACGCCACTAAGCCAAATGCCCCTATAATTATTTGGAATATTTTTATCTCCCTTTTTCTCTCCTCTCAAAAGTGGTAAAAATGATCCAGACCAGGTTTTAGGAAACTTGGCAACATCAAAAAAAAAAGAAGCATAATTTCAAGAAAAACTGTACACGAGAACCAGACTTTTGTTTTTTTTTGTTTTTTGAGTTTTCTAAAGCCAAGTAACACTTCTGCTTTTGAAATGGGTTGATTCATGTAACCATCAGACTCGTCGTCTGGTAATTCTTCAAGATCAGTATCAGTAAAATCTATTTCTAGCAAAGTTTTATAATGTTAAAACCAAAACAAGGGGTGGGGGGAAGGAAGGGGGGGGAGGGAGGGAGGGAGGGAGGAGGAGAGAGAGAGAGAGAGAGAGAGAGAGAGAGAGAGAGAGAGAGAGAGAGAGAGAGAGAATCCTTATGAGATACAAAGCTGAATTTATTTGAGTTTCTTGGCACAGTGGAAAAACTCCAATGACATGGTCAAAATAAGAATAGTCACATCATAAGTCTGCATCATCAATCTTTTGTCACTAGTCGTGCACACAACTACCCTCTCTTTAAATATCCTGCAATTTATATAACCAAGGATAGTCGCATCAAAGGTTTGTCAGAACAAGGATTTTTTTCTGTCACTAGTTGTGCATTTATGTTACCATGGTGGGGTACAGGGGCACAGCCCCATTTGGGGCCCCTGGAAGAAATTGATTTTGTTGAATTCTTTTTTATGGTATTTCCATTGACCTTCTTGCATAAAAAAAAAGCTTAACTGCAGCACAGTTAAAGTCTAAAGTGTAAAAATACCCCAAACTTACTGGTACCCACTTACTCTTTCCAACTATCCCACTTACTCTTCCTATCTGTTAATCAAAGAAATACTTTGGTAACTATGATAGAAAACTGCAAGTTCACCTATAAGCTTTTCTTGTGCTCTGGGTGATCAGCATGGTATCAGTTTCCTTTGACTGTTTGCTCTGTAGGAGATCACTTTTGAACAAACAATACAGAACTCATTCCTGCCATGTTTATTTTCTTGAACCACATATGATGTTCATTGCTGTCATTACCTGTTACGCTTCGCCAATACCACCTTCATTTGTCCTCGATGGCTTTCGCCGCATCACCTTCTTTCAAGAAAGCCATGATCACTTAAATTTCACAATCACCTCTCAAAATTTTGCCTCTGCAGTCAGTGAAAGACTGAGAAAAGACTTGTGGACAGGTCGGAAATGAAGACACAGCTACTGCCTTTATGAGATACGAAATACAAATCGGACAGAATGTGGAAGAGTGAAACTGGCAGGACTTTTTTACGCAATTTTTTTTTAATTGACGAAAGTTCCGCCAGGATAAAAATTTTGATGAAATTCTGTCTGCAGAAAAGTTTCATCATGGTCTTGTTACTCAAGTATTCAATTTGCTGACTGCTGAAAGGACCATCTAACCTGACTGTAAACAGCCAGAGAAAAAAGCAAGCACAAAATCAGGATAAAACAAGGTATAATATGCACAAATATTACATTCCATTAATCTTTAATTATTAACAGTTTAATTCAGTTTGTGGTATTTGGGGTGGGTGTGCTCTGACCATGTATGATGCGCTTCTTGCAATCCCACAATTTCTTGTCAAGCTGCAGTCCAGTAGTGCATTATGTAAGGGACGTTTAACCCTTTATCAGTATGGGGAAGGGTATAATACGGTTTCCCTTGTGAGTGAAAAGACAGTAAAGTTACTACACAGTGATTTTGAATGTAAGAAGAAAGAAAAACAAAATATGTACATTTGTCACATGTATCAAACAGTCTGGGGGTTAAAACTGTATTTACATAGATAGTACCTGTCAAATATTCTTGCTTCTTTAAGAACATTGCCGAGGTTGATGTAGGCATCCAAGAAGTGTGGATCAATTCCAACAGCCTGTAAAACAAACATACAGAAATAAAAGCATACAGTTAATAGGCACGTGCCAAAATAGATGTCTCAAAACAATCTTGCTCAAAATCTCATTGAAATATCCACCACACCAGCTGACAAAATATTTTCCCTACATTTTATCTGGATATCCATTTGTAATCTCCCTGCAAACTTGCACACTGAAAAATTCAAATATAATGAACAGAAGTCCAGACAAGCTGGCACAGCTGTCTCAATTTCTTTCTTGGTGGTGAATTTACTAACAGCTTGGGAGGCAATGGTGTAGGACCGAAGGAGGCAAAGAGGGTGTTTAGCCTAGCATGGTTTACTCTGTTCTGATTCCAAATATCAACCACATGGCATGACATGGCTTGAAACAGTATGAAATGTCTTTGTTGCTGAGGTCCAACTAATGCACACCAATAGATACATACTGAAGACAAAATTATCATTGTGACCTTCAAAAAGCTTCATGCGAAACAAAACTTGTGCGCTGAGAACAACTGCAGACTGTAATGTTTGTGAAAACAACATTTTAAATATTGGCAAAGTTTCTGAAAAATTACCATTTACACAACTTCTTTACAGAGTACTGATTTTAGGCACATTCTTGGTCTCTGAGACCTTGGCCATTTCAGTTTGCCCTTCCACAAGTCTTTAGTGATACACACCTTTGATCCAATTTGGTAAAAGCCTATTTAAGAGCTGAGAAACTGCTACCCATACATTTTTTCACAGACATACAAGCACACAGCCCCTTATTCGATATGAAATAATCTTTTTTCTTTAAAAAAAAAAAAAGAGAATCTAAAACACTACCACTACCAAACAAACAATTCATTGCACCTTCCCCAAGTCATACACGACAAAATAAAAGTACTCAGCTCATGGCGATACAAATGAATGGGGGGACAACTTTGTCAAGTTGTTACACTTTTGTCAAATTAGTCATGATCAAAATAAAAAAAAGTACTCAACACACTGCAATACTTTATGTCATGTGCAGAATACTGACATGCAGATGACACTGAAAATTATACAAGGTTTCTGACCATGAATTCTACGCAGGTTACTGTTATTGGAATTGCATGGCGATGACATGACCATCCTTGCAAGGTTCGACATGATACATAATAAAACATTGCAAGGATATGATATGCTTAAATTTAAAAAGCCTGAAAAGCAGGAATCCAGATGTTGCATGTCACCCACCTTTTCAAAATGATGAATAGCAAGCCAAACTTCACCCTGTGCGTTGAAAACACATCCCAGGTTGCTCCAAGCGACAGCAAAGTTGGGGCATGTCTCTATTGCTTTCAAGTAACAAGCCTGCAACGGGGGATAAAGGGAAAGGACCAAACCACACTGGTAAGCAAATGTAAAACTCCATGTAAGGGACGCGCAGCAATTCATTACCAAATTGTCTGACAGCGCTTGCACTAAGCAAGAGTTATTTCTAATCGCGTAGTCTACGCGCTACCCCCTCCCCATAATCATCCATGCGCTGAAACATCTACGCGCTTTTTCTATAACCACCTTCGCACTTAAAAAAATCTACGCGCTCAAACTATAATTCTGCTTTGCGCACTTAAAACAAAATCTATGCGCTCGAACTATAATTCTGCTTTGCCCTTTTAGATGAATTCTGTAGAAACTGAGAGTACACGCTTTGCTGGCAAACTGTCATGAGTTGGAAAATACATAATGTGTATATTCAATTCATTTGTATTCACTTATAGTAGAAAAATTCAGAACATAAGCCTGAATGCAAATAAAGTGTATATGGAAACTGAAATTGCTTCCGTTTTGATTTTTTTTTTCCATTTTGTTCTTTGAGAAAAGAAACCAAATAAATAATCTTTTCCAAGACATGACAGTAATGTTTGTGTGCACCCAGTCTTCACAAAGCAAAGGGGAATATTTTGTATCTTTCAATGACCACATATTTTGTAATTTAAAATAAACATTGATTTCTTTCATTCACATCTTCATTTTCTTTTCAGTTCCATTTCTTTTCTTTGAAAGATTAATGATTATTTATAAACACTGTGGACAAATTGTTAAAAAAAGATCTTGAACACTCAAGCAAACACACATCTAAAGAGAGGACAAATCTGTAAGGGCAAATAAGCGTAATCCTATAGAAGCGCAAACAAACGCCAAATTTTGCATGCAGTACTAAGCATGATGCGCAGGGACAAACGCACGCAAGTACATCAAAATCTGTTCTTCTCTTCAGCCAGTCTGCCATATTGAAGCCAAATGGAATAATCAAGAACATGTTACAGTCACAGTCATCAAGGCTGAAACAATCAGCAGACACTACAACACTGTCAGAGAATCTTTTAATGTCAAACTTTATCTTGAAGGCATGAAATGTCCAGACTTTATTTAATCACATCACTGGTTTAAATGCTGAGGGTGGGGGAGGGATTCGGGAGGGATAAACAATGAGAAACGTACAACCCCAATCCCATGTTTGATTCAGCCTCGACTTAATGAACTGCACACATGCCCAATATTATTTCACTGGCTCAAATTTCACTACCACTTTTGAACCGCCTCTCCCAAATAGTATTCATGTTCAGAACTAGCACAATCTGCATTGTGTTTCCCTGACAGACCATCCCTGTTAGCTGTTATTTTCATCCTGTCAGCCAATTTCTAAATATCATCCTTTCCACTGAATGTTTTTTCAAACAAATCTTTTTCTGTCCGATCACAATTTTCAGTTTTTAACCTTTCTGGATTCCACAAAAAATACACACTTCCTTTTCATAAAGACTGCTAGAATCATGATACATGTTCTCTGTGTGAGTGTGTGTCTCACACACAAAGAAAATGAAAAAGAATTAAGTCATTAGGATGTCTTTTCAAAGGGAATTTCATGATGCACATTGAGTTCTGTTTCAGCAGAATCTGCTACAAATGATCCACATGGAGATTGTAATCAAGAAACAAATGAAACAAAAATGTAAGTGTAATATCATAAGTACTCAAGTACCTGGTATCATTGGGTAGTAATAAATCAACAGAGTTGATTTATCGACAGGTGTTGATGTACTTCTACCTGAAATCTGGAAAAGGGTTTCATAATACAGAACAATGTACTTCAGCCTTTGTTCTTACGCGCTAATAAACTGCAATGCGCTTGCAAAGTGCTACGCGTGGCGTCATACAATACCTCCCATTCTGGTCTGCTCACTGCGAAGCTCTAGGGTTCAGCTCACGTGCCTCTAGTCCGGCTCCCTCTGGACTGACCATTTATCCACAACTGGCAGTCATCCTATATCTCGTAGATAAAACACACTGGTTACAAATCTTTGACTAGCAACAATGTCATCATAAACTGTTTTAAGTCCATGAAGCTCAAGGCTTTTTACTTTACCATACTACTACATATGTCAAACTCATTTCAACAGTTATTATTATTTTAAAGTTTTATCAATTATATTTTTCAAAGCATTCCTAACAAGTACAAAGAAAGACAGAAGGCAACTTTAGCAAAGTTCAGCACAGACAATGTTCATCTAAGAAAACATTAATACAGAAAGTTGGCAACTCGTACACTTCAAATTCAATGTGCACTACAGAGACAGGCTTGATTACACATCCTTTTTGTAAAATCTGCATTGCACTTTCAAAACTAAACCATCATTGCTTCTCTGGGCTAAAGTCACCTTCAGTTGTCAAATCTGGAATGATTTCAATGAACTATTAATTCAAGCTGTAAGTTTAACCCAAATTCTTCCAGCACACAAGAATAAATGAAAAGTAAAGCAAAGCACAGCAGCAAACTGTCCAGATGACTTGCAATTCTGTGACACAGCCCTGATTTTAAAAGGCTCATGTTTCCCATCAAGTTCTTACTTAAATAAAATCCCCAGAAATTTTGTCCTTGATCCCCCCCCCCCTCCCCCAAAACTGACAGACTTGTTTGTTTTGTTTCTTTTTTTGGCTTTCCACTTTTTCTTTTTATTCAACATACTGCTGGAAGAATTTGTTCACATATTTTAAATGACAGCATTATCTCCAACTGACCTTTATAAAATGACAGAGGTACTGCTGCAATGAGGTAAAATCCACACAGTTACCAATTAACCAAAGGCTAAATTGCAATTTCTCCATTCGTTATTCATTTTTGCAATTTTTCTAGACGCAACTACTTTATTGTTCAATCATTTTTTCCACATACCACACGACACCGTTTTATGAGAACGCAATGTGTACGTGTATTCATACATCTGTATCTTGGTTAAAAAGTCAAGTCTCTATTAAGAAATGCAAACATTATAAAGGAAATAATTTGCTCAATGTAATGTGTTGCTTTATCCTCATGGCAGCAACCTCTGTACATTACAAAACGGATGAACTAAAGAACATTAGCGTGTTAGGAATGCCTTGCTTAATCAAAAGAGCAAGAATTGCACAGCTTGAAAGCTGAGCGGCATTCTTGGTCATTCTAAATGAAAACAGATACCACAAGACGACAGCGTTGCGAGTGCAAAGACGCCAGCAGCGCATACCTTGGCCTCATCCAAGCGTCCCAAAGCCTTCAGTAAATTTCCAAGATCACTGCGGGCCGTGTACAGATCCTGCAGACACAGCATGCTCAATGTCAGTTATGCTGAATGAACAGAGAGGAAAGAAAGTTCAATGTGGGCGGGAGAAGATGGGAGAAATGGGGTATCCTGGAAGGGCAGTTATGAGTGGTTATACTAAGATCGCTGTTGATATGAGGATAAAGCAGTTGCTGTCACAGGGCTGGAGAAGCCCGGTCACTTTAGGCAAGTTAAAAAAAACTGTCAGGCGAGTCAAACAAAAAAATTACTAGTCCGTTGGGCGAGTAACAATTCTGCACCACGCAGTTATGATTCATTTTGATTTTTCAAATTTTCTGATCTGCCGACTGATTTTGTCAGCAATGAAAAAGTCTGCCAAAGTTTGCATGAAAACAAGGCTATCTAGGGAAACGCAACTCTAACTTCCTGTAGGCCTGTCAGCAATGGGACTCGGTGTGATACAATCGAGTGTTTACTGATCAGCTAGCTTCTGCCCAATCTGTCAGTTTTGATCAAACAGTTAAAAGCTTCTAATCAAGTACCGAAACCAGAGAAAATAATACAACATATGTCTTATCAGATCACAGGGTGGGGAAGGGAAGAGAATGTGTGTGCTAACGGCAAGGAAATTTGAGAGACACGAGCAAATTTGATGCATCACTTGATAATTTGATACATCAAAGAAACTAGAAGACTTAGATGCTACTTGACAATTTTTCTCGCATTATCTTCACTTGTCTCTCAGGACATAAATTTCGGTTAAGGTGGATTAAATATTTTCAAAGTGCTGAAGTCAAGAAAATGCACACACAGACACGCACTAAAGAGACTAATACTTACAAAACGAATAGAAAAAAATTGACTGAAAAAACAACCCCCCTGAAAAACAAAACAAAAACAACACACATACACAATCAACAAAAGCGAACAGATATGTAGTTCAGCACAACAGACTAAGCCAACAGATAAGGTGTGGCTGGTGATCTAATGAAAAAATGATTTGCTATAAAATGCTGCAAACCATCTTATAAAAACTGCCAACTGTTCTGTTAGACTTGCTTTTAATGAACATACTTTCTAAGTCTCACCACTGCTAAATTTCTCACTATCTGTGTTACACACACATCATGCATACACACTCTCTCTCCTCTCTCTCTCTCTTAATGGATTCATACTCTTTTTCTCGCACTTTTAAAAGCTAGCGATCAGAATTATGGAACGGGGAAAAATATTGCAGGACGATGAAGAAGTAATCTACAAAACATGACAAACGACCAGTTGGACTAAGATAAGCTTTGGCTACGTAGGCAAAAAGATTATAGTTATTATTTTGTTATTTTAGGACCAGCCAACTGCATAGACCCATATCAGGGCTATTTAAACAATACTGCAACAGGAAAGAAAAGAAAAAGACAGTTAACTATACATATCAGTGCATTGCGCACATAATCTAAAGGACAGAGTGACAGGAAATTTCTAGTACAGAATTTCCAGAAGGTGGGGATACAATTTATACCAAAAGAGCCCCTGACATCCCCACGGGGAAGAGCAAAAAGATAATGATTATAAATACATATAAAACTAAATAACTCTCACAAAAGAACTATAACTTACACACGAGAATCCACGTAAACTCTGAGATATATCATCTGCCTTTTACATCTCTGTGTTATCACTATATCTCCCATTGTTTACCTCCCCCCACCCCGATTAAAGTCTCCAAAAGTAAGTTTGACCACCTTTGTTGTAACAATGGCTTGAACATTTTTGGTCATCATCTTAAAAAGAATTTAGGGCAACATGTCGGACTAGTGAAAATATCTGCATGCTAGTAGATCTTAAAATCCACTGCCTGACTGGCTAGTAGAAAATTTAATCTTCTTCAGGCGTGCTGTCGTGAGGGTAAATTAACAAATGACACTGAACAAGATAGACCCAATAAGACGGAACGCTGCTATCCTTGCATAATAGGTGTACCGAATGCTGCTATCCTTGAATAATAGGTGTTCTAAGTTGAAGAGTGCTTGAGGCTGAAAAACAGAAAAAAAATCTTAAGCAGCAATGCCACATGGGCTGCAGCGCAATGTGCATATTGTGGCTTCAAAAATGTAATGTACAGTTTGTCTGTGGTGTTTTCCTTTGATGTTTTTTCGCTTTTGAAAAATTTTGGTTGTGACAATCATTTCTGAATAGACTGCATCATAAAGACCGTCGTAATTCTAATTTTCAATTACGTCAGTGATTCAGCTATCACGATTCTTGTGTTACCTTTTATAAGTACAAAAACTGATGAAATATTAACTGTTCAATAAACTACTACAATAGTGAACTATGACTTTTTTGGTTTAATTTGCACTTAAAACACAATGAAACGATGAACAAAACCAGTTTATATCCATCTCACGATTTTATAACTCTCCTGTTTCTTGCCAAGTTAATGTTTGTCTGTTATCAATATAAGGGGAGTTATAAATGAAAAACTGACGAAACATGCATAATAAGTTTCCTGTTATACGACAAGAATGGCTTTTACCGAGTTCTGACAATGGTTTTGTTCAACTGAGCTAACAAAAATACATCAATGACCAAAATTTTGTGACACTTGGTCCTGTTTCTCTTGAGCACAAATCGTCATTTCCAGCAAAAATCCGATATACCATGCTATTTGACAGGTTTGCTCTTTGATAACTGAGCACAACACTTCTTTCTACCACTAAAGCTGGGGCCAATTTAAAAGGAACTGTCGACGCATCAAATCCGCGTATTTTGCGAGTTGATCTGACAAATTTAAACTGCTTTGTACTCTCAACAACAATACCTTTAAAATACTGTAAATCTTTTAATTCTCTGCCCAAGTTCAATTTTCAATGTGACATTGTTACTATAAGTAACTCTCTGCCTTCCGCAAGTTTTTGCACATTCATACTCACACAAAAACTTTGTAAACCAACCAAAAAGTCATTCACAAAAACTTAAAAACAAAATTTTAGTAGTGGTAGTTAGTAGTGGTGGTGGTAGTAATCAGCAGCGGAAGTAGTATAGTAGTAGTAGCAGTAATAGAAGAAGCCACAACAGCGCAGAGATGAATTTAAAATATAGAGTAGTAGCAGAAAAAGCTGTATAAAAAAAAAAAAAAAAAAAAAAAAAAAAAAGAAAAACTGTACCAACTTGCTTACTTTATCAGAATATTTTTCTGGTTCTAAGAAGAATGTTAGCACCAAATACAACATATTAATTCACATTTAACTTAGCACTATCAAACACACTCAAATCACATACAAATTTTGTAAAATTTTATCTGGCATTCACATTAACTTACAGATTTGACTTGAAGAACGGTCACATATGCTTGGACAGCACTTTCCAAGTCACCAGCCGCAACCAAGGCAGCAGCCAGATTGATGTAGCCATCAGTGAAGTCTGGTTTCAGTGCAACAGCAGTCCTGTAGTTATTCAACGCCTCTTGTAGCTGGCCAAGCTCTTTCTTCACATTACCAAGATTGGAATAGGCTTCTGCTAGATGAGGGTTGTGTGTGATGGCCATCTTACTGTAAAAAGCAGATCTGAGGGAAAAAACAAATGCAGAAATAAGACTTAAAAACAATCTTTTTTATTCTAAATCAATGCAATGCTTGATAAAAAAAAAAAAAAATCAAGCACAAATTTCCAATATTACTCAGATTAAATTTACTTGTTTTATCATTTTCTGCTCATCACCTAGATCCCAAGACTGCAAGAGTAAGTGGCAAACATCAGCTCACTGGCTTATCACCTTTTCAAATGTTTATCTATGCATATATCACACAACAATTTTGAGGCTCTCTGTCATTTTCCATTTCCTGTCCACTTTACCACTGTCATACACATTTCATTTTTTCAATTTTGTTTAAACAGGAATGAGAATATTGCCCCGAATGCCATGCAATATCTGTAGTTACAATGGCACTGTAGTTTCTGACCAATGTTTTATGATGGCATTGCGAGTTTCTGACCAATGTTGTTCAGAAATTAAAAAAAAAAATTTGAGATGAAAAATCACAAACAGAAAATTCTAAATAACCTTGTCACCCTAAACTTTTTTTTTCATCAGAAAACGACCAGCTTAGTTTACTGTTTCACAAAACAGTAAGGTCGACATAAGACAAACAAGTCGGTAAACAAAATAAAATGTAAACTGGACTTACATACACTGACATGGTGCCAGTGAGAGCTTTGCATTCCTCTTGGTCTATTCAATGTTCAATAAATTAACAACTCTGATATTAAAAGAAAGCAAACAAACAAAACAAGTCAGTAACCAAATGAAAATGGTTACAGCTAGCATAATGCCAGTGTCCACTTTGTGCTCATCTTGGTCAAATGCAAAGCCTTCAGTTAACACTCACAAACTTATCTACTTACTAGCCTTCCCTCCATCAATACAGCAATTTTTAATATAGTGTTTCATCTTTCTCCGATGTTTGATTTTTTAAAGAAATATCTTACTTTTCAAGCTGGCCAGTCTGAAAGTGAATAGAGCTGAGCAGGAGAAGGAGACTGGTATTATCCGGTTCCAATTTCAGTAATGTCATGCAGTTTTTCTCTGCTTGAGCATAGTTGTTCATTCTGTAGTCCCTGTATGCTTGCTCAGCTAAAGCTGCACACATGAAAGAAAAAATAATCATAAGCAAATGTAGGGTTCATACAGATTTCCAGAAAAAAAATTTAAGGACTTTTTAAGGACTTTTGAAGCACTTTTTTTAAAAATGCCTTCACATGAACGAAAGCTGTAATGACTTGTCACTACTTTTAAAGTCCACAGTAGTTCAGCTTTCACTGCCTCTGTTTTAGTATGGCTCAGGCTGTTCACTGACATCTGAGTTTGAGCAGAACAGTCGGTTGATGAACTGCAGGATGACGAACTGCTAGAAGTGATGGGAACGCTCGTTGGAGAATTTTTTGTAAAAAAAATCGAAAGACGAACTGCAGGATTTGAAGCCTTCATCAGGTCGCAGTGTTTTTTCCCTTTTCCATGGGTATTTACAGCCGATTCTCCCATTGAACGGATGTCTATGGTCTTAATGCGGCAAAAGGCCTTGCATGTGTCTCCACTTGGGTCTGCCTGCAGCCATTCTTTGTATTCGTCTTTTTCCAGCCAAACCACGTTAAACAAACACTTCCCCGGCATGCTGACTTCTCAATTTCAAAATGGTGGAACATTCTTTCACGTACACGCATGCGCCATGAAGGCCCGTAACTCTGGTGTTTTGACCTATAGCAGACGACGTATCGGTGAGATCGTCGATCTTAACTCCGACTCAGACTTTTTTTTTTCCCAATTCAATTTCAACCTCTTCTTCTTCTTCTTTTTTTTTTACAAACTCAAGATTTTACACAGACTTTATTAATTTAAAAATCATAGGCAGTGACAAAACTTAGACTTTTTAAAGACCTTTCTGCAAAAGCCTGATTTTTAAGGACTTTTAAGGCCTTAAAAAGCATGCCCTCAAAATTAAGGACTTTTAAGGACTGTGCGAACCCTGAAATGGAACAGTAGGCCTAGATTGTAAGCGTGTGACAAAATGAAAGAAAAATTATTGATTGTACAATTTGTAGGTAGTGGCAGCCACTGTAAAATCATTACTTTTAAAAAATTCTAACAAAACTGGAAATCAACTTGTAATTTCTGAATCTATATGTGCTCATGAAGTTAAAAAAACAAAACAAAACAACAATGGTCAAGTGTAGGCCTACAACATGAGAATGGATATCATTATTGTATCCAGTTGATTAGGCCTACCATCAAAAGGCGATAAAAACAAATTAGGCCTACCATCAACAGGCGATAAAAACAAACTCCAGTAAGACATACAGGCCTGTTGTTAAAGCAGCAATAAACAAATTAGGCCTAAAATAAAATCTGTACTTCCACATGTCAATCAGTTGAATCACTGAATCGGTCAAGCATGGACGCTGGAACATGAAGTTAACAACTGAAAAATACACCAGCAATGAATAACTCAATAAGTCCAGAGCACTCTTATACACACACGTAAAACACACGTTTTGCACCTGTAGACAAAAGAAAAAAGCGCATACGACTTGCCAAAAGATGTGCACGTTGATTGATTGACAGTCGTTCTTGACGTCAATTCGGATCCTTCCAATTCCATTCAAGTTTTATTCATATTACTTTGCAAAGTCACATTCCTACATTGCCATAGCCTAGGTTATATGTCTCACTGTACACCGATGATATTACTGCAGGTCTACAGTGAGTAGATCTACAGTCATGTCTACGCTCTAGGTAGACTAGTAGGTATAACATCTGTCGACAGTGACAAGTCATACGATTAAGTCAATAACTTAACAGGTCAACAGTTAACAATTTGTTCATTGAAACGAAATAAAAACCCAGTTCAGCACAAGCAATGCAGACAAAAATGATTAACTAGTAAATGAATAATCATTGCCAAAACATTTACCTGTTAAATCCACAGTTATTCGTGCCATTGGCACGGACATTGGTACCGACATTGGTACAAAGATGGCGGAATCAGCCACTTTGTACGGTCAGCCTTCGAGCTGTGCGGACAAATAAAACAAAAAGCCTGCAGATATGTAGGATCAGCTGCAAGGATATCACTACTCGGCACTTACAACGGCAGCAGAAAGTTGTCACTAAGTCAGGTATTAATTTCAACTGAATTTTTTCTGGTAGGTATTACATAAGACAACACAAAATTCCGAATGACGTACACCTTCGAGAAACAACGGCCGAAGTTGATCGCGCAGGATGTGGTCACGTGATTAGCGGCCACATGGGTGTTTTTGCTAACTTTCTTTTTCTTAATTTCAAATTAGTTTAGTTTCTTTGGTTATATTTATCTGCTGACTCAAGGTCACATTTTAACAGCTTTTTTGTGTTCCTTTTGGGAAAGGGGAAGGAAATTACAACGGAGGAAAAATGTGGTTGACGTCACATCGCAACAATTGTGCATGGATTTTAGTTCCCGATAGCTCAATGAGAAAACCGGTGTCACACTGTAAAGTGTTTCCAGGCTAGATTGTCATCTCGGACAAATTTCTGTCTGCGCTGGTACAAACAAACAAACAAACAAACAAACAAACAAACAAACAAACAAACAAACAACCACACATATCAGCCTGTGCGTGCAACTTAAAAGAGTAAGCTTGAATCCAACTGAAGCCGTTTAGCAATCTTATGTAATAACATGAGCGTTAATAATGACGATGACGTTGACGATGACGATGACGTTGACGACGACGACGATAATGATGATGATGATGATGATGATGATTCATTCTTGTATAGCGCTATTCTCCAAACTGATTTGGACTCGCTTCACATTACACTCATTTACAAGACAGAGTGTAATACATACAGAAGCAATGCATCACGCACACGCACACACACACACACACACATACACACACACACACACACACACACACACACACACATACACACACACACACACACATAAACACACACACACACATACAGACACACACATGCACACACACACAAACACACACACAAACGCACACAGACATATAGCCACACACACACACATACACACACACACACACAAACACACACACATAGCCACACACACACACAGAGACACACACACATACACACACACACACATACATACACACATACACACACATACACACAACACACAAACACACACATACACACACAAACACACGCACATACACACGCGCACACACACACAGACACACACACACACGCATACACACACACGCGCACACACACGCACACAGACACACACAGACACACACACACGCATACACACACAGACACAAACACACACACATACATAACACACACACACACACACACACACACACACACACACACACACACATACACACACAAAACACACGCAGCTACACAGTCACACACACACACACTCGCACACACGCACGTACACACGCACACACACAGACACATAGATACACACGCAAACACACACACGCGCACACACGCACACACACATAGACACACACACACGCATATACACACACAGACATAAACACACAGAGACACAAACTCACGCATACACACACACACACACACACACACACACACACACACACACACACACACACACACAGAGTGATGCACGTGCACAAATGAATGTATACATGGATGATCACAAGATGGCATGCGATTGGTGGTAAGAAATGTATGCACATACTGGTGGATAAGCAATTAAACTGTTAACAATGGAGGTCACAGTGAATTGAAGTACGAAATGATGGGCAGATCCCATATATCAGCTGGCAGTGAGTTCCAAACAGATACCAGCTGAATGAAAATTGTTGTTATTGCTGTTGTTGTTTAAAACCCATATAACCGCCTCAAAACATACAAAACTTCAACAGGAAAAAAAGAAAAGAAAAGAAAATTAAGTACACATATCATTGCATTCCCGCACTTAATCTAAGCACATGCCCCTGACGTTGACCACTCCGTCCAATTTATCGCACAGGGGATTTCAAAACACACCTGAGTACAAATTTTAAGCATACCTAAGGACACCAAAACGTATGTAAAAACAGGCCTAAATTACCCAAAATTGCTTCCGAAATCTCACCTCCCTAGAGCCGAAAATGCACTTAATACATGTACCCAATTATCAATCCTAAGAAAAAGTACGTAAGACTTTATCGAACACATACAGGTGAATGGACCAGCTAGGCAGATAATGATAGGAAGAAATGACAGAAAGCGAAGGAGGAAGAAAGAAACAAAGAGAGTGACAGAAAAGGGAAAATTTCTAGCACAGAATTTCCAGAACGTGGGAATACTATTTTTACTGAAAGAACTCCACGGCATCTCCACGGAGGAAGTTGAATGAAAAGGAATGCTCACCAGATAATTTAAAATTGCATTTCGGTGTCATCAGAAGCTGATGTAACCTGATCATGTAGATGGCGAATGAAAGAAGAAGCTTTTGTTTCGAGGACTGCAGGCTGTGGGATATTTATTGTAGATACAAAGGTGACCTGAAAAAAATATGATTGTGGTGTGCATGGTTTACAGTTTCATACCAGCTGCAAGACTGGACTGGTCACAAGTGAAGTTCTTTAACCCTTTGACTCCCGCACCCTGTCCACCAGCATCCTGCATTGTCAACCATGCTACCAAAGCAAAAACTTAACCCTTTGATTCCCTTGCCCTATCCACCAGCTTCCTGCAGAAAGCTGGTGGATAGGGTGAGAAAGTCAAAGGTTAAGTTTTTGCAGTTGGTGGACAGGATGTGGGAGTCAAAGGGTTAAGTTCCGACGTTACAGAATCCTGCCTTCTTTTCCTTATGATTAGATGTGGGCGTTGCTCTGAACCCTTTATATTCGAAAAAGTTGTTCTGCTGTGAGCCAGTTTTTAAGAATTTTTTTTTTTTAAAAATTACAAATCTAATCGGTAAGTTATTGTTGCAGATAAGTACTTTACGTACTATATTGTTTGCAAAAAAGTGTAATAAGAGAGACATGCATTTAGATCTGGCACGGTGTAGTATCAAAAGAAGCCATAGAGGGTCAGAGCAATAACTATATTAATTTATAATAAAACAAACAAACAAACAAACTGAATTTACAAATGTAACCAACACGCAAAGCCATAACAAGATTGAGGCAGCCAAAATGTAGTTTCTAAGAAGAATGTTGAGAGTTCCAAGGACAGCAAAGAAGACAAACGAGACAGTCGTGATGGAGGCAGACACCAGAAGAACCGTTGATAAAGAAGATAAGGAAAAGACAGGCAACATTTATAGGCCATTTTATGAGGAAAGGGGAATTAGAGCATCTGGTCGCAACAAGAAAGCTGGAGGGAAAGAGAGCACCAGGTAGACCCAAAGAGAAAATATTGGACGGACTTGCAGAGTGGCTGAGGGCGGAGAGGATGGGGGATGTACTTGCATCGACATAGAGGTATGGAGGGTCATGGAGTTTGATGGTCAGAGGAGCTGTAGTCGGCCATGTCTCCTGTCACTCCACCTGACAGAGAAACGATATGGCTACAATACGTAATGTGTTTAGCTGTCTGGTCCTCTTGACCGAAAGGGCAGCTTGGTGATGGCATTACTTTGAACTTGCTATTCATACGCGTGTTGAGCCAGTTGTGTCCGGTGCGAGCCTCTTCAGGACTACTTGCTTGCTACTCTCTGGACGGAAGGTAGCAGCCGTCACTTTCTGTTCGTGCTTAACCCATTCACTCCCGCAGCCCGTCCATAAGTTGCAAAAACTTAACCCTTTCACTCCTTCACCCTATCCACCGGCTTCCTTCCTGTAGGAAGCTGGTGGATAGAGTGAGAGAGTGAAAGGGTTAAGTTTTGCTTTGTGTCATGGATGACAATGCAGGATGCTGGCAGAAGGGTGAGGGAGTCAAAGGTACTAGTGAGTGATGCGATGATTTTCTCTTTTCGTCAGAGCTGACCTGTTGTCAAATTGGTTTCATGGCGTTTTTCTTTCTTTGTTTTTTTCTTTTTTTTTTCTTTCTTTCTTTTTTTTCTTTTTTTTTGTTAGGTGATTGATTCTACCGTCGATTCATGGTATCTTACAGTGAGCTGGGATCCACTGGATTACCATTGATTGTCTCTTTGATTATTTGTCGTGGGAAGCTTGTCGGTCTCCATGGCCTGGAGAACAGAGAGAGCATTTGGAAAGGAGAGCACTTGAAAAGCACGTGTCATCGGTATTCTAAAGTGGGCTTGAGAGGTAGTGTTCTCAACATGCTGGATCAGTACTGGCACTGCTGAACTCCACCGACATTCTCCACTGATGAGTTCTGATGGCAGCTTGACGTTACCAGCTCTTTTGGAGCTCACGACACTAGGACTTGAAGTGGCTGATATTCGGTTTTAGTGTGAGTACGAACTAAGATGAATAGGTGAGGCAACACCATTGATTGGCTCTAAAAATTAAGAGGAGGAGGAGGAGGAAGAAGAAGAAGAAGAGAGGAGGAGGAGGAGGAGGAGGAGGAGGAGAGCAGCAGCAGCAGCAGCAGCAACAACAAACAGCAACAACAACAACAACAACAACCAACAACAACAACAACAACACCGACACGACGACGACGACGACGACGACGACACGACGACGACGAACGACAAACCAAAATTAAATTTAGTTTCACTTTTTTTTTGTCAAGTTGGCGTTCGCAGTGCTCAGATGATTCCATTCGCACTCACCCCAAAAATGCCGCGCAATGGAATGAACCAAATTAACCATGATCTAAGCATAAACGTTTCACATAAATCTAAACGCTGGCAATGTTTTGAGTTTCTTCTGAAATCATGATTTTGTAATTGACTTCGTCTTTCTTTATTTCTGTTTCTTTCCTTCCTTTCAACACAACGGATTTACAGTGTAAAATTCTTTTATCTGCGTGTACTTTTGTTTACCAGTTGGATATATTTTTTTGAAACATGATTTTGCCCGGGACGTTTCTTTTTTGTTCTTTTCTTTTCTCTTTTTTTTTGGCGGTGATTTCTTTAAAGTACAATAAATACGCGCTACACTGGACCGGTTTATTATTTCATCAAAACGACTGACACTAAGTTATCATTCAAAGTCAAGTGGGGATTCCGGGAGGGTGGGGAGGTGGAGAAGGAGGAGGGAAAGTCCCTGCCAGACCTCTGGAATCGAATCCGGAACCTCTCACACCTGGGCAAGTGCTGCTTTATTCACAAGGTCACACACACTACTGACACACACCAAAAAACCCGACGAGTCAGAAAAGTATACATTCAAAACAATGCCTGGACGGGCGCGATAATCATGAAAGTAAAGGTCGGATTTCAAATCGGAAAGTTCTGGATTCGATCCGCCTCAGCACCTCTGCCTGGTGTATAAGAAGTGGAGATTTG
The DNA here is from genome assembly GCA_030674185.1 of Monoplex corrugatus. Lineage (NCBI taxonomy): Eukaryota > Metazoa > Mollusca > Gastropoda > Littorinimorpha > Ranellidae > Monoplex > Monoplex corrugatus. The sequence goes on from CM060314.1 coordinate 89,521,936, forward strand.
TTTTTTGGATCTTCCTGTTCAACATGTTTGCAGTTATGCCAGGTGCCTAAACTCTCTTCGTGTGTATATACGCATGCAGAATATCAAACGTGGCGTTAAAGATCCTGTAATTGATATTACTAGTTGTGTCCCCTGGATTATGGAAACATGAAAATACCCAGCATAATAAACGCCCACCGGAAAGAGTATTACATGTAGACTGTGCAGAAACATACCGCCTTCATAGTGTTGAAAAAACACGTGCATTTCACGCATCCGAGAAAAATCGATACACTACAAACGAGCGAGCGAGCGAACGAACGAACGAACGAACGAACCAACGAAGCAACAACGAAAACGAACATAAATATAAACAAACCAATGCCGACTACTTCGGCATTTCTCCATGGGTCATAATTGCAATTCACACGTGTAGGATTATGTCCCCTGAGAGGCATTGGGGGGAAACATGGACCCTGATAGTAAGATTTCGTTTGTTGTCGCATGTAGATAGCATGCACAGTCGCTTGTCTCTTTTGTCTCAGTGTCTGAGATTACTGTTGCAACTATAGATTCGCGTGCTATGTCGCATTTTGTCGCAAACTACAACTGCCTGTTGAAAAAAAAAAGTGACAAATGCGACAATTTTCGGCCCTGTACCACTGGTCAGCAGCCTCTTAAATCTTTTAACTTGCGGCCAGTACACGTAACATAAATATTGTGGCTAAATTTTTATCCATGACTGACCTGAAACTGAAAACGTGTTGTACAGCGTGTCAAGGACAGATAGTATTGACTCTATGGACTAAATATTGACTCTCTTCCTTTTCCCTTCCTCATCTTTCTGTCATGAGTGTATGTGTATTTTGTCCTGTGTGCACGCTTATGAGTGTAAGTGATGGCCCTATTATTTTCAGTCTTTCTTTTATACAGGAAGAAGACTGTATCCGGTGGCTTACAAATTTTTGAAAACACTGAGCGTGCACGCTCGCCGAAGACTGATTATGCAGACTGTGCTGCAACGCACCGCCTGTACACTGTGGGGCTAAAAAATGTGCAAACATCCATCCGAGAAAACCGGAACGCTGTTGGAGAAAAAAAATCAACCAGACAAAGGCACGGGTCTGTCTGTATGTCTGTGTGTTTGTGACGTAAAATGTGTTAACAAGATTTTCGTAGCTGTTTCTGGGTGGATCTTTAACAAATTTGGGTCAAAATTGTTGCTATTTTGAGTAAGGTTTTGCTATGGATGCAGAGTAGGTTAATCTTCTGTCTTGGAGTTCCTTCTCCAGTTTGGACTCTGACATGACCGGGATGGTCCGGAGGTCATCTCAGTCAAGTCTGGGTCAAAGGAGTGGATTGTCGAGCAGACACGAAAGCGTAGGTATGGAAGCCATAGCGCCAAGGTCAAGGTCATGCAGACGAAACAAGTGCCTAAATTCAGTGTCTTTTCAGGAAGGTGTGTGAACAGTTTTCTCAGAAACTTCTGATAATATTTGCATTCTGTTTTCACTGCTGTGACACTCTACCCTTGTCCTTGCTCCATGTCAAGTCTCATCTCATTTGATGCTTCTTCAAGGTCACAACAGTTTTGACAAATACATTATGAGGATTTCCTATTACAAGTTTTGCATATAAATGGAATTGTTAGACTGGCTTGATCATCTTGTGTGTGTGTGTGTGTGTGTGTGTGTGTGTGTGTGTGTGTGTGTGTGTGTGTGTGTGTGTGTGTGTGTGTGTGTGTGTGTGTGTGTGTGTGCGTGCGTGCGTTTTTTTAAAATATTTTAAATGATATTGAAAATATACTCGCTATTCTGCTTTTGTTTAGCACCAGCTGACAGGATGGAGAAGAAAAAAGTGTTCATTGTGTTTATGTACTACTCTCGAATTCACCTAGTTTGTTTCCTTCTCTCTCTTTCTCTCCGTCTCTGTCTCTCTTTCTTCCTCTCTTTCTTCCTGTCTGTCTTCCGTCTTTCCGTGTCCGTGTCTCTCTCTCTCTCCATCCCCGTCTCTCTCTCTCTCTCTCTTTAAACTCTCTCTTTCTTTATGAGTGTGTATGTGCGTTTATGTGTTAGTGCGTGACACACACACACACACACACACATACAGAGAGAGAGAGAGAGAGAGAGAGTGAGAGAGAGAGGGAGACGGAGAGAGAGAAGAGCGAGAGAGAGAGAAGAGAGAGAGCGAGAGAGAGACTGAGAGAGAGAGAGATAGAGATAGAGAGAGAGAGAGAGAGAGAGAGAGAGAGAGAGAGAGAGAGAGAGAGAGAGAGAGAGAGTGTTGTCAAGCTGTTCGAAAGACTGAACATGCTGTGAATTATATTACTCTCACATGCTGTTGTTGTTTATCTTACTGGCAAGTTCGCTGTCGGACACTGTAGGGCAACCCAAAACGTAATATAAGGATACTGTCACGTATATGTAAATGTCACCCTGTGTGTGACTGCATTCAACGTGCAAGTGTACATATAATTTGTTTTATAACATGTTTACCCTAGAGTTCCAAACACTAGGGTGTATTTCATTATCATCATCACCATCATCAGGTGCCTTGCCGCATGGCGTTGGCGATCATGGACTTCCATCTGTCTCTATCTCTCGTTGCATCAAGCATCTCTTCCACTCTCCTTGTCTTCAGCCACTCTGCAAGTCCGTCTAGTATCTTCTCCCTGGGTCTGCCTGGTACTCTCTTTCCTTCCGACACACTAGACGCATCACATCTGCCGTTGACACACTGCATTCATTAACTCATTTTTATTCATTTATTCATCTACTTATTTTTGCTGCCTCAGGTTTTTTTTGCTCCATTTCAGTGGTGTTGATCTCAACACTGCTCATTCTGCTCCTTTTCACCTCACCAACACCAAGTTAATTCAATGTCCAAGTGCGAGGAATCCCATGGGAGACACGATGTTCAACCATTCTAGGGCCATCCACCAGAGGACACCTTGTAGTGCTGCTGGGTCGGACTACAATTATTTTGACCTTATGCCTCGGTAGCTATGTACCAGCTCAGTCTTTCTAACGAATGCCTCCAGCGCATTCAGAACCCTGCGGCCCGTCTTGCCCTCCACGAAAATAGGCATGATCGTATCACCTTCTTGCTTCGCTTTCTCCACTGGTTGCCTGTTTCTCAAAGAATTTCACACAATCAATACATTACGCTACAAGTGTATCGATGGTACTGCACGTATCTATCTTTGAGACCACCTCCAAATGTACACCACTGTCCGACATCTTCCTTCTGCTTCTGATACTACTTGTTGACACATTCCTTGATACAGATGTTCCACAGTCAGTCACCGCTCTTTTTCTCTGTCTGGTCCATACAACTGGAACGAGTTTCCTTTGTTTATACAATCACATATTCTTCTTTACTTCAAGTCTAATTTGAAAACATACTTTTTGTCCAGAGCAGGATCAAGGCAGCCGAGATGTGGTTTCTCAGAAGAATGTTGAGAGTTCCATGGACAGCAAAGAAAACAAACGAGACAGTCTTGATGGAGGCAGACACAAATAGATCACTCATAAGAAAGATTAGGAAAAGACAAGCAACATTTATAGGCCATTTTATGAGGAAGGGGGATTTGGAGCACCTGGTCACAACGGGAAAGCTGGAGGGAAAGAGAGCACCAGGTAGACCCAGGGAGAGAATGCTGGACGGACTTGCAGAGTGGCTGGGGATGAGGAGGGTGGGGGAGATGCTGGGGGCAACGAGAGATAGAGATGGTTGGAAGTCCATGGTCGCCAACGCCATGCGGCAGAGCACCTGATGATGGTGACTTTTTGTCCAGCAGTGATTTCCCCTCTGTGTGCCCATCCTTTTGTCATATTGACCTCCTGTCCATTGCTTGACTGCACACATTTCGCCAAAATCCTGATTTTTTTTTGGTGGACTTCAGTTGCATGCAGGTACGTAGAGCACAGGTTTTTTTTTAATGAATGCCTGTCCTTGCATTAGTATTGAATATGTCAGTGTTACCTTAGAACACGCAATTACACGTTTCTAGCATATGTCCATTTATAGACAAGCATACAGACAGCAGATTTTGAACGTTGTAAAGGACTAACCAAAACATCAAACTGTTCAGTTATAGATAAACATACATACTGTAGATTATGAATGGTATATCACCAATGTATGTTTTAAAAAGGACCAATAAAGATGGATATTTGAAGCAACGAAAACAAACAAATAAACAAACAAATAAACAAACAAACAAACAAACAAACAAACAAACAAACAAACAAACAAACAAAATCTGCTCTTAAAACCTTACATTAAAACAGGAGAACTCACGAAGAAAGAAAAAAAGGGACGCTTAGTCAGAGAGACTAAAAGAGAGATAGAAAGTATAATGCAAGAAAGCTGATCGAAGAGTGAAGATAATAGCAAGAGTAGATCAACGGATATACATGGACAGCCTTGCAAGTCAAGCAGAAGATGTAATCAGCAAAGTAGAGCAAAGGAAAATATACAAGATCACAAAGACGGTCTGTGGCAAGTATCATGGAACCACCAACACAGCGAAGAAGACTTCTTACATCAGAAGCAGAACAAGAAACTAGACAGACTGAGCACCGTCGTCAGTGAACATTTGAATAGACCACAAGTAACGACACAAGCTATCATACAAAAACCGACCATGATACTGACGAACTCCACCTGAAAAGAAAAAAAAAAAAATATCAGCTCTCATATTGCTCAAAAACAGAAAAGTTCCATAGCGTCGATTTGTTCGGACCCAGAAAACAATCTTGTCTCAACATCTTTGCACAATACGTTAACCAGTCGCTGTGGTGTAGTGGTTAACGCAACGGACTACTGACTGGAAGGTTGTCGGTTCGAACCACCATCAGCCCCGTCAAAAATCATTGTGGGATTTTTCGGCTCTAACCGGCTCCTACCCAGAGTTGGGCGTGCTATGGGCTCATTGGGAAGACTGGTATCACACAGTCGAGTCTCATCCATTTCACGGATGCACCATTGAGGGTGCTGCTCAAATTTTCTGACCAGCACAACAGCGGGCTTGGTTGACACCAGGATATATTATGATAGTAAGCGTAGAGTACAGCCCTGTCACGCAGTCTCAATCCTAGATGGAACTCCATAGCATCATGAGTATCATCCTCATCGACATCATCATCATAGCATTGTAAAAACTGTTCTAGCTTCTATGGCCATTAAGGTGGCGTAGAAAATGGAACAGAAGAAAAGTTCAACCACAGTAAAACAGAGGGGATGACACTGACCATCCCAAACCCCTTACCAATCCAAGCAGCTGAGACAGGCCGTCCCGCGACTGTTAAAGTTCACCAATGTAGGCAGCACTCTTAGACGTGACGAAGGAACAAACAGTGACATCAAGAGACGCCTCAGCAAAGCCACAAACACCTTCACAATACTGAATAACGTGAAGATGCCACTTCAGTACCTTCGCTGGCCCATTTTGCTCACAGACCGACCAACAGACAGAAAGACAGACATCTCTCCGCGCAGATAACAAATAACCTTACAGTATTAAGACGCGGGAGTGAACGCAGCTACAAAACTGAGGCTGTGTAGCCTATGTGTTGGGTTCAGCCCCAACCCGCAATATCTCAATGCTTCGACAAAAATTCCATTTGTGTCAGCTTAACCCTTTGACTTCTCACCCTATCCTCCAACTGCAAAAACTCAACACTTTGACTCCAGGAAGCGGGTGGATAGGGTGAGGGAGTCAAAGGGTTGAGTTAAATTTTTGCTTTGCTAGCATGGTTGACAATGCATGGCACTGGTAGACTCTTACAACCCCCCTCTCGGCGTCCACTTCAAAAACTTGCCAGCACATAGCGTTTTGTACAGTTTCAAGGGGTCTGTCACATTATCATCGACAGACTGGAGTGTAACACATCATGGTGTTGTTGGAGCGTAGTGAATCCTTGTTCAGCATAATCATAAATCACTAAGACGTAGGAGCATCCCTGACTATCGTAAAACTGACAAAACACACCATAGTGGGAGTATTTGCTTATTTGAACACGAAACACACTCGTACAGAGGCTGGCCCAGAACAGACAGAAGCAGAGAACTTTCGTTGCTGCCCTACATTGCTAATGATCTAATGGGCAGTCAGTAGGTAAGTAATTGCTTGTTGCCTTATTGCTCGTTTATTCTATGTCATTGGTATTAAGACAACAACGATGGAAAAAGTGCATCCCACACCTTCCCCCTCACCTCCTTCCCAGCAGAATTGACAAAACGCAGCATCGTCAGTGACCCGGGATAAAGACACCTGTTCCTGGGTGACCATGACCTGGT
>CM060314.1:89545717-89548217 GCA_030674185.1 Monoplex corrugatus
CAGCGATGTTGTCCGTGAAGGACTTTGCTGGCCTTCCTTGTTTTCTCTTTGCCTCAACTTTCCCCTGCAGGAACAATGTCATCAAGTCAGTTCTCGTGTTTCTGTCCATGTGCCCGAAATACTTCAGTTTTCTTTTGTTGATCTCTGGGAGCATTTTATGTTGGACAGCTAATTCCTTTAGCACGCTTTCGTTGGTTCTTTTGTCTGTCCATTTTTACTCTGAGAAGGGGCCTGTAGAACCACATTTCTGCTGCGTTTATTTTATTTTCATCATCTTTCTTCAAAGTCCAGGCTTCACATCCGTACATGACAACAGGCCAAATTGAGCAGCGTCAAATTCACAGTGGAAACTGTAGCCAAGGTACCGAAATACGATGCAAAAAACAGACGGAACGGCACGACAGGTGCTGTGGTCATGTAGCCAAACGTGGGCTTTCATTGTGAAGGTCCTGCATTCTGTCTGTCCGTGTACGACCTTTACGCTTTGTGAGTTAAAGAGGTGGAGAATTTTTCCGACCTCTAAGTCATCTGTGTTGCAGGATCTACCAGTGTCTAGTCCTTTCCTCTGTGTGTGTGTTGTGTGTGTGTTGTTGTGTGCTAGTGTGTAGTGTGTGTTGTGTGTTTGGCACGAAGAACATCAAATTATGCACTTAAATAATCCTTAAAAGTATGTCAAGTGGCTGCCTTATGGAAAATGAGCACACCCAGCATATATGCCCGCCGAAGATGTAGTATGGAGACTGTGCAGCAACATACACACCCGCACAGTGTGGATAAAACACCACCCGCACAGTGCGGATAAAACACCACCCGCACAGTGTAAGAATAAAAACACCACCCGCACAGTGTGGATAAAACACCACCCGCACAGTGTGGATAAAAAACCACCCGCACAGTGTGGATAAAACACCACCCGCACAGTGTGGATAAAACACCACCCGCACAGTGTGGATAAAACACCACCCGCACAGTGTGGATAAAACACCACCCGCACAGTGGGATAAAACACCACCCGCACAGTGTGGATAAAACACGCACAGTGTGGATAAACCACCCGCACAGTGCGGATAAACACCACCCGCACAGTGTGGTAAAACACCACCCCACGGTGATAAAACACCACCCGCACAGTGTGGATAAAACACCACCCGCACAGTGTGGATAAAACACCACCCGCACAGTGTGGATAAAACACCACCCGCACAGTGTGGATAAAACACCACCCGCACAGTGTGGATAAAACACCACCCGCACAGTGTGGATAAAACACCACCCGCACAGTGTGATAAAACAACCCACAGTGATAAAACACCACCGACAGTGGGTAAAACACCACCGCACAGATAAAACACCACACCCAAACAGGAAAACCACCAACCAACACAAAAAACACCAACCCCCACAATAAAACACCACCCCACATTATAAAACACCAAACCCCAACAAAACAACACAAACCACACCAACAACAGCACCAAACAACCAACCCCAACCAAACAACCAACCAACAACAAACAACCAAACAACCAACAACAACCAACCAACCAAACAACCAACCAACCAACCAACCAACCAACCAAACAACCAACCAACAACAACCAACCAAACAAAAACCAACCAACAAACAAACAAACCAACCCCAACCAAACAACCAACCAACCAACCAAACCAAACCAACAACAACCAACACCAACCAACCAAACAACCAACAACCAACCAACCAACCAACCAACCAACCAACCAACCAAACCAAACCAACCACAACAAACAAACCAACCAACCAACCAACCAACCAACCAACCAACCAACCAACCAACCAACAACAAACAACAACCAAGCAAGCAAGCAAACAAGCAACCAACCAACCAACCAACCAACAAAACAAACAACAACCAACCAACAACAACCAACAACCAACAAACAAACTGCAGTATTAAAATGACAAAAACTTAGTTCACAAAACAATATAACCACAGACAGCGATACATATAGGTGTTCTACAGCAAGTGAAACAAGTGAAACAAGTGAAACAAGTGAACAGGTGAAACAGGTGAAACAAGTGAAACAAGTGAAACAAGTGAAACAGGTGAAACAGGTGAAACAAACAGTACATTATCAGTAGACTTGTTGAGTGTTTATGGCCACATTAGGGGAGAAGGGCCGTTGTCATAATCTCCCTGTTGGTCAAAGTGTTTGTCCAGCTCTCAAGTCGGCTCGGCCTGTCAAGTACAATACTTACACAGGGATAGAAGAGGACACAACTGGGTGGACACAATTCAAAATCACTGCGTGTCTTGTCTTTCTACCTTATAAGACAGTACTGTGAAGGCGATTGGGACTGGAGTGTGTGTGCAGATGTACATGTACTGACATGCAGTTCAAATACATTACGACGAAAAAAAAAAAAAAAAAAAAACCTGACTAGAGACAGGCAAACAAACCCAACCCCCAAACAAAACGAAACAAATAAACAACAACAACAACCAACAACAACAACAAC
>CM060314.1:89555717-89563217 GCA_030674185.1 Monoplex corrugatus
AACACACACACACACACACACACATACACACACACACACACACACACACACACACACACACACACACACACACACACACACACACCCACACACTCAACAAAAATAGATCCCCACAACCACTGAAAACAGAAATATGATCTTCCAATGAATCAGCTCACTTGGTAATGTATGTTGCATGTTTATCTGTCTGGGAACAAAATAACTAAATGGAAGAAGGAAACGACTCAAAGTGGTCGACATGGTAAGTTTGATGTCATCACTGGCGTTTTATACTGTGTTGGATTTTCAGCAACAGGTCAGCAGAAATGAAACGATACGTTTCGATTTATTGGACAAGGTGCAGGCTGTTGCTCTCTGTCTGTCTGTCTGTCTGTCTGTTTGTCTGTCTGTCTCTGTCTCCCTGTGTATGTGTCTCTCTCTGTCTGTCACTATCTATCCGTCTGTCTGTCTGTGTGTGTGTGTGTCTCTCTGTGTCTGTCTCTATCTATCTGTCTGTCTGTCTGTCTGTATGTATGTTTGTCTCTCTCTCTCTCTTATCTCTATCTCTGTTTCTCTTTGTCTGTCTCTCTCTGTCTCTGTATGTCCCTGTCTCTCTCTGTCTTTCTATCTCTGTGTTTCTCTCTCTCTTTGATTCTATCTCTGTTTCTCTTTCCCCGTGTCTCTGTCTCTCTCTGCCTCTCTTTCTCTCTCTCTTGTCTCTATCTCTGTTTCTCTTTCTGTCTCTCTGTTTCTCTTGTCTGTTTCTTTCTGTCTCTGTCTCTCTCTCTACCAGTGTCCTCTCTGTGTCTGTCTCACACACAGTGATACACACATCTTTACATGAGTGCGGTAGTGAAGTGGGTAAGCATCGGACCTCGGTGGGAGGTCCTGGATTCGATCCGTCTTACCCTTTGACTCCCGCACCTTTATCCAGACATCCATCATCCATACACTCGTTCGGTGGATCAGGAGAACCGAAAAAAGTATCGGTCTCTCACAAAGCTACTGAAATTTTTAAAGGCTTCTTTGAGCATTTTTTGTGTGCTAGTCCTCGTATACTCTGAGAGTGGTTGGACTTTAAAACTTACAGAACTGAACTGAACCTTGCCTACTAGCATCCTGCATTGTCAACAATACTAGCAAAACAAAAACTTAACCCTCTGATTCCCTTCGCTCTATCCACCAGCTTTCTGCAGGAAGTGGTGGATAGGATGAGGGAGTGTGTCAAAGGGTCAAGTTTTTGCAGTTGTTGGATAGCGTGCGGAAGTCAAAGGGTTAAGTTTTTACAGTTGTTGGGGTAGGGTGTAGGAGTCAAAGGGTTAAGTTTTTGCAGTTGTTGGATAGGGTGCGGGAGTCAAAGGGTTAAGTTTTTGCAGTTGTTGGATAGGGTGTGGGAGTCAAAGGGTTAAGTTTTTGCAGTTGTTGGACAGGGTGCGGGAGTCAAAGGGTTAAGTTTTTGCAGTTGTTGGATAGGGTGCGGGAGTCAAAGGGTTAAGTTTTTGCAGTTGTTGGGTAGGGTGCGGGAGTCAAAGGGTTAAGTTTTTGCAGTTGTTGGGTAGGGTGCGGGAGTCAAAGGGTTAAGTTTTTGCAGTTGTTGGATAGGGTGGGGGAGTCAAAGGGTTAAGTTTTTGCAGTTGTTGGATAGGGTGGGGGAGTCAAAGGGTTAAGTTTTTGCAGTTGTTGGATAGGGTGCGGAAGTCAAAGGGTTAAGTTTTTGCAGTTGTTGGATAGGGTGCGGGAGTCAAAGGGTTAAGTTTTTGCAGTTGTTGGATAGGGTGTGGGAGTCAAAGGGTGAAGACACTTACACTAGGTGGGTAAAGGGTGGCGTGGGGGATTTCTCCGGTCTTCCAGATCAGCGTGTCGTGTAGGTCTGGCCAATGCCTAAAGACGCCATTTAGTGTACACTCGCATCATGTCGGTGGTGTCAGCGGCTGTCTTATCAAAACAAGCAAACATCCCCAGCATGCACGCCCACCAAAGACTGTGCAACACCGTAGTGCAATGTCGTCACCTCGCCTGACAGATGGAATTCTCCGGTTGCATGATAACGGTAAACAAAGAATGATTGATTGATAATATTGTGTGTATTTGCGTGCGCATAATAGCTCACACACAAACACGCATACGCAAACACACATTCACTCACTCACTCACTCACACACACACACACACACAGACACGCACATACACACTCACACATACACACACACACACACACACACACACACACACACACACACACACACACACACACACACACACACACACACAGGCACAGGCACACATGCACTTGCACACACACACACCACACATGTAGTGATATACACACATTTGCATAGGCATACACACACACACACATAGACACACAAACATCCTTTTCAATCGAATGCGAATCGGCACACCCATTGAAAAAAAACCATTGGTACCATTACAGTATTAACACCTTTCAGGTGAGTTGCTGATACGTGGGCCTTTACCGGGACATACTTTACCGTGGGGTGCTGGGGGCTCTTTCAGTATAAATAGTATCCCTTCCGGAAATTCTGTGCTGGAAATTTCCTCTTATCTTTCACTCTGTTTCTTTTTCCTCATTTGCTTTCTGTCATTTCTTTTTATCATTTTCTGCCTTGCAGGTCCATTCACTGTACGTGTTCGATAAAGTCTTACATGATTCTCTCAGGATTGCTAATTGAATACCAGTGCATTTTTGGCTGTAGAGAAATGTGATATGCGGAAGCAGTTTTAGATGATTTAAGCCCATTGTTAATATGTTTTAGCTTTTTTTTTTAGTTATATCTAAACTTGTTTTCAGGTATGTTTTTTAAATCCCCTGTGTGATAAATTGGACGGAGTGGTCAACGCCAGGGGCATCTCCTTAGATTATGTACGCGAATGCATTGATATGTGGACTTAATTTTCTTGTCCTTTTTTTCCTGTTGAAATGTTGTGCATATGTTTTGAAACGATTTAGTCCTAAAACGGCTCTACGCAGTCGACTGGGCTTTAAATAAAAACAACAATAACAGTAACCTGAACATACACCGCTTTAGAAAAGGAGACTGAAAGAAGGTCTCAGTGAGAGGGAGGGGGGCCAGGGGGGGAGGGGGGGGGGGGGCGGGGGGATGGGCGTCTGAGTTTGTGGCCTGACAGTGTTTGATGGTTTGTGTAGTTTTGACACACCACAGGTTGGGAGGGCATCTGACGGTTTGAATTCGCACGACACTGCACAGGCCAGTGAATATTTTAACATTTTGATTTTAAGACGAGAAACTAGAATACAAACGCATTTGATGGAAACTGCAGCGTGCTATTTTACAAGTTTGCAATATCACGAATACTTGTACTTATCCATGGCTATGCGTGTTTGCGTTTAAAAATGTTATTTCCGTTTTTGTTTGTTTCTTTGTTTTTGATTGTTCATAACAATGATAGCATTGTTTTATATACGTGTATGCCGTCGTTTTTTTTTTTAAATCCCTCTGACTGTATTAATATTTTAATATTTTTTGGGTTTATTTGTTTGACAGTTAGGCCCAAAGGCCAAAACTTGTTCTGTGCCATCCAGACAATTATGACAACGTTTCCTTCTATTGATGTATTCCAAAACTGGGTCATGTCTCTCCGTATAGGAACATTTTCTTGTTTCGTTGTGACCAAATATTGGGCCATGTCCATCCAGATTTTTACAATAACCTTTTCCTGTTTTGTTCTGACCCAGTATTGGGCTTTCGCCCTTCCAGTCATTTACAGTAACGTTTTCTTGTATTAGACTATGCCCCAACAAACATTTACAGTTACATTTTCTTGTTTTGTTGTGAGCCAGAAATGGGCTATGTCCTTCCAGACATTATAGTAACACTTTTTTGTTTTATTGTGACCCAGAATCGGGCTATGTCTTTCAACACATTTCCAGTAACATTTTCTTGCTGTGACCCAAAATTGGGTCATGTCCTTTCGGGACATGTACCATAATATTTTCTTGTTTGGCTGTATCTCTTCACCGAAGGGAAAAAAATCACATGCAAAGGACTGAGAAATCTTTGCTAATACATTTGCGCTGACAGAGAGAGAGAGAGAGAGAGAGAGAGAGAGAGAGAGAGAGAGAGAGAGAGAGAGAGAGAGAGAGTCACGATCATCCGGTCGACAGAAACTAACTTCTCTTTTTGAGAGGGAGATAAAAATGGAAATAACTGTCTACACCGCCCACTCTCTTAATGTCAAAAGCTCTAATGGTGAGGGCACTTAACATGATGTGAGACGATAAGAAAATAAAGTAAAAAAAAACAAAAACAAAACAAAAAACAACCCGTATAGGTTGTCCCTTAACCGTTAAGTGTTACAGGAAGTGAAGTGGTAGAGACGCCTCAGGACCAACAAGAGGAGAGCATTGTCAACTTCCTCCTCCTCGATGCATTATCTCCCTTCAGCTCTGAACAGGGTTAGGTACACGTTTACAGCTGATTCGACCGGGGTTGGCACGCACATGGTGCTTTCCCACGCAAGACAATTTTTTTTCGAGCAAAACTTAAGTTAACCACGAGCAAGACTTAAATTTTTCTCGAGCCAGATTCAAAACTATGCCGTGAGATTCAAAGATGGGAGTGTTGGTTTTTTTTTAGCCAGTCAGGTGTCAGCAGGAAAGCGGAAAGAAGAAAAGAGCTGTATAGTGTATAGCACTCCCTAAGGCCTGCGGATGATTGTTGTCGTATGCAAAAACAGTTTCAAAATGAAAATGCAGACCAATCCTAGATTTTGTGAGGAAGGTTCATTTGCACGACGTGTTACGTTGGCTGATGCTGTTATGCTGCCTACACGCTGTATTTCTGATGGGGATACAAACGTGTGTTGAAGGACCTTTGATTATTTATTTATTTACTTTATATATATGTTCCTTTTTTGAAGGTAATATACACACGTACATATGTCATTTACATGTAACCAAGATTATTCCAGCGATAGACTGATAAAATACCAGTATAAAATACAGACTAGGTAAAACATAGACTAGGTAGGGCCTCAGGACCTGGCCAGCTCATTGGTTTATGTGCAGGCTTAAGGTATGTGCCACGGTCACCATACACGTGGCACCTGCGACGTTAGTGCATATGGAATTCGTTCCGAGCGCGGAGACGTCGTCTTGAGAAACTGAAACAGAAACTAAGGATCAGCACATTATGATCACTGCTATCTTCATCATAATCATCATCAACATAACTTTCATCATCTTCCCCATCGTCTATGTCATTATCGTTTATTTTTTTTTTATCTTTACCTTCATTATCATCATCTTTGTAATCGTAGTCATCATCGTCGTCATCGTCATCGTCATTTTCATCAAGTTCATCAGTATCATCATTATCATCATCATCACCATTTATTTCATTACTTCGTCATCATTAAAGTAAAGTTAAGAAAAAAGTAAAGTAAAAGAAAAGTCTCTACCGTCTCCGTTCACTAACATTTCAGGGTAACTTCTATCTTTTTGTACCTAAGAAGAAAATCGGATATAACTACACAAAACGGTTTTCGCTTTAAAGATATAAAGCAGAACTTCTGTTGTTGAGATATACAGTTAACGCTGAACACACTCCTACGCTTGATGAAAAAGATGGAGAGAAAGATGGACGCCTGTTTTAATTAATCAATACCAAACTTGCCAGACAGAAAGTGATAGCATGCATTTTGATTTATCCTGGTTAAAGCTTCAAGACTGATCATTACGTTGAAGAGAGAGTGGGGGCAGATCCACATTATTACCTTGGAAAGGGAGAGAATGCTGATCAAAGGTCTGAATGTTCTCTGAAACTTGTTCTTTAAAAGTTTTTAGGACACTCCTTCTTCGTGATTACAGACGTGAGACAGTTTTGGTTGTGTTTTGCTATAAACTGCTTATCAGGTGCGTGGTTTAACCTCCTTAAAAAAGAACAGATTGTTTCATATCGGCATGGTGAATGTGTGTGTGTGTGTGTGTGTGTGTGTGTGTTTTGTGTTTGTGTGTGTGTGTGTGTGTGTGTGTGTGTGTGTGTGTGTGTGTGTGTGATAGATAGATAGATAGATAAATAGAGAGAGAGAGAGACAGAGACAGAGACAGACACAGACATAGAGAGACAGAGTGAAAAGAGAGAGAGAGACAGAGACAGAGATAGACACAGACACAGAGAGACAGAGTGAAAAGAGAGAGAGAGACAGAGACAGAGACAGAGATAGACACAGACACAGAGAGACAGAGTGAAGAGAGAGAGAGAGACAGAGACAGAGACAGACACAGACATAGAGAGACAGAGTGAAAAGAGAGAGAGAGACAGAGACAGAGATAGACACAGACACAGAGAGACAGAGTGAAAAGAGAGAGAGAGACAGAGACAGAGACAGAGACAGACACAGACACAGAGAGACAGAGTGAAAAGAGAGAGAGAGACAGAGACAGAGACAGAGATAGACACAGACATAGAGAGACAGAGTGAAAAGAGAGAGAGAGAGACAGAGACAGAGATAGACACAGACATAGAGAGACAGAGTGAAAAGAGAGAGAGAGACAGAGACAGAGATAGACACAGACACAGAGAGACAGAGTGAAAAGAGAGAGAGAGACAGAGACAGAGACAGAGACAGAGACAGACACAGACACAGAGAGACAGAGTGAAAAGAGAGAGAGAGACAGAGACAGAGACAGAGATAGACACAGACATAGAGAGACAGAGTGAAAAAAGAGAGAGAGAGAGACAGAGACAGAGATAGACACAGACACAGAGAGACAGAGTGAAAAGAGAGAGAGAGACAGAGACAGAGATAGACACAGACACAGAGAGACAGAGTGAAAAGAGAGAGAGAGACAGAGACAGAGACAGAGACAGACACAGACACAGAGAGACAGAGTGAAAAGAGAGAGAGAGACAGAGACAGAGACAGACACAGACACAGAGAGACAGAGTGAAAAGAGAGAGAGAGACAGAGACAGAGACAGACACAGACACAGAGAGACAGAGTGAAAAGAAAGAAAGAGAGAGAGAGAGAGAGAGAGAGAGGAGAGAGAGAGAGAGAGAGAGAGAGAGAGAGAGACAGAGACAGAGACAGAGATGTGCAGATACGATTTTCTCAGCTTTTTGAAGGTGGATTTTCACAACATTATTGTCAATGGTATGGACTGTTAAGCAGTCAGGATATGGTCAGTTTGAAAGCTTGGGCATCAAAAGTTAAAGACACACGCACGAAAAACAAAATTCCTTAAATCATCACTTTTCGTGGAAGGTGTGTGAACAGTACTTCCTCGGATACTTTTGACAATATTTAAAATGTGTTTTCATCATTGTAATAGTCAGCATTTTCTGTCGATGCACGTCAAGTATTATTTTACAAAAGTCTAGTCCATTTGTCTCTTCATAATTATACTCTCTGAAACAAATATGTCAAAAATTCAAGGAATCGACTTTCTCTTTAAGCTCAAGAATAAAAGCTGTTTCATATGTTAATTGTATATCTGACTACTTGTTCAATGTGTCTATTGCTATGCGATGGTTTGGC
>CM060314.1:89565717-89568217 GCA_030674185.1 Monoplex corrugatus
AGGAGTGTCAGATCAGATCACCATCTCGACTCTTCATAGTTCGTCGTCATCCATCGTCCCATCTCCCCTCCACCCCTCCCCACCCTCACCACGTTCCGGGGATGGTTATCACGGTCGGCCATGTCCCTTGAGTTTGCTGACAAACGGCTTCAAGTTTAAATCATATGGAGTGTGTAAGGTTCATTTGCAACCGTTTCAGAACGCACATCCTACCACTGCAGCGTTTTCTCAAGTAACTCGTGGCAGAAGACATAACATAGAGTGTTCTGAGCTTAGTGTTTTTGTACTTTGTATCTGCTTCTATGCAAGCTGAATGGGTAGCGCAAACTGTGTTAGATTTGAGAAGTTCTATACAATATGGGAGATAATTCTCAAGAGTTATGTCCTTTGATTAACATAGATTCACATTGTGTAGAATTGTATAGCTGCGACAGCAGAAGGACATCCAGGAATCATGATCTGGATGTGGCCCGGCCCCCTTAGAATGTAAGGAGTAAGGAGGTCTAAGGCCGAAGTTCTTGGTTGATGGGGGCTTCTCCTCTGATGACCTGTCGTCCAGATCTCCTACAGTTTCTTGCTATTGTCTTCACCAGCTAATCTGCCCTCGTGGAGTTGCCGGGGATTCTTTCAGTATGAATAGTATCCCCACTTCCTGGAAATTCTGTGCCAGAAATTTTCTCTTTTCTGTCACTGTCTTTGTTTCTTTCTTCCTTCTTTGCTTTCTGTCATTTCTTCCTATCATTATCTGTCTTGCTGGTCCATTCATCTGTTCGATAAAGTTCTTGTACTTTCTTTTAGGATTGATAACTGGGTACATGTATTATGTGCATTTTTGACTCTAGGGAGATGAGACATGCCGAACCGATTTTATTTAATTCAGGCCTGTCTTTACGTATGTTTTAGTGTCCGTAATTGTGTTTAAATTTGTATTCAGGTTTGTGTGTTTTTTTTAAATCCCTTGTGCGATAAATTGGACGGAGTGGTCAACGCCAGGGGCATGTCCTTAGAATTTATGCGCAAATGCATTGATATGTGTACTTAATTTTTTTTCCTCTTTTTTCCTGTTGAAGTATTGTGAATGTTTTGTTAGTTATAGCCCTGTTATGTCTCTACTCAGTTGGCTGGGCTTTAAGCAAGAATAACAATAACCAGCTAATCTCTCTCGAAATATGAAGTTGCATTAATACAAAATGGGTTGCTAAACGATAGCCACGTTTGGAATCGAGGCAAAATAATTAAAGAATGGTGGGCGGGTCTATTTCTGTGTCGTGTGCGCGCGTGTGTGTGAGATAACATCGTTCACTCACTTTCCTAAGGTCGGATGGGAAAACATACCTTGAAGAACCAAGTATCACTGTTTAGAAAAGAGTTTGGATAATTTTCTTCTCTCCATTTTCTTATAAGCATTTGCCAGAAGATTTTTTAACAAAACATTGAACAACAGCATCAGTAACAACAATGACAAAACAACAACACAACAACACAACAAACAACAACAACAGCAACAATGATAAGATATACAGTAATACCAAAGGAAATAAGAGGGAAGCAGGGAGAATTTTAAATATCAACTAAGTAACATAACTCTTGAGAGTCACGGAGTTATCTCCCATGTAGAATTTCTCAAACCCAACACAGTTTCCGCTACCCATTCAGCTAGCATAGACGCAGCCACAAAGCATAAAGTACCACTTTACCACTTTATGCTTTGTGGTTGCGTCTATGCTAGCTGAATGGGTAGCGCAAACTGTGTTGGGTTTGAGAAATTCTACATGGGAGATAACTCCGTGACTGTCAAAAGATATACAGTGTTCCGAGGTGTTTGTCAGAAGGCCTTGATAGCACTGATAGGTTAACAGCAAAAGTAACAACATTTTCACTTTTCTGTATGGAATTTAATCCTTTGACTCCTGCAAAACCAACTGCAAAAACCCTTTGGCTCCCTCACCCTTCCATCCTGCAGGAAGCTGGTGAAAGGGTGAGGGAGTCAAAGGGTTAAGGTTTTGCTTTGCTTGCATGGTTGACAATGCAAGATGCTGGTAGACAGGGTGTGGGAGTCAAAGGGTTAATCACCTTCTCTTTCTACAATGGACTTCTTTATTTTAATGTTTCAGTAATTTTTCTTCCCCCGTTATTTCAGTTTGTTGTATTTGTAAACAAATATACAAACACAGGGTCAGCTACGGCTGACATCTTTTAATAGCTGTCAGTGACAATTGGGGATTAAAACTGACAACAACGACAACAACAACAACAACAACAAAAAAGAAAAAGAAAAATACAGCCAGTGTGTATACCAAGTGGGACAGAGGTAACCAACGTAATTCGGGCCCGCTCCCTCTCTGTTTCTATGCCTTATGTCGTCACCATTCGTGTGTTGGCCACTTTACGAACCTGCCCATTTATAGACGGAAAACCAGTCTCGTGTTATTTGTCGTCCCTGTCTGCCAGCAGGGGGCGGGGGTACATCTGCTGCATGGCCTTCACCTTGTTTCACAAT
>CM060314.1:89573217-89578217 GCA_030674185.1 Monoplex corrugatus
ATGCCATGATCTTGCCATAATCTCTTCCTTTTCTCACACTGGAAGGAGCAGCAGGGAAGTTTCAGTCTTTTTCTCCTTATTTTTGTACCTGGTGTTTGTTTGTTCGTGATCTTACGCTTGACAAAGGCCAGTTGGCCAAAAATTTGCGCCTGTCTTGTATTGTTGTATTAAATACGCGTTCTTATTCTTTTTCGTGTTTTTTTTTTCTGGTTCCTGTTTGCTTGAACGCGGGCAGTCACACTTGTTTTGGATTTCATCATCTTTTCGTCAGCTTTCCAAAGACAGAGCTAGCCTTGGACATGAGCAGTAGCCATGTCAGAAATCAGGATTTATCCAGTGATGCTCTTTGTACTGCCGATGTAACAGACTTTGTCTACAGTCTTTATGGCCTGGTTGTTGTTGGTGATATAATGTGATGAAATACATAAAGCCATGAGATAGTGTGGGCTGAATCATAGCATCTGAACACCCTCTACCCTGTTCTTGTCACCACTTCTCCGTGTTGGCGTGATTTAACCTTTTGACTCCCGCACCCTATCCACCACCTACAAAAAACTTAACCCTTTGACTCCCTCACCCTATCCACCAACTGCAAAAAAATTAACCCTTTGACTCCTTTACCCTATCCATAGCTGCAAAAAAATAACCCTTTGACTCCCTCACCATATCCACCAACTGCAAAAAACTTAACCCTTTGACTCCCTCACCCTATCCACAACTGCAAAAAAACTTACCCTTTGACTCCCTCACCCTATCACCACCAGCTTCCTGCAAGAAGCTGGCGAATAGGTTGAGGGAGCCAAAGGGCTAAGTTTTTGCTTTGCTGGGCATGGTTGACAATGCAGGATGCTGGTGGACGAGGTTCGGGAGTCAAAAGGGTTAATCATAGGTGGTGAGTGTACACGTCTTGTTCCGGCTTGTCTGTACGCTTGACCAGTAAAGGGATTTTTCAAAGTGTAGATAGGAGGCGTGAAATCGTCTGGATGACGTACGGATTGGCCACTTCCCCTTCCACAGCAAGCCAAGAATATCACAGCCATCGGCTGAGTAAGCACGCTGGGCGTTCAGTGTCAGGTCACTGTATCCGTCAATGCCATGTCGTCATTCACTATTTTCCAAGTAGTTTGTAGATTACTTGCCTGCATGTGCTTGTTTGTTTGTTTGTTTGTATGTATGTATGTATGTATGATGTATGTATATATGTATGTATATATGTATGTATGTATGTATGACTGTATGAGTGTATGTATGTATGTCTGCATATATGTATGTATGACTGTATGTATGTATTATTGTATGTATGTGCTTGTTTGCTTGTTTGTTTGTATGTATGTGTGAGTGTGTGTGTGTGTGTGTGTGTATGTATGTATGTATGTATGATGTATGTATATATGTATGTATATATGTATGTATGTATGTATGACTGTATGAGTGTATGTATGTATGTGTGCATGTATGTATGTATGACTGTATGTATGGTAGAAAGAAACTCTAGGGAGAGCTAGACAACAGGTCTTCAGAGAAGTAACCCCCTTTAGACAAGTGTTTCGGCCCTGAATTCCTTACACTCTCGGGGGGCCGGGCCACATCCAGGTCATGACTCCTGGATGCCCTTCTGCTGTTGTCTATTATTTTTTTTTCCCACGCCGGGGAGCGAACCTGGGCGATTCTGCGCTTCAGAACTGCGGTACGCGGTTTTACCAATGTGCTAACGGGGCACACATCATCTGTAGGGAATTTAATCCTTATGAAGTTCACTTTTGGTTCCTCCTTGCCCAGATCCAGCTTGAGCTCCTTTCTGCTGCCTCTGCCATCGCTTTAAGGGCTCTAGTCCTCTTCTTCCCAGAAATGGCGAGTTGTTTCATGAGATCATAAGCGGAGGTGCCCACAAACCCTCTTGCCCCGACCTCTATGGCGAAGATTTTGACCCGCAGACCTGCTTTCTTCAGGGTGCTGGCAAGACCGGCGTATTTTTCGGTCTTGTAGATATGTGCTTCTTCCATTCTGCTTTCGTATGGCACAGTGAGTTCTATCAGAATCACTTGTTTCGAGGAGTCAGAGTGGAGAGCGATGTCTGGTCTCATGCCTGTCTTGCTGATGACATCTGGGTAATTTCTCCACTCTGGGAGGTCTGCTGTACACTCCCAGTCGACTGCTCCATCCAGAAGACCCTTTGGCAATGTGCTGGTTGTCATAGCACTTTCGGGCCAGACCTGTTTCCCTCCTGCTTTGTAGAACGTTGTCATAGCAATTGGTGCGTTTGGGGTCATGGTTTTTTCGCTAACCACGTCTATGATCACTTTCAGAACTTGGTTGTGCCTCCATGTATACCTTCCTTGGGCTAGCGCTACTTTGCAAGAGCTTAGGACATGTTCCACTGTTTGTTTCTTCTGACAGAGCGGACATGCTGGGTCGTCTGATTTCCCCCATTTCACTAAGTTTGCATTCGAGGGGAGCAGGTCATATACAGATCTGAGGAGGAAGCTTATCCTTAGAGGAGCCATGTGCCACATATCGTTCCAGCTGAGACTTCTTTGGAGTGCACTGTCCCATGTTGTCCATTGCCCCTGTTGACCTTGCTGGACTGCCTTCTGCACTCTTTTGACATCTTCTTCTTCCTTCAACTCCTGTATGATCATGTCTCTTTTTTCCTTCCCTTTGGCTTTGGACCACCACTGCATTTTTGTTGCTCCCAGTCCCTGTCTGTTGGTTTGCGTGTGTCCAATTATTTCTTTGATGCTGAGGTTTCTCTTGGCATTGTTTACAGCCTCTTGGACTTTCCACTTTCTGCCAGTTCTCAGCTTTGGATGAACTGATCTCACGATATTGTATTATTGTATGTATGTATGACTGAATGTATGTATGTATGTATTACGTATGACTGTATGTATGTATGTATGTAAGTATGTATGTATGTATGACTGAATGTATGTATGTATGTATGTATTACGTATGACTGTATGTATGTATGTATGTATTACGTATGACTGTATGTATGTATGTATGCATTACGTATGACTGTATGTATGTATGACTGAATGTATGACTGTTGTATGTATGTATGTATGACTGTATGACTATGTATGTATGACTGAATGTATGTATGTATTTATGACTGTATGACTGTATGACTGTATGTATGTATGTATGTATGTATGACTGTATGTATGTATGTATGTATGTACGTGTGACTGTATGTATGTATGTATGTATGTATGTATGTATGTATGTATGTATGTATGTGTGTATGTATTTATGTTTATATATGTATGTGTGTGTGTGCTTGTGTGTGCGTGAGTATGTGAGTGAGTGAGTATTGTGTGCATATGTGAGTGAGTATGTGAGTGAGTGTGTGTGTGTGCGTGTTTCAATGTCGACGATGAAAATAAATACCATATAATCTATTAAGTTTTGAAAATGAAAATAACTGTCATATAATCTTTCCAAAAAACAAAACAAAAACAAACAAAAAAACCCAACTTAATTTGTTAGTGTGTATGTGGCGAAATGGGACATTAATAATGCAGCATTTTTTTTTATCATGGCGACATGGGAAATGGCGTTTTTGGAAATGGGAGGTGACGAATGTGGGATGTCCCCATCCTCTTCCCACTCTCTCTCTCTCTCCCCCTCCTGCTGTTGCTCATAATTCCACATAGACAGAGTGTCATTAGAACGTGTACTACATGAAAGGCCTTGACAGGTGTGATTTTGTATGTTTATGCTTACGTTTAACACACGCATACACAAACACATTCACATTCACATATACATGATCTCTACCATCCACATTCACACACAGTCATCATAACTCTTCCCCTCCCACCCACCCCCCATCCCCCCGTGTTTCAACCTTAGGTACAAAAATTAGAAACAGACGAAAAGAGAATCTAGTTGGGTATTATAAATCAATATTCACACACACAGAGACACACACAAACACACATATACACGTACACACATACACAGACCACAACACAGACACAGAGACACAGAGACATCACACACACACACACCCATTTACAGACACACACAGAGACAACATACAGGCACAGACACACTCAACACACACACACACACACACACACACACACAACACACACAGCACACACACACACACACACACACAGACATACAGGCACAGACACACACTCACACACACACACACACACACACACACGCACACGGACACACACACAGACAGACACACACGCACACGCATACACACCCACTACATACATACACACATACACACACTCACACACGTGAGTGCGTGGGTGCATATGTGTATGTATTGTGTGAAAATTTGTGCGTTTGTGTAAACATGTGTGAATGCATACGTGCATGAGTGTGTATGTGTATGCGAGCGTGCATAGGTTATGTAAGTGTGAGCGCGCGTGTGTGTGTGTGTGTGTGGCGTGCGTGCGTGTGTGTGTGTGTGTGTGTGTGTGTTTGTGTGTATGTGTGTGTGTGTGTGTGTTTGTGTGTATGTGTGTGTGTGTGTGTGTGTGTGTGATCGCACATGTGTGCGCGTGCGTCTGTGTATTTTAAAACATTGCGGATTTCCGAACCCCCCAGGGTTGATCAAGGTTAGCTAAGGTGTCGATTTGTGTTTGATGTTGAAATTTGAAGAAGTCCTTCATTATCAGTGTGAAACTGATTCCCTTTCTGCTACTCCCCCCCCCCCCCTTCATTCAATCATCAGAGTGCGGCTGAACCCCTCTCTCTGTCCTTCACCTTTCCCTTCTCTCTCCTTATGTTCTCTCAATGTTGTTTGTTGTTAAAGGCCCAAGCTCTTTGAAACATACCTCAGACATTAAACGTGCAACATTCTCTCAATAAGACTTTGAACTTAACACACACTGACACACAGACAGACAGACACACACACTCACGCACACACGCACGCACACACATCCACCACACACACATCACCACACGACACACACACACACACACACCCACATTCACACATTCACATACTAACACACACATACACA
>CM060314.1:89585717-89588217 GCA_030674185.1 Monoplex corrugatus
TGAATATATTTGTGCTCATATGTATACATAGAGCTCTTAGCTAGAATAATATATTTCTATTCATTTGTACAGACCGAGCATTTAGCTAGATGACTATTTTTCTACTGAAATTTTTCTACTTATGTCTGTAAACAGACTGATCAATATCAATATCATTTTACTGTTTTTGTTTTGTTTTGTTTGTTTGTTTTCGTATCAAAAATGGATGGCGTACATACGGATTTGGAATATTCGCAGCATTGCACATCCGTGATCCATTTCTCGTAAAAAAACAATCAATATGAAGAGCCTGGCTCATAATTATACATTTATGTACCACCATACTCACATTGATCGGCCGACTGTCGCGGTGACTGAATCCTCATCCACCTACCTTTGTCCATATCTGATTGTGTCACTTAACCCTTTTACACCTTCAGCCTGTCCACCAGCATCCTGCATTGTCAATCATGCTGGCAAAGCAAAAACTTAACCCTT
The DNA here is from genome assembly GCA_030674185.1 of Monoplex corrugatus. Taxonomy (NCBI): domain Eukaryota; kingdom Metazoa; phylum Mollusca; class Gastropoda; order Littorinimorpha; family Ranellidae; genus Monoplex; species Monoplex corrugatus. Next base: position 89,586,195 of record CM060314.1, read on the forward strand.
TGACTTCCTCACCCTATCCACCAGCTTCCTGCAGGAAGCTGGTGGATAGGGTGAGGGAGTCAAAAGGTTAAGTTTTTGCAGTTGGTGGATAGGGTGCAGGAGTCAAAAGGTTAAGTTTTTGCAGTTGGCGGATAGGGTGAGGGAGTCAAAGGATTAAGTTTTTGCAGTTGGTGGATAGGGTGCAGGAGTCAAAGGGTTAAGTTTTTGCAGTTGGCGGATAGGGTGAGGGAGTCAAAGGATTAAGTTTTTGCAGTTGGTGGATAGGGTGCAGGAGTCAAAGGGTTAAGTTTTTGCAGTTGGTGGATAGGGTGAGGGAGTCAAAGGGTTAAGTTTTTGCAGTTGGTGGATAGGGTGAAGGAGTCAAAGGGTTAAGTTTTTGCAGTCGGTGGACAGGGTGCAGGAGTCAAAGGGGGACAACTCGATAAGCATGCGCTTTAAGCCTGTGTAACAATACACACAGAGACATTCACCGGTCTTGAATCACTCGTGCCGATGGGAAATCGTGAGAATATATGGTTTGAATAGGTATGAGTCATTTGGGGTGAAGGATAGGGCATATACATAAATAGTAGCACCTATCTGTGTGTGTAGTATGGAGGGATTGGGGGTGGGGGTGGGGTGTTAAGGAGGCAGAGTGAGTACGTATAGGTGTAAGGAGAGGGGAGGTAAGAAAAACAGAAATCTAAAACACAAATATGTTTCAGAAAAGGATTTCGTAGCTATTTTTGACGGGTTATAACAAAATGTGGGTCAAGCATCGTAATACGTGACAAAGAGTCTCGCCCATATTCAATCATTTTTTTAAATTGACATAAAATCTCAGCCATAATCTGTAATTCGTTTAACTCGACGAAGTCTCAGCCATAGACAATCGTTTGTTTAATTTTAATAAAGAGTCCTTTTGCAACAAACGATCATTTATTCAACCTGACAGTCTCAGCCATAATCAGTAGCTTGTTTAACTTGACAAAGTGTCTCAGCGACAATCAATCATTCGTTTAACTTGACAAAGTGTCTAATCACGACCAAATTTTAATAATTTGTTTCACTTGACAAAGAGTCTAATCACAATCAATCATTTGTTTAACTTGACAAAGTGTCTAATCACTGTCAATCATTTGTTTAACTTGACAAAGTGTCTAATCACAACCAATCATTCGTTTAACTTGACAAAGTGTCTAATCACAATCAATCATTTGTTTAACTTGACAAAGAGTCTAATCACTGTCAATCATTTGTTTAACTTGACAAAGTGTCTAATCACAATCAATCATTTGTTTAGCTTGACAAAGTGTCTAATCACAATCAATCATTCGTTTAACTTGACAAAGTGTCTAATAATCACAATCAATCATTCGTTTAACTTGACAAAGTGTCTAATCACAATCAATTATTCGTTTAACTTGAAACAAAGTCTCAGCAACAATCAGTCAATCCTTAAACTTGACAAGGAGTCTCGACATAGTCAATCATTCATTCAGCTTGACAGAGAAGTTGAGCTGCACACAGTCATCTATTCAACTTGGCAAAAGTAAATTATTTGATGCAGAGTGTTCCTTGCTGTGTCGACACACCTGTGCAGTCGACCCTCTACCTTTTCAGAGCTGTGAAAACGGCCATTGTGCACTTCACTGTGGCGTTGAGACATACCACAGCGAATGCTGAGTGTCACGTGTACCAGACATTTTGTGGATGGCGGACTGCTCGCTTTAGGTTTCATTAAAAATACGAACAAACGAATGAAGCAAACAAACCAACCAAGATAAAGACAAAAGCCAAATTAATCCCTCTAAACAAACCAAACCAGGAGTGTTTGTGAGCTTACTGTTTTTTTGTACTTTTTATCTGCTTCTATGCTAGCCGAATGGGTAGCGCAAACTGTGTTAGATTTGAGAAGTTCTATACAACATAGGAGATAATTCTCAAGAGTTTGTCCTTTGATTATATTGTAAAAATTCTCCCTGCTTCCCTCTTATTTCTTTGGTAAAACCAAACCAAACCAAAACCAACAAACCAAACCAAA
>CM060314.1:89640717-89668217 GCA_030674185.1 Monoplex corrugatus
ACTACTACCTTTTTCTTTTTTCTTCTTTCTTTTTTTTTTGCTGTTCCATCGCCTACGTCACCTCATCATCATCATCAAATGCCTTGCCACATGACGTTGTGATCATGGCTTATTGCCTCAAGCATCTCTTCCACCCTCTTTGTCTTCAGCCACTCTGCAAGTCCGTCCAATATCTTCTCCCTGGGTCTACCTGATGCTCTCCTTCCCTCCAGCTTTCCTGTTGTGACCAGGTGCTCCAGTTCCCAATTCCTCATAAAATGGCCTATAAATGTTGCCTGTCTTTTCCTAATCTTCCTTATGAATGATCTTCTTGTGTCTGCCTCCATCAAGACTATCTCATTTGTTTTCTTTGCTGTCCATGGAACTCTCAACATTCTTCTTAGAAACCAGATCTCCGCTGCCTCAATCTTGTTCTCCGCTACCTCCATCTTGTTCTTGCTTTGCTTGTTGACTGTCCACACCTCACAACCGTATAGCATAATCGGTTCTACATAACACTGAAGAACTCTCTTCCTGATGTTAAGTGATAGGCATTTGTTGACCGTAAGAATGCTTTTCATCTTCTTGAATGCTGTTTTGGCTTGGCCGATTCTGCTGGCTATTTCTGATGTGCATCTGCCGTCTGGTGAAATGATCGTTCCCAGGTATTTAAACTTATCAACCTGTCTCAAGGCTGTGCCGTTTGCTGTTATTTTGAATGAGGGGATTTCATGTTTTTTACTGATCACCATGACTTCAGTCTTTAACGTCACCTAAATGGCATAATCTGGGGCAATTTTTTCATAATGCTATGGCGATGTTAATGATGGGGCATCATATGATATTGACGATAGTACTGACGATATAGCATCATGATGATGCTATAAGTTTCATTTTTGATTGAGGACTGCGTGACAAAACTTACCGTCATACTAATTAAATTCTGGAATCAGCCTGACACAAGAGATACAGACACAGAAGATTTGAGCAACACTCTCAATGATGTATCTGTGAAGCGGCTTACATTCGACTGTGTGATCCCAGTTTTCCCCATGAGTGGCCAGCAACACATTCAACTCTGGACAGGAACGGGTTGGTGCCAGAAACGTCCACAAAAAAAGTTTTGACAAGATTGATGGGATTCGACCCCACAACACTACTACTACTACCCGGTGCCATTAATAGCACTACTAGTACTACTACTACTGCTACTATTACTTTACACACACACACACACACACACACACACACACACACACACACACACACACACACACACACACACACACACACACACACACACATTCACACATACACACACACTCCAATGTTTAAAGTTTACGCATCCCAACTTTTGTGACACCTGAACAACTTGGCACAACCGTTCGTCGTCATCGTCGTCGTCATCGTTAGTAGTAGTAGTAGTAGTAGTAGTAGTAGTAGTAGCAGCAGCAGCAGCAACAGAGTATGTAGTAGTAGTAGTAGTAGTAGTAGTAGTAGCAGCAGCAGCAGTAGTAGTTAGTAGTAGTAGTAGCAGCAGCAGCAACAGTAGTAGTAGTAGTTAGTAGTAGTAGTAGCAGCAGCAGCAGCAGCAGTAGTAGTAGCAGTCGTAGCAGGCCAACTCACCACATTTACCCCCCCCCCACACACACACACACAAACACAGGAAAAGGACGACTCGCCGACTTTACCTTTGAAATGGCGTCAGTGTCTACGTTTTCATTGGTTTGACGTAATTTCTGTTTGATGATGTCAGCCAGGTCATCGGACAGGGGACTACACTGACAACTGGATGATACCAGACGGCTCTCAATAACGGCCGTCTGAAAATAAAAACCACACCAAAGAATAGGTCAAAATTATTGTTATAGCACACTGATTGTGCTTGTGTTCTCCCGTTGTCACTGACACTGTGTCGTTATGTTATATACTGTAATGATATGGCTCTAGCAGTCGGCTGGGCTATAAGAAGTATACTGTAATACAGCTGTCTGTATATAGCAGCGTGAATTCTGACGGTTATGGGTGCTCTATGGAACTTCAAGTGCAGACACTAAAGTAAACATTGTCTTGAATTTTGTTTGTTTGCGCGTTGTCTTTCTTGATATAATTGATATTGTTTATATTTGTTCTTGTTTTCGTCTTGTAAAGTAACACACGCGCATATTCTGTTTTCCTGCACTCTGAATTATAGTACAAAGCCTATGGCCTTACTCACAGCTAGCGTGGGTCGACTCAGCAGCTCGCTCATCACCAGTTCCACGTTGGAGAACAGTCGCTGGGAAGCAGTATATGTGCTCTGTACACACACACACACACACACACACACACACACACACACACACACACACACACACACACACACACACACACTAATGTCACTTATAGTGAAAAGACGTTAAATCAAAGAACGAACGAACGAACGAACGAACGAACACACACACACACACACACACACACACACACACACACACACACACACACACACACACACACAATGTATATACATACACACATATTGTAAGGGCGTGTTTTGTGTGAATACTCAGCACAAACATACACAAAACATACGAGAAGCGACATTAATTTTTCAAATCTCTTTAGCAGATATGCACACATTTACGAAGAACATTTAAGCACAAAGATACAAGAACTACTAAAGAAAACATCTATACGCACTCTGAACAGAAACACAAACACAGGTATGATGAACAGATATTATGCATACTCCGCACACAGACACATATACAAACATATTGATACGAACAATAACATTTATAAATATTTTGCCCAGAGACATAGGGACAAAGAAAGATATACATCAATATTTCTAAAAAACAATATTCACAGTTAGACTTCTAGCTAGGAAAACTCACGAGTGTTTTTGTTGAAACGAGCATTCAGTAAATATTTTCAACAAAATACAAAATCACAGCAAGCAGTCTAAATGCAGAACTATTCTATAATAGCAGTACTCTGCAAGGATGGCCTTTGGTTCGAACAATTTTACTCAAAACAATACTCAAGAATCAGTAGTTGATTATTTTTTTTCTGAGCAGAAAAAAGACCCGTGAGAAAATGTTTGTTCTTCTGTTCATAGTTTTAGCGGCTGCACAATCATGATATAAAATGTTGGAATCAATGATGAATTATTTTGGAGGAAAACAGATAAATGGGTTAAAATGAATACTGATAAATGAGTTAATCAAGTTGAACAAACACTGGAGGAATCTGTTATCTCTCCGTGTTACATTCGTTCATTCATTCATTCTGTCTTTTTTTCTCAAACCACACACTGTTTTATTGTTTACCTAGTTATTTCGGGTTAGTTACCGATATCCAAAACAAGTGTGACTGCCAGCGCCCAAGCAAACAGGAACCAGAAGAACAAGTAAACCAAAGTGAACGCGTATTCAATACAACAAGACAAGACAAGCGCAAATTTTCGGCCAACCGGCCTTTGTCAAGCGCGAATGCACGGTCACAAACAGACCACAAACACCACCAAACAACGGATAATAAGAAGAGGACTAAAAACTTCCCTGCCGCCTCGTCCAGTGGATAAAAAGGGTCCCTTGTTGCGCTTGTCTTGTCTTGTTGTATTGAATACGCGTTCACTTTGGTTTACTTGTTCTTCTGGTTTTAGTTATCGATGTTTACCTGTTTGTTTATCCCTTAATCTCTTCCAGTGTTTGTTTTATTTCCTCAGCAAGACTGAGCAGAGTTAGTAGTGCAATATGTCAGCACTGCCAGCCACATCAAGGTTATTTTGAGCTAACAGTTTATTTGCCATCTTTACTATAGGGCACATGATGATGATGATGATGAAGATGATGATGATGATGATGATGATGACTACAGATTCTTTGCCTGCGGAAAATGACACTTATCTTATGGCGATCAACTAAACGACTGTTATTACCAGCTTGCTGGTGTCTGCCAACAGCTGAACCTCGTCCATGGTCAACGCTACACATCCCGCCATGACCTGTACCAAGATGGCAGTCTGGGCCCTGACCACAATGATTAATCTCTCCAATATCCAATTGTTTAAACTGTCTAGTCTGCTCTTTCAACTGTTGCTTGACTTCTTCTTCTTGTTGTCCAGCCACTGTGATGACTTTTCCCCCCAGAGTGAAGTCAGTCTGTAATTGTGATTTCTCCTTCAGTTGTCTATCACGTAGACCCACACCAAACGATCCCTAACTTGATAATGAGGATCGTTGAAATTGCAGTGTTTAACCAGTCCATTCAGTGCAGGTACAAATTCTTCCACCGTTCCATCATCATGCAGTGTACGGGAGTTGAACATGGAACGATTATGAATTAAACTGCGTTTAGGTAGGAAGCACGGACAGAAGTTTTGCAGTAGGGCAACGATATTCGTGTCACCTTCTCCTTCAGGCCACCTAAACTATTCATGATTTGCACTGCATTTCTCCCACTGGACGAAGCAGCAAGGAAGTTTCAGTCTTTTTTTTTCTCCTAATTTTTGTATTTGGTGTTTGTTCGTTTGCGATCTTGCATTTATGCTTGACAAAGGTCAGTTGGCCGAACATTTGCGCTTGTCTTGTCTGGTTATATTAAATACGTGTTCTGATTCTATTTTCGTGTTTTTCTGAGTATTGCTTGATTAGTTCCCATTGAGTACATAAGCAAATCCCGCTGCAGTTCCTCATCTTCTTGATGTAGGTTAGGTGCCCGGCAAAACCTCATAAATTCTCCGCTCCACTCCTCCAAGCTGGCGGCTCGGAAAGAGAAACATGGGGCATGATAGTAAACGAATAGCGGCCGTCATCTTGCTCGGTCAATGTACAGATCTAGCTAGATTTAACACGCCGGTTGCAATATACAAAAAGTTAAAATTGCTCGATTTCCTCTTAAAAGTTACAGTTCTCAATTCTGGGATTCCACTTCTGTCACCATATCATAAATAGCCAATGCGGGATTGTGTGGAGTCGTCTCCAGCACACAGGACAGTCGAAGGGCAGTTCGGCAACTTTATTTTAACTGACCGCTGTCAAGACACTCTATTGTCATACAAGGGAGCGCAATCCAATAATAAAATGAGCAATGGTTGTGTCAAGTTATGTCCCTTTAACTATATCCGACAGGTTGGCATCCCTATCAATCCTTTCAAAATCATCGTGGGATTTTTCCGACTCCAACCGGTTCCTATAAGACAGCAATGTTGAAAGAACACAATTATTGAGAACAGTGATGTATTAAAGTTTGACATAAATTTTACTGTAAATTTCAAAGTAGAATCATATATCGTCAATATAAATAAATAAGTAAAGAAACCCAAATCTAGGTCTGGTATATCAGACACTACTCTACAGATCTCGTTTTACTGTAAAATTAAAAAAATAACAGCAACGAAATAACTTTCAGCGTGCAAAGAAGAAACTGGAACTGAAATTTATTTTGCATAATGTTGCACATGAATTCACGATCTTTGAAAAGAATTTAAACAAACCAGATACCACAGCATAGCATCGCACTGTTAACAAGAAGTGAAGACACCTTGTAGGATTTGTCTCTATATCTACGTAAAGCATTTAGAGACGCTATTCTGATTTGTCAACAGATTAAATGATTTAGTATGACTAATGTTTGTTATCAAAATGAGAAAAGTTTGTATTTTTTCAAATATCATGCAGAAATTCTGATGTGTTTATAAAGTGACATGATGTAAATTATTGCTTAGATCCCTTCAGCTAGGGCGATGGTCTTACATTGTATACGTAAAATCGAACAAACAACCAACCATCTAACCAAGCAACCAGCCAGCAGCCAACCAGCCAGCCAACCAACCAACCAACCAACCAACCAACTAACCAACCAACCAACCAACCATCCAGTCAGCCATCAACCAATCAACCAACCAACCAATCAACCAACCAATCAACCAACCAACCAACTAACCAACAATCAACCATCCAACCCACCCAAACCCAAGCAAACAAACAAACAAACAAACAAAAATCTAACCAATCAACCAACCAACCAACCAACCAACCGACCAACCAACCAACTAACCAACCAAAACCCAAAACAAACAAACAAACAACCAACCAACCAATCAACCAACCAATCAACCAACCAACCAACCAACCAAACGTCTTCACATCTTTCGCTCTTTTTCTCCCTTCCTATCTTTCTTGCGTCCATTCTCTTCATTTTCGCTTGCCTCATTTTAACTATATCTATTATCTCCCTTTTTCCCCTCCCTCCCTCCTGACCCTCTCTTTCTCCCTCTATCTATTTCTCAATCTTCTGTCTCCTCATAATCCCTGTGTCTCCGTCATCCTCTCCTTTGTCCCTGGGCTCTGAGTGTGGAGTTTGGTGTTTGTTCAAAAGGAATATCACCACACTCGGACCATTCCACATGCGCTTCGCCCAGTAATTATCTGGCAGACAGAATTCCTGAGTCTGCACAAAACCCTATGCGCTGTAAACGTTTTGAATTGGCTCTGAAGGAATGTAGATTTAAGCAATGGCAAACATGGAATCTAAAGCAAACATTACTGCATTTTGTTGTTGTCTTTCTCATTGGAATAAAGATCATTCATTTCATTCATTCATTCATTCATTCATTCATTCATTGACTCATTCATTCAATCATTCATTCATTCATTCATTCAGTCAGTCAGTCAGTCAGTCAGTCAGTCAGTCGGACATTCAGTCAGTCAGCATCAGTCAGTCAGTCAGCCAGTCAGTCAGTCAGTCAGTCATTCATTAATTAATTCATTCGTTCATTTCTCATTCATTCATTCATTCGTTCGTTCCTTCATTTCTTCTTTCCTCCTCCTTCATTCCCCTTCCGAACTCACCATGAGGCCTTCACACAGCAGGCGGACAATCTGGCCTTCATCCAGGTCCCAGTGGGGGGTCGTCCTCGATAGCCTCCTTGGCGTCCACCCACTGCTGGCTCTCCACGTTGTTGTAGCGGAGGGCGATGGTGGTGGGCCGACACAGCTCACTGATGTTCTCTGTCATCCGGTTGTCTGTCCTTGGCATAGGAACAGGACTCATTGTGCTGCTGTTGCTCTTGGCGGGACTGCTGTTGATCGACAGTCTGTTATAACAAAGAGATAAACAAAGTATTTAGATTCTGTTCAAACAAAGAGATAAACAAAGCGTCTAGATTCTGTTATAACAAAGAGATAAACAAAGCATCTAGATTCTATTAAACGAAGAGATAAACAAAGCACCTAGATTCTGTTATAACAAAGAGATAACAAAGCATCTAGATTCTGTTATAACAAAGAGATAAACAAAGCATCTAGATTCTGTTGTAACAAAGAGATAAACAAAGCGTCTAAATTCTGTTATAAAAAAAGAGATAAACAAAGCGTCTAATTCTGTTATAACAAAGATATAAACAAAGTATCTAGATTCTGTTATAACAAAGATATAAACAAAGTATCTAGATTCTGTTATAAGAAAGAGATAACAAAACATCTAGATTCTGTTATAACAGAGATTAACAAAGCATCTAGATTCTGTTATAACAAAGAGATAACAAAGCATCCAGATTCTGTTATAACAAAGAGATAACAAAGCATCTAGATTCTGTCATAAGAAAGATAAACAAAGCGTCCAGATTCTATTATAACAAAGACAAACAAATCGTCTAGATTCTGTTATAACAAAGAGATAAACAAATTGCCTAGATTCTTTTATAACACAGAGATAAACAAAGCATCTAGATATAGTATGTTCTTGTACCAAATAACAACCAATCAAGGGAGGCCACGCATGCATTTTATTATTATTATTTTCATTTCTATTTTGATGTATTTACTTTTGCTCTTTTTGTTGTTGTTGTTGTTGTTGTTGTTGTTGTTGCTGGCAATGGATTTGATGTGTTTTCTGTGTGTGGTTTTGTGAACCTACGAAAAAGTGAAAGTAAATTTTTTCTACATAATTTTTCAGTTACAACTCTTTTACACGCGCTAAGTGCCTACTTCACACTACATAATTTTGACAGGAACAACTTATGTGCCTACTTCACACTACATAATTTTGACAGGAACAACTCATGTGCTTACTTCACACTACATAATTTTGACAGGGACAACTCATGTGCTTACTTCACACTACATAATTTTGACAGGAACAACTCACTCATGTGCTTACTTCACACTACATAATTTTGACAGGAACAACTCACTCATGTGCTTACTTCACACTACATAATTTTGACAGGAACAACTCATGTGCTTACTTCACACTACATAATTTTGACAGGAACAACTCACTCATGTGCTTACTTCACACTACATAATTTTGACAGGAACAACTCATGTGCTTACTTCACACTACATAATTTTAACAGGAACAACTTATCTGCTTACTTCACACTATATAATTTTGACAGGAACAACTCATGTGCTTACTTCACACTATATTATTTTGACAGGAACAACTCATGTGCTTACTTCACACTATATTATTTTGACAGGAACAACTCATGTGCTTACTTCACACTACATAATTTTGACAGGAACAACTTCTGTGCTTACTTCACACTACATAATTTTGACAGGAACAACTCTGTCACACGCGCTGTGCGCGTACTTCACACAGGACCCCGGGTCTATCGGATCACTGGAAGGATCAGCAACTAGACCATCACTTTAAGCTCTAGTAGAGGACAGAGAAAAATCACTGTCCAGTCTGCATACCTAGGGATGTAATACTGAGATCGTGTGGGTGAGTGAGGTGGTAGACACCTGATTTTTCTTGTGGCTATTATTATTATTATGGCGGTGCCCATCACCTCTCCCTGAATGCTTAACCTTATCTTCACTTAGGCAGACTGAAAGACAAGTGCTCAGCTTCTGCGCCAAGCAAACCTCTCATCTGCACATGGAATTCTGCATCAAGCAAACCTGTCTTCTGCACATGGAATTCTGTATCAAGCAAATCTCTCTTCTGCACATGGAATTTTGCGTCAAACAAATCTCTCTTCTGCGCCAAGCAAATCTCTTTTCTGCGTCAAGCAAATCTCTCTTCTGCGCCAAGCAAACCTCTTTTCTGCGCCAAGCAAACCTCTTTTCTGCGCCAAGCAAACCTTTTCTGCGCCAACCAAACGTGTCTTCTGCGCCAAGCAAACCTCTCTTCTGCACCAAGCAAACCTCTCTTTTGCGCCAAGCAAACCTCTCTTCTGCGCCAACCAGACATGTCTTCTGCGCCAACCAGACGTGTCTTCTGCGCCAAGCAAACCTCTCTTCTGCGCCAAGCAAACCTCTCTTCTGCACCAAGCAAACCTCTCTTATGCACCAACCAAACCTCTCTTCTGCGCCAAGCAAACCTCTCTTCTGCACCAAGCAAACCTCTCTTCTGCACCAACCAAACCTCTCTTCTGCGTCAAGCAAACCTCTCTTCTGCACCAACCAAACCTCTCTTCTGCACCAACCAAACGTAACTTCTGCGCCAACCAAACGTAACTTCTGCGCCAACCAAAGGTAACTTCTGCGCCAACCAAAGGTAACTTCTGCGCCAACCAAAGGTAACTTCTGCGCCAACCAAATCTTTCTTCTGCACCAACAAAACCTCTCTTCTGCGTCAAGCAAACCTCTCTTCTGCACCAACCAAACCTCTCTTCTGCGTCAAGCAAACCTCTCTTCTGCACCAACCAAACCTCTCTTCTGCACCAACCAAACGTAACTTCTGCGCCAACCAAACGTAACTTCTGCGCCAACCAAACGTAACTTCTGCGCCAAGCAAATCTCTTCTGCGCCAAGCAAACCTTTCTTTTGCGCCAACCAACCCCAGCCCCCTTTCTCCCCAATCCCTTGATGGACTGTGCTCAGTACTCACTTCTGCTTCAGAGACTCGTTCTCTGTCTTGAGGGACGAGAAGCTGGCGTCCAGTTTCTTGAAGTCGTAGCGAGCCTTCTCCACAGAGCGCTGGGCGGCGTCCAGGGCGGCCTTGGAGCGCTTGTACTCGTCCTGCACCGTGCTGTGGATGGTCTGCAGCTCCCTCACAGTCTTCTGCAGCTGTGTCACCTGGTTCCTCAGGCTCTCGTTGTCCGTCTTGGTCTTCTGTAGGTCGTTGATGATCACATCGCCTGGACCCTTCATAGTTGATAATGTAAAGGGGTTAAAGTTTTTGGAGCCTTCGTTGTTTATGGATTGTCTTGTTTTGTGTGTGTTTTTAATCCCCTTTTTCAAGATAAAAAGGAGATTGTTTCTAAAGTGACCGGAGGCGCGCGCAGGCGCGTTATGTGTGTATATACAGACGTATGTATGTATGTATATATGTATGTATGTATGTATATATGTATGTATGTTGTGTGTATGTATGTATGGTATGTATGTATGTCTGTGTTGTCTGTACGTATGTATGTATGTATGTCTGTCTGTCTGTATGTATGTATGTATGCATGTATGTAAGTATGTACTGTGTTCTGTGTGTCTATCTGTCTGTACGTATGTATGTATGTATGTATGTATGTATGTATGTCTGTCTGTCTGTCTGTCTGTATGTATGTATGTATGTAAGTATATTGTATGTATGTATGTTATGTATGTATGTAAGTAATATATGTATGTATGTATGTGTGTATGTATGTAAGTGTGTATGTATGTATGTACGTAAGTATGTATGTATGTATGTATGTATGGTGTGCGTGTATGTATGGTGTGTATGTATATGTATGTATGGTGTGTGTGTGTGTATGTATGCGTGTGAGACAAAAATGTGTTGCAAGATCTTCTAAGCCTAGTCTGGATGGATCTGTGCCAAATCTCGGTAAAACACACACACACACACACACACACACACACACACAACACACACACACACACACACACACACACACACACACACACACACACACACACACACACACAAAAACAAACAAAAACAATAACAAAACAACAACAAAAACGTGATGTAAACTGCTAAACGGTCACCAATGCATAAGCTTGGAAGTCATGGCACGAAGTCAAGGTCACAGGACCAAAACGAAAAATAGAGCCTAAAATTAGCATTATTGACCGCCCCCTCTCCCCCTCCTCCCCAAAAAGTGCAAACAACACTCTCTATGTACTTCTGAAAACAGTTACATTCTGTTTTCACTGTTGTCACAGTACACTTTTCCTTGATCCTCGCTTCACGCCAAGTTGTAAACCATCTGAAGTTTATTCAAGGTCACAGTGACCTTAGGAAGTACAAAATCTGGATTCTCTATAATAGCGCTTGTAGAATAAAGGGACATAGAATGGTTTGATCTTCTTCATTGGTCCTTCGTTTGCTTCTGTTGTTATTTGTTTGTTAAAACGGCGAGAAGGAGGATGAAAACGTTAAACTTGAAAATAGTGTATTTCTTCAGGATAATACAGTTGAGACAGAAAGCGAGAGAGAATGTAAGGAGTGGAATGGAAAATAATAATTACAATATTTATATAGCGCAAAATCTTGATAAAATCAAATCTAAGCGCTGAAACAGACACACACACACACGCACGCACGCACACACACGCACGCACGCACGCACACACACGCACACACACACACACACACACACACACACACACACGCACACGGCTATAAATGGGGAGAAAGAATAAAAGTAATGGAAAATTATAGAGAGCATATTATATACAATTATATATTGCAATGTGATTCCCCTCCGAGTGGAGACAGGCTGCAGAGGGGATTGAGTGAGGTCAGGATTTTATGCAGAGGAGAAAAGGTGAGTTTTGAGAGCGGACTTGAAGGAGACAAAAGTAGGTTGCTGACGGACTGAGAGAGGAAGTTTGTTCCAGGAGAGTGGACCAGAAACAGAGAAGGCTCGTGGACCATAGGTATTGAGCTTAGTGCGTGGAAAGCGAAAAGTCAGAGGATAGGGGAGGCGGTAATGCAATACGTCGATAGTCATCATCATATCATGCATCATCATCATCATCATCATCAAGTGCCTTGCCACATGGCGCTGGCCATCATAGCCTTCCATCTGTTTCTATCCCTTGTTCCCGCAAGCACATCTTCCACCCTCTGACTCGTCTTTTCATGTTTTGGAAAGAGCTTATATCGTTTTCTATTCTCATTGCAGCTGTTTGTTCCCAATACGTATTTTGATTATTCGTAGATCTTTTGCATCAATATTGAAGTCTTTCAGCTGGTTGTCAATTCTTCATGTCTTACCAGATCGAAAGATAAGGGACACAATAATAATATAATAAGGCAGAAAACGATATGAAGAAATGAGAGAAAGCAAAGGAGGAAGGAAGAAACGAAAAAGAGCAACAGAGAGAGCCCCCCCCTCCCCCTCCCTCGGCATCGCCAAAGGGGGAATGAATTCAGTAAATACATACGTACAGTATACACTGTCTAAAAGCATTCTTACCAACAAATGTCTATCAATTAACATCAGGAAGACAGTTCTTGAATGTTATATAGAACCGACCATGTTATACGGTTGTGAGGCGTGGACAGTCAACGAGCAAAGCCAGAACAAGATTGAGGCAACCGAGATGTGGTTTCTAAGAATAATGTTGAGAGTTCCATGGACAGCAAAGAAAACAAACGAGACAGTCTTGATGGAGGCAGACACAAGAAGATCATTCGTAAGGAAGATTAGGAAAAGACAGGCAACATTTATTGACCATTTTATGAGGAAAGGGGAATTGGAGCACCTGGTCACAACAGGAAAGCTGGAGGGAAAGAGAGCACCAGGCAGACCTAGGGAGAAAATATTGAAGACAGAGAGGGTGGAAGATGTGCTTGCGGCAACAAGGGATAGAAACAGATGGAAGGCCATGATAGCCAACGCCATATGGCAAGGCACCTGATGATGATGATGGTGATGATGATGATGGTGATGATGATGATGGCGATGATGATGATGATGATATACTGTCTCTCACGTGACACCCACCTTATTGTCTTTAGGTGAAGCGGAACGGTCATCCTGGGATCGTCCTAGTTGCCTACGAAGATCGTCATTCTCTCGCTTGAGCTCGTCCAGCTTGACCCACAGCTGACCCATGCTGCCCGCACTCCGGGGCTGCCTTGGGGTGGCTGGGCCCGACCTAGCAAGAGTTGTTATTCTGCCTTATTTTAATTCATTTTTGAAAAGTTGAAAAATGCACAGAAAATATAGTTAGCATGACAGCACAAACAGAGTGGACGGATTTGGATTTCAGTAACTCAGGTGTAACTAAAGAGACAGACAGACAGAGAGGGGGCGAGAAAAAAAGAGAAGAAGAAGAGAGGAGGAGAGAGAGAGAGAGAAGAGAGAAGAGAGAGAGAGAGAGAGAGAGAGAGAGAGAGAGAGAGAGAGAGAGAGAGAGAGAGAGAGAGAGAGAGAGAGAGAGAGAGAAGAGAGAGGAGAGAGAGAGAGAGGAGAGGAGAGAGAGAGAGAGAGAGAGAAGAGAGGAGAGAGAAGAGAGAGAGAGAGAGAGGGGAGAGAGAAGAGAGAGAGAGAGAAGAAAGAGAATATTTTTACGTAATAGACGTATCATGATCATAATAATAATAATAATAATAATAATAATAATAATAATAATAATAATATAATAATAATAATAATAATAATAATAATCGTATACATGAAATGCTTGGTTATAGCCATGTCGAACATGACATTTTCTTCTATTTTAAAAGCAAGTAGTAATACCTGCAGTCGCCGTGGTGTAGTGGTTAACGCAACGGACTACCGACTGGAAGGTTTGGGTTCGAATCCCCATCAGTCCCTTCAAAAATCATCGCGGGATTTTTCGGTTCTAACCGGCTCCTACCCAGAGTTGGGCGTGTTATGGACTCGTTGGGAAGACTGGGACCACACTGTCGAGTTTCATCCACTTCACGAATGCGTCATCGAGGGTGTTGCTCAAATCTTCTGACCAGCACCGCAGGAGTCTGTGTCTCTCGGGCCTGGTTGACGCCAGGATATATCATGATTATAAGTATAGAGTACAACCATGTCACGCAGTCTCAATCCTAGATGGAACTCCGTAGCATCATGATTATGATCCTCGTTAACATCATCATCTTCACATTGTAAAAGAACTGTACCAGCTCCTGTGGCCATTAAGGTGGCGTAGAAAATGGAACGAAAAAAAATAGAGCAAAAAGACAACCTCCCGAGCGCAATGATCCTTAAGAAATATATATGTATCTATACATATACATACACACCTATGTATATATACAAATATATATATACATCTATCTATCTGTCTATCTATCTGTTTGTGTCTATCTATCTATCTATCTATCTATCTATCTATCTATCTATCTATCTATCTATCTATTTATATATACATATATATATATATATATATATATATATATATACATAGATAGATAGATGTATATATATATACATACATATATATATACATATATATACATCTATCTATCTATCTATATGTCTGTCTATCTATATGTCTGTCTATCGATCTATCTACCTGTCTACTTACCTATCTATCTACCTATCTATCTATCTGCTTAACTACCTACCTACCTATGTATGTATGTATGTATGTATGTATGTATGTATGTATGTATGTATGTATGTCTGTACCTACCTACCTACCTATCTATTTACCTATCTATATAAATTATGATACCTGGTAGAAGTCTGCACCAGCTTCTGATTCTCGGCCAGCAGGGCGTCGATGAGGGACTGGGCCTTTTCCAGCAGGTGCCTGGACTGCTGGTCCCGTTTTTTCAGCAGGAACACGTTGGACACGATGCTGGAGAAGTTGCGAGCCTCCGTCGGCAAGTCCCGCGTACCACCCCCGCCACTACCACCACCACCACCTCCACCCCCTCCTCCACTCCCATCTTTTTTGCTGCCTGACATGTTGCTGTTGCTGATGGTGCTGTTGGTTGTGACGTTACTAGTGGTGTTGTTGGTGTTGTTGGTGTTGTTGGTTTTGTTGTGATTGCTGCTGTGCTGGGGGTAGGGTTCGTGGTTGTCACAGCGATCTGAGTGAGGGTGATAGACTTGTTGAGAAGAGTGGTGTTGGTGTTAGTGGTGGTGGTGTTGGTGTTGGCAGTGGTTGTGGTGGTTGTGGTGATGGTGGTGGTGGTGGTGGTGGTTGAATTGGTGGCTGTGACAAGAGCTGGGTTCGGGGCGAGGGAGTTGTTGAGAGGAGTGCTGTTGGTGTTCTTCTTGTTGCCGTTGTTGGTGGTGGACGACCGGGATGAAGACCTGTCTTTTCCTGTTTGAGAGAAATGTACAACTTATCACTGACTTTGACTTCATAATTCTTTACTATCATCATCGCCATGATGATGATGATTATCATCATTATCAAAAGCATCAGCATAATCAACAGCATCAGCATCAGCAACAACAATACCAATGGCAGCTGCAGCAGCAGAAACAACGACAAAGTTAGAAGGTGCAGGAACAAGAATAAATAGCAATCAGAATTCTTCATCAGTGTCATCCGACGCTTTTTCTGATCAAAAATGCTGAAAACTGATGAGAGAACATTATATGTTTTTATCCCTTCTCTTTCGTTTTCCTGTTTCCTTTCTTTCTGTTTTCTTCTTTTCTGTTTTTCAACACATCATAGATTTCCTTGTGGATTAGCCCCAAATAGTTGGTCTTCAGAAAGAATATGGTCAAAAGATTGCCAACAAAAGAAGTTTACATTTCTTTTCGTTCAAGAAAGTGTTGTAGTCAAGGGACGACCCCATCATGGCGATTACACAAACTTCCATGAGACACAGATCTCAGATAAACAGGGCAGATAGTATGCATCTGTCCAAAGGTCCAACACCTTGACAATATCTTGAAATGTTATCTCATTCACGTGTTATACGTTATCAGAAATTATAGGAGTGTCCACTTTTACACCCATCCTTTTGCACAGAATTGTCCCAATGATATTCACACACTGATCAAATTCAGTGACATTGTTTAAGGAACAACTGGCATAAGACATTGCACTCAAATTATGCATTTCGTTTTCATTATGACCAAAGCGAAACATAACTATTGTGTCCACGGTCAGTATTCTGTCTTTTGAGTTACAGACAGACTTGTAGAATGCCTCTCCCACCCCTCCCCATATTCAGTCCATGTTCTCTTCGTAAACATGACACACGATATAATCTGGTAAATTACTGCAATCTGCTAATCTAAATTCACAGTCATTTCACAAGGAGATACATATTGTTGACCATTGTTCACATTGAAAACATTCCGCATTTAATCAAAAAAGTCCCCTGCCATGAAAAAACAAACAACAAAACAAAACAAATAAACAAACAAAACAAAACAAACAACAACAACAAACCACACACATACACACACACACACACACACACACACACACACACACACACACACACACACACACACACACACACACACACACACACAAGTGGGAGCAAACCGAAGACAACAAATTATTCACCAAATTTTATGATGTTTCATAAATGTCTGGAAGTAAATCAATCATTTCTTATACGTGAATACTGGTTGCAACTTATGTTCAAACACGCTGAGAATCTTTTTTCCTCTTCAGCTCGCAAGGTTGCCTGGAACCTTTCTTTCTTCTCAACCCATATTTCGTTATTCTTTTCACAGCAGCGTCCTTCTCGAAGGTTCCTGCTTTGTTTGCTGTCTCAAAGCACACGTTTAATTCTGTCGAGTTCAAGGCCTTTTCTGTTTTCTTACTTTTTTGTTTTCCTGATTCTTTTTTGTTCTGACCATTGCAAAGTCGACGACCTTACTTTCATTCTCGTGGGACTGAGGAAAATCACATTCACTTGATCTCTTCAACTAAGTTTTCTTGATGAAATAAACTGAACACTAATTTCCCATTCAATGACAAATACATCTTTCTCTTGATGGGTAATCCTGACTTATTTCCTGCCGTTTTATGTTTCCTATTTTGTTCAGCTTATATACAATACGTTTCCTGAACATCAGTCTGCAATTTTTTAGAACAGTTAAATTAAATTTGACATAAATTTTTTTATAATCTGTGTGAATGGAATGCAATTTTCTGTTTCGTACCTTTTTGAAATTTCAAAAACATTAAAATAAGATTTTTTAAAAAATCTTACAACTGAAGTTAGGGAATTCTATAATGATACGAAAACAATTTTTTTAATCTGATTTAAAGGTGGATTCTCGCCCATAGTCTGTGCTATATCTATGAAATATTATGAATGTCAGATATACATAAAATTTGATTATAGGCTCACTGCTTTGGAATTTACTCCCAAATTGCTTAACACAAATGTGACACAATTTTAAAACATGTTTTTAATCCTGATATTTTATTTATTTTCGAGTGCTAAACAGAAAACAACAACAACAAAAACAATCGTCACCATCGTCATTACTATCACTGCCACCACCATCATCATCATACAGCATGAATATCATCAACTCAGTCATTGCAACGTGCTCAAATACAGCCAATACTATGCATGAAAACGTTTGATGTTATAGGGATTGAAAACAATTTAACCTAACACGAAAATGAATTGATACGATGCGTTTAATTTAAGAAAGTGAAACAAAAAGGTACGTACTTATGATAGTTTCAAAGCAGACCGATTAACTAGAACACAAGCAAAGAATCCTGTTTTATCAGAATAGAGAGTGTTAAAAAATGTGACACATGCAGAGTACACATAAATGACAAAGAGGCTTCCTTAGAAAAAAACATACACACAAATAATCTTATAAGCAACACTAACCAATAAAATAATGCTTGAAAGATAATACGACAAAAACTGAATGAATGAATGAATAAATTAGACAGCTGTGTTAAATATATAGGTAGCTATATATACATACATACATACATTATATATATATATATATATATATATATATATATATATATATATATATATATATATATATACATATATGATGTAACGTGTGCAAAATTTTGAATGCAAACACATAGATCTACCAGCCGTGAATTTAAGAGTGGCAATGCGTATGTACTTTGAACGCATATATGAGCGCATACATGTAGATCTACCAGCTTAATAGTGGCAAATGCACATAGCTTTTATATATAAAAAAAAGCACAATGGGACACATAACACACACAACACACACACACACACACACACACACACACACACACACAACACACACACCACACCCACCAACCACACCCCACACAACACACTACAACACCGAACGCCTAACCGAACGATCAACACACACAACACCACAGCCCCACACAGGCCACACGACGACACACAATTTAACCACAAAAGATCTAAACAGAACACCCATGGATGCCGACATTTGGAAGCACACGGTACACATAACAAATATCCTAAACCGAACTGGATTCGATCTGCAACACGAATTCTAACAACTCACAACGAAAATGATTTATCTATCACTAAATATCTACAAACGAGCCAAATAAAACAATCACAAAAGTTCCACAATCAAAAAAACACATCTCCCCCACCCCCACTAAAGCTACTGAGGTTGAACCGTCTGCAAGCAGACGACGCGAAGATTGCTGGAAGCAGACGACACTGCTGAGTCACAGCGACCCTGAGCAGAAAGCAAGAACTGACTCATCCAGCCTCACTCGCTGCATTTCATTATCATACGGCATGATGGACGGAGGAGTGGAGGAATATCTTTGCTGGCATTTACACAGCTGTTAATGACAAGATCAAAGATGAACGTATAGCCTTGATTTACAAAGTGTCTTTTTACACGACAAGACCGCAAAATTAATGAAGATGCAAAAACATAACACTCATAACTCACACTCACGGGCACATAACAGACAGATACACAAACACGCACGCACACTTGCACGCTCTAACATGCACACGAGCACACACACACAGACGCACACAGACACAGACACAGACACACATACAGATACACAAACACACACACGGACACACAGACACGCACGCACACAGACACGCACACACCGACGCATACACACTCACAGACACAGACACAGAAACACACATACACACACGTACACAGAGACACACGGACTCACAGACACACAGACACACAGACACGCGCACACACGGACACGCACACACCGACGCCCACACAAACAGACACACACACAGACACACAAACGCACATACACACAGACACGCACACACGCACACACACAGACACGCACACACCGACGTATACACACACACACACAGACACACACAGAGACAGACACACACACATACATACACGTACAGACACAGACACACACACACACACACACACACACACACACACACGCACACGCACACACACTTTAAAGTTTGAAATATATTCCATTCAAGATGGAGTCACGGCATTTGGAGAGTTATTTTAGGAGTCTATTACAAATGTGCCAGAAAAGAACTGGAACAAAGGTAAGTCTGTGACAAAAGCAATTAACCTTTACTGAACAACATACAGGAAAGACAAACGTCATTAAAACAAAAACAAAACAAAACAACAAAACAACAGGTCCTAAGGTCTTACCTAACTAGTTCCATAACCCTGGGGTCGTAGGGGAATGAGGTAGCAGAGACCTCAACTTTTCCCGGGTGCCCATCCTCTCTCTCTCGCTTCAAATTCATATTCATATTCATTTTTTTTTTAACCAAGACTTCAGAAAGGCAAGAAGGCTAATTGGTCTTCAAGGGGTGGGACCTGGGAAATCAGTCTATCTCTCCAATGTGTTAATAATTAATAATAATTACAATATTTATATAGCGCAAAATCTTGATAAAATCAAATCTAAGCGCTGAAACAGACACACACACACGCACGCACGCACACACACGCACGCACGCACGCACGCACGCACTCATACACGCACGCACGCACGCACACACACACACACACACACACACACACACACACACACGCGCGCGCGCGCGCGCACACACACACACGCACGCACACGGCTATAAATGGGGAGAAAGAATAAAAGCAATGGAAAATTATAGAGAGCATATTATATACAATTATATATTACAATGTGATTCCCCTCCGAGCGGAGACAGGCTGCAGAGGGGATTGAGTAAGGTCAGGATTTTATGCAGAGGAGAAAAGGTGAGTTTTGAGAGCGGACTTGAAGGAGACAAAAGTAGGTTGCTGACGGACTGAGAGAGGAAGTTTGTTCCAGGAGAGTGGACCAGAAACAGAGAAGGCTCGTGGACCATAGGTATTGAGCTTAGTGCGTGGAAAGCAAAAAGTCAGAGGATCGGAGGCAGAGCGGAGGGTACGTGAGGGAACATAGATCTCAAGTAGGCTTGACAGGTAATCGGGGGCTGCGTTATTGAGGCTTTTGTAGCACATGGTGTCTAGTTTGTACTGTATGCGCTTTGATACAGGGAGCCAGTGAAGTTGTGCCAGGAGAGGAGATATGTGGTCAGCTTTTTTCTTTTTGAGTACAAGGCGTGCAGCATTGTTTTGAATGCGCTGTAGGATGTGAATGGTGGAGGCAGGAAGACCGGACAGGAGTGAATTGCAATAGTCAATGCGAGACATTATGAAGGAGAGAACGAGTTTTGCAGTTGTTTCCACAGAGAAGGCAGCCTGGCAATGCCCTGCTCTTCACGATTTTCAACTGCCGTGGGATTTTTAGCGTGCGCACAAAAACAAAACAAAGTCACCACCGCCGCCACCAAGAACAAAATGTCTAGCCATTTTTTTTTAATAGCAATTTCCATTTTTATACCAAACTTATTACAGCATCCAAATTTTGTATTCCTCAGGGTCATTGTGACCTTGAAAAGGCGTCGATTAAAATAAACTTGACGATCTTCGAGGACAACGCAGAATGTCACAACAATGATAAAGAGTTTTTAAATACTGACAGAAGATCATGAGGTTGCTTTTCACACACCTACCCCAGAAAGTGCTGATTTTTGGCACGTTTTTGTTCCGTGTAATCTTAACTTTAGAGTTTATTCGCTCCTTCTCGACAGTTCACAGCTTTGACCGAAATTTGGTACAGATCCACCATAAAAAAAACAACAACAAAACTGAGAAAGGATGGGAATTTTTTTTCCACATGCAGAGAAACTAACAGACAGGCACACACCTCTCTCCGATCAATATGAAACAATCTTCGTCAATTGTAAAAGAAGGATGAAAAAGAAAATACAAACACACACACACACACACACACACACACACACACACACACACACACATACACACACACACACACATACACACACACACACATACACACACACACACATACACACACACACACACACACACACACACACCACACAACACACACACACACACACACACACACACATACACACACACACACATACACACACACACACATACATACAGAGAGAGAGAGAGAGAGAGAGAGAGAGACAGAGAGAAGAGAGAGAGACAGAGAGAGAGAGAGACACAGAGAGAGAGAGAGACACAGAGAGAGAGAGAGACACAGAGAGAGACAGAGAGAAAAGAAGAAAAACAAACAAAACAAAAAGACAAAAAAAAAAAAAAAAAGAAAGAAAAGGAAAGCACCCGAAAACAAGGAGTTTGTAGCATACCAAACCAGAACCTGTTTATTTGAACCACACCCCAAAAATCGGGCTATTGTTAAGAACGGGGGGTAATTACTGCCGACAACCCTGCAAGGGAGGGGCGACAAGCAAGATTGGACAGACGCTGCTCTGCTGAGTGTTTCTAGCTGACGTCACAGGCATGCAACTGGCCATTTTGGCAATAGACAAACCGAATCTTATTCAAAGTCGCTATGATATTTTTGTGTGTGTGTGCATTTTATAACGACTTTGATATTATTACATATTAGCCTCATGTCAGTGTGCCTGTGCGTGTGGCGCGCGCGCGCGCGCGCGCGTGTGTGTGTTGTGTGTATGTATGCGCGTGCGCGCGCGCCCGCGCGTGTGTGTGTGTTGTGTTTTATGTGTGTGTGTGGTTGTGTGTGTTCGTTCGTTCGTTCGTTCGTTCTTTGATTTAACGTCTTTTCACTATAAGTGATATTAGACGGGGGAGGGGGGGGGAGGAATCTTGTGTGTGTGTGTGTGTGGTGTGTGTGTGTGTGTGTGTGTGTGTGTGTGTGTTGTGTGTGTGTGTGTGTGTGTGTGCGCGCGCGTGTGTGTGTGTGAATGTGTTTGTATGTTTTTGAATCTGAGTTTTCAGTGATTTCTTTCCAACAGTCATCTGTTTCAGTTTCAGTTTCTCAAGATGACGTCTCCGCGCTCGGAACGAATTCCATAATTATGCAATAATGTCACAGGTGCCATGTGTATGGTGATCATGGCACCAGCTTTAAAAGCCTACACATAAACCCATGAACTGGCCAGGTCCTGAGGCACTACCTAGCCTATCTTTTACCTGGTCTACATTTTTTATACCAGCATTGTATCAGCCTATTACTGGAACAGTCTTGGTTACATGTAAAAGACATGTGTATCTGTGTGTCTTATCTTCAAAGAAAAGACATATAAAATAAATAAGTAAATAATTAAAGGTCTGTGAGTCTGCGACCAGTGGCAATAGGTTTGATTCAGCTGAAGTCCACGTCTTAGAAGGAAAGGTTTCTCTATACAGTATATCATGGTCACACTGAACGTAAAAATGATTGGTGATTGATATGAAACTACTCCTTATGCAGATAGACAGACAGACAGAGAGAAAACAGAGAGACAGAGGGGGAAGAGAGAGAAAGAGAGAGAGAGGCAAGAGAGAGAGAGGGAAAGAAACAGAAAGAGAAAGAGAGGGAGAGAGAGAGAAGGGGAGACAGAGAGAGCGAGAGAGGAGGGAGGGGAGAGAGGGGGAGAGAGAGAGAGGGAGAGAAAGAGGGAGGGAGAAAGAGAGAGTAAAAGAAGAGAGAGAGGGAGGGAGAAAGAGAGACAGAGGAAAGAGAGAGAAGGGGAGAGAGAGAGAGAGGGAGAAAGAGAGAGAGACAGAAGGAGAGAGGAGGAGAGAGAGAGGGGAGAGAGAGGGAGAGAAAGACACACGCGCGCGCACACACACACACACACACACACACACACACAGAGAGAGAGAGAGAGAGAGAGAGAGAGAGAGAGAGAGAGAGAGAGAGAGATGGTTTATTCATAAAGATCACTGCACCTGAGAGAGAGACGAAAGAGAGAGAGAGAGAAGGGGGGAAGAGGGAGGGGAGAGAGAGATAGAGAGAGGGGAGAGAGAGTGAGAGAGAGTGAGAGAGAGAGAGAGAGAGAAAGAGACAGAGAAACAGAGAGAGAGAGAGAGAGAGGGTGGTCGGTGTGCTGGTAATGGTGGTTAGGGACACAGTCAGTGAAATCGATTTTTCACAAAAGCGCCACAGACAGACACACAGACAGACAGATGGAAACGGCGGGCAGAGGGAAAAGGGAGCCAAAAGGGTAGCGTCGCGTCAAGTGTCAAGGTTGTCACAGCATCGGTGTCACATGCCTGAAGTGACCCTATACCAAATATCACTAGGACTTTTTTTTCGAGGATTGAATGCAGGTCTTTACAGATGGTGCTGTGAAGACGTACACGCCGAGTTCCTCGTCCAATACCTCGAAAGAAGTAAAAAAAAAAAAAAAAAAAAAGTCCCTCCCCAATATTATCCGCCCAGTACAGGACTGATGAGACAGCTGTGTTGTTTCAGTTTCAGTTTCTCAAGACGACGTCTCCGCGCTCGGAATGAATTCCATATGCACTAACGTCATAGGTGCCACGTGTATGGTGATCATGGCACAAGCCTTAAGCCTGCACATAAACCCATGAGCTGGCCAGGTCCTGAGCTGTGTTGGAAGCGGTAAAATGCATAAAAGCAGAACAATCTCCAACATCTAAAACCATTTCTTCCTAACTTCCTAACAGACCATTAATCCTTGGCATTGAACCAGCAGACACTGGCTGGTAGTCTGGCCAGACCTCATCATCATCATCATCATCATCATCATCATCATCATCATCATCATCATCAGGTGCCTTGCCACATGGCGATGGCGATCATGGCCTTCCATCTGTTTCTATTTCTTGTTGCCTCAAGCACCTCTTCCACCCTCTTTGTCTTCACCCACTTTGCAAGTCCGTCCAATATCTTCTCCCTGGGTGTATCTGGTGCTCTCTTTCCCTCCAGCTTTCCCGTTGTGACCAGGTGCTCCAATTCCCCTTTTCTCATAAAACGGCTTATAAATGTTGCCTGTCTTTTCGTAATCTTCCTTATGAATGATCTTCTGTGTCTGCCTCCATCAAGACTGTCTCGTTTGTTTTTTTTGCTGTCCATGGAGCTCTCAACATTCATCTTAGAAACCACATCTCGGCTGCCTCAATCTATTTTACCATTATTGTTATACTGTGCCTTACCGCATAGCGTTGGCGATCATGGTCCTCAATACAAATCTATCTTTAATGGTGCAAGTAATCTCCTACCCTCTCTGTCCTCATCAAATCTAATATTTTCTCCCTGGGTCTACCTTGTGCTCTTTTCCCCTCTGGCTTTCCTGTTGTGACTAGGCGCTTAAATTTCTCTTGCCTCCTAAAATGTCCTATAAATGTTGCTGGTCTTTAAATAATTTTACCAAGCTAAAAGCATTCCACACAAAGAAGCCTAAAAACATATGAATCTTCTGACCCAGCACAATCTTCAACCAACTTATATGTGCCCCATGCAATCAAGAGAATATACGTAATATCATCATCCTAAGAGAGCGAGATCATATCGCCCAGGTGGCCCTTTACTGGACACCAGAAGAAAGATGCTAGAAAGGAAGACCGCAGAACAGTTGGCAACACACAACAGAAGAAGACTTCAAGGCCCAGAGTACTATACCCCCTTGGGTACTATACCCTCTCGCCATAACTAACAAAATTAATGCGCACTGTGACAGCAGCAGTATAATGTGACAGTAATACTATAGTGGACTCTTGCCCTCAGACGAAGAATACAACCCTCAACTCACACGCGCGCGCGCAGACACACACACACACACACACACACACACACACACACACACACACACACACACACACACACACACACACACACACACATATATATATACACACACTCGCACACATATATACATACACACACACACACATACATACATACTCATACACACTCACACACACACTCACACACACATACACACACGTACACACACACATACACACACACATACATACACACACATTCACACACACATACAGACACACATACAGACACACACACATACACACATACATACACACACATACATACACATACATACACACATACATACACACACACGTACATACACACACATACATACATACACACACATACACACACATACATACACACACATACATACACACACACATACATACACACATACACACACACATACATACACGCACACACACATACACACACATACATACACAAACATACATACACACACACATACACACACACACACACACACACACACACACACACACACACACACACACACACTCTCTCTCTCTCTCTCTCTCCCCGACCTCTTCCCACTGGAAAAAAGGGTAGCAAGCCACCTGATATGTGGGATTAACAGCACATTCACGAGACACATTTTGGAAACAATATGATATGCACAGCAATATAGACATAGCCAAACTGTAAGAAGTTGTTGTTGCTAGGTTGTTGAGTCGAGGGAGCAGAAATCAACAGGCGGGGAAAGCAATATGATATGCACAGCAATATAGACATATAGCCAAACTGTAAGAAGTTGTTGTTGCTAAGTTGTTGAGTTGAGGGAGCAGGAATCAACTGGCGAATGACACGTAGTATCTGGGACTTAACAGATCCGATGAAACAAGTTCCGTAGGTACAACGGGGCAGAGGAGACATTTCAAGCCAATGTCACCGGGGACAGGAGGGTGTATGGGGACAGAGACAAGGTCGGACACTGACACAGACGGTGAAAATGAGTGGTTCCCAATTCACCCTTCCCATTTTAAACAACACACACACACACACACCACAACACACTACAATACCACACAGATACACAGACACAGACACACACACACACCACTACACCACACAGACACAGACACAGACACAGGCACACACAGACACAGACACAGACCACACACACACACACACACACCACAACACACTACAATACCACACAGATACACAGACACAGACACGGACACACACCACTATACCACACAGACACAGACACAGGCACACACAGACACATTTAACTAAGCCTGAAGTCGGAATAGAGGAAGACAGAAAACTAGATGGAGAGACGACCTAGATGGATTTGACAAGAACTGGAGAGGAAAAACGCTGGAACGAAGTGAATGGAAGCAGCTGGGGAAGGCCTATGTCCAACCAAACAACGGACTTTCGATGGCTGAGAGAAAAAGTCAGTGGTGTGTGCCACTTCTCTGGAAAACTCGTTTCACGGAAACATGTTCCTTACTTACTTGTCTTGCACTTCACACAAGCTTGATACAGTTTGTTTTTTTTTAATCGAAAAATTGTTCTTTTCTCGTTTAATATAAACCTTTCAATTTCGTTTAAAACGAAACAAAAACTTCGCTAATCAACCTTTAAATTACGTTTAAAACGAAACAGAAATTTTCCTAATCAACCTTTAAATTACGTTTAAAACGAAACAGAAACTTTCCTAATCAACCTTTAAATTACGTTTAAAACGAAACAGAAATTTTCCTAATCAACCTTTAAATTACGTTTAAAACGAAACAGAAATTTTCCTAATCAATCTTTAAATTACGTTTAAAACGAAACAGAAACTCTCCTAATCAATCTTTGGATGCCACAAGAACTCGTCGAACAATGCATGCAGGAATGTGTGCATGCACGCGTACACACACACACAGCACTGCGGCGTTGTGTCGAATCGACCCGAAATTATTCTTCACCCCAGCCGTCCACCCCTTATCCAGCCTCGGGTCTCTTGGACCTCAGCCCGTACATATTGATCTGTCTGAAACACAATGGACGGCTCTCACACACACACAGGCAGACAGAATAGAAGAAAAAGGACAGACAATGAGAGACGGACAGACAAAGGAAGAGACAGGGAGAAAGAGGGAATAGCGAGAGGGAATGAGAAAGGAGAGAGAGAGAGAGAGAGAAGAGAGAGAGAGAGAGAGAAGAGAGAGAAAGAGAGAGAGACAGAGACAGAGAGAAGAGACAGACGGAGAGAGAGAGAGAGAGGAAAGAAAAGAGAGGAGAGAGGGGAGGAGGGACGCGGAGAGAGAGAGAGAGAGAGAGAGAGAGAGAGAAGAGAAGAGAGGGGGGCGGGGGGAGGAGAGAGACAGAGAAGGAGAGAAAGACAAAAAAAAAGAAAGATATATAGATAGATATGTAGATAGATATGTAGATAGATAGATATGTAGATAGATAGATATGTAGATAGATAGTATGTAGATGATAGTAGTAATAGATGGATAGTATAGAATGTAGATGAAGAGATAGAGAGATAGATATGATAATAGAATAGATAAATAGTATGTAGTATAGATAGATATGTAGATGATAATAGATAGTAGAATATAGTAGATAGTAGAGATAGTATGTAGATAGATG
>CM060314.1:89678217-89685717 GCA_030674185.1 Monoplex corrugatus
GTGGTGAGACGGCAGTTCTACATTATTCTGTACAAGCATTATGAGGGTGGTGAGGTGGCAGTTCTACATTATTCTGTACAAGCATTATGAGGGTGGTGAGACGGCAGTTCTACATTATTCTGTACAAGCATTATGAGGGTGGTGAGGTGGCAGTTCTACATTATTCTGTACAAGCATTATGAGGGTGGTGAGGTGGCAGTTCTACATTATTCTGTACAAGCATTATGAGGGCGGTGAGGTGGCAGTTCTACATTATTCTGTACAAGCATTATGAGGGTGGTGAGACGGCAGTTCTACATTATTCTGTACAAGCATTATGAGGGTGGTGAGGTGGCAGTTCTACATTATTCTGTACAAGCATTATGAGGGTGGTGAGACGGCAGTTCTACATTATTCTGTACAAGCATTATGAGGATGGTGAGGCGGCAGAGTTCTACATTTTTCTGTACAAGCATAATGAGGGTGGTGAGGTGGCAGAGAGTTCTACATTATTCTGTACAAGCATTATGAGGGTGGTGAGGTGGCAGTTCTACATTATTCTGTACAAGCATTATGAGGGTGGTGAGACGGCAGTTCTACATTATTCTGTACAAGCATTATGAGGGCGGTGAGGCGGCAGAGAGTTTTACATTATTCTGTACAAGCATAATGAGGGTGGTGAGGTGGCAGAGAGTTCTACATTATTCTGTACAAGCATAATGAGGGTGGTGAGGTGGCAGAGAGTTCTACATTATTCTGTACAAGCATAATGAGGGTGGTGAGGAGGCAGAGAGTTCTACATTATTCTGTACAAGCATAATGAGGGTGGTGAGGAGGCAGAGAGTTCTACATTATTCTGTACAAGCATAATGAGGGTGGTGAGGAGGCAGAGAGTTCTACATTATTCTGTACAAGCATAATGAGGGCAGTGAGTCGGCAGAGAGTTGTACTGTGCTGTGCTGTGTTGTACTGTGTTGTGTTGTATTGTGCTGTGCTGTACTGGTTGTATGTGCTGTGTTGTGCTGTGTTGTACTGTGCTGTGTTGTACTGTGCTGTGTTGTACTGTGCTGTGTTGTACTGTGTTGTGCTGTGTTGTACTGTGCTGTATTGTACTGTGCTGTGTTGTACTGTGCTGTGTTGTACTGTGCTGTGTTGTACTGTGTTGTGCTGTGTTGTACTGTGCTGTGTGTGCTGTGTTGTACTGTGCTGTGTTGTACTGTGCTGTGTTGTGCTGTGCTGTGTTGCACTGTGCTGTGCTGTGACTGTGTTGTGCTGTGCTGCACTGTGCTGTGTTGTACTGTGCTGTGTTGTACTGTGCTGTACTGTGTTGTGTTGTACTGTGCTGTGTTGTGTTGTACTGTGCTGTGTTGTACTGTGCTGTGCTGTACTGTGTTGTGTTGTACTGTGCTATGTTGTGTTGTACTGTTCTGTGTTGTACTGTGCTGTGTTGTACTGTGCTGTGTTGTACTGTGCTGTGTTTGTACTGTGCTGTGTTGTGTTGTACTGTGCTGTGTTGTACTGTGCTGTGTTGTACTGTGCTGTGTTGTGTTGTTGTTGTTGTACTGTGCTGTGTTGTGTACTGTGCTTGTGGTTGTTGTGTTGTACTGTTCTGTGTTGTACTGTGCTGTGTTGTGCTGTGTTGTACTGTGCTGTGTTGTACTGTGCTGTGTTGTACTGTGCTGTGTTGTACTGTGCTGTGTTGTACTGTGCTGTTGTGTTGTACTGTACTGTGTTGTACTGTGCTGTGTTGTACTGTGCTGTGTTGTGTTGTTACTGTGCTGTGTTGTATTGTGCTGTGTTGTGTTGTACTGTGCTGTGTTGTGCTGTGTTGTACTGTGTTGTGTTGTACTGTGCTGTGTTGTACTGTGTTGTGTTGTGCTGTGATGTGTTGTGCTGTGTTGTTGTGATGTGTTGTGCTGTGCTGTGTTATGTTGTGCTGTGATGTGTTGTGCTGTGTTGTACAGTACTGTGTTGTACTGTGCTGTGTTGTGCTGTGTTGTAATGTGTTATGCTGTGTTGTACTGTGCTGTGTTGTGTTGTGATGTGATGCTATGCTGTGTTGTACTGTGCTGTGCTGTGTTGTGCTGTGTTGTACTGTGCTGTGTTGTACTGTGCTGTGTTGTGCTGTGTTGTACTGTGCTGTGTTGTGTTGTGATGTGATGTTATGCTGTGTTGTACTGTGCTGTGTTGTACTGTGCTGTTGTACTGTGCTGTGTTGTGCTGTGTTGTACTGTGCTGTGTTGTGTTGTACTGTGTTGTGCTGTGTTGTGCTGTACTGTGCTGTGTTGTACTGTGCTATAATGTGTTGTGCTTTGCTTTGTTACGTTGTGGGCTTTCTGCTATGGATCGGAAAATGTCACCACTACGTGCTGCTAGCCATCTCATTCAGACGTCGCAGGGAAAATGTCAGCAATAACAGATGGGCCTCCATTTATTGTCTCCTGGTCTCAGGAGAAAAGGTCAATGTCGAAACGAGCAGCCTGGGTGCTGAGAATGGAACGAGAAAAAAGGCAATGTCGAGGAAACATTGAATGATTCAGGAAATCTGAGACTCTAGGACTCGTTTATTGGTCATCGAACCTAAAAGAGACGGCAATTAATTCATTGATTGACTGGATGATAACACAGTGTGGAGACAAAACGATGAGGGTATGATTCATGTGTCATCAGCATCTGTCGTGGGAGTGTTAAATATCAGAATAACAGTCGTGCTTCCCTGTGTGACATTACAGTGTCAGTGGGAGTGTTAAATTAAGTGCAAGGAGAACTAACAGTCTGATGGCTTTCCCTGTTGTGGACAATTACAGACGTATCCTGCAACACGAGTTTGTTGTACATTAACCCTTCATTCCTTCACTCTCACCGCCAGATTAAAAACGTAACCCTTTCACTGCCTTTGCCTGTCCACCAGCTTCCTGACACACACACACACACACACACGTACATACACACACACACACCGCGCCGCGCATACACACACACACTACACACGCGCGCGGCATACACACACACACACGCACACACGTACGCTGCACACACACACACGCGCACACATGCACACACACACACATACGCACACACGCACCGCACACACACACATACACACACACCTGCGCGCGACACATACACGCACACACACACACACCACACGACCCGCAACACACACACACACGCACGCACACGCACGCGCACGCGAACCACACACATACCACACACACACAACACGCACACACACACACACACACACGCACACACACACACACACATACACACACCACACACGCCACACAATACACACACCATACACACATACAATACACACACATACACACACGCAACACACAATACATACTCACACACACACATACACACACAACATACTCACACACACACGCACACACAACATACACATACACAACATACACACCACACACACACACGCACGCGCGGCGCGTGCGCACACCACACACGTTATAATGGCTAATAACCGAGATAGTTAATGGATAGGCGTGAGAGTGAAAGGGTTAAGTTTTTGCTTTACTAGAACGGCTAATTATGCAGGACAATCGTAGACATGGTAAGGGAGAGCAAGGGTTAATAAATACATCAGCTAGACTAGCATATTAAAATTTTGGGCGATGATCGTTGAAGGTATCAATGGTTCTCTTCTTTTATGTCTTAATGAGTATGAATCTTGTTTCTTTGTAGCTATACAGATATTTAGAGAATGCAGTTCATTTTCAAACCACACCACAAACTGTACATTTTCTGTCATCTCTTAGAAAGTTTGTGTAACTGCCTCTTTCAGTCTGTGCGTCACGTGAACATGTAAGTCAAATTGTGCGTAACACTTTTCTGTGGCTGGACTTTTTTGTGTCTATTAGGTAGTTGGATAGAAATTTCATCAGTTCTAAAAACTGACCTTGACGTGTTTTCCACTTTCTGTTAACTCCCGAAAGAGATGTATTTATAGTGTCTCTTTATATTCTAGTTTTTTTTTCTTTCATTGTATCTTTTAGTTGATTTTTATTTATTTTTTATTTCATTTATGATTCATTCCAGTGTCAGAAGCATTTTTAAAATGAAATCCAATTACCGGGTGTGTCTGTTTCATAATGTACTGTATACCTCTTTGATATATGTATTGTATGATTTTATATATGTAACCAGAATCTCTGTATATGACATGACATTTGCACATTGATATATACAGTCACAGGAAATTGTTTTCGCTGGCTTGCAATAGAAGATTCATAGCAGTTTTTTTTTTTTACTCTGGGTAATTGCTTAGAAAATTGCACATGTATTTTTCTTTTATAAAATGTCTTTTGTGATAGGCACTTTTCCCACGGTGAATTGAATATGAAATGCATATTCGTTCGTTATATCTCTTAACGTCCACTAATATGAGCGTTTTTAGGCAAGTGCGTGTGTTGTGTTGTGGGTGTGTGTGTGTGTGTGTGTGTGTGTGTGTGTGTGTGTGTGTGTGTGTGTGTGTGTGTGTGTGTGTGTGTGTGTGTGTGTTGTGTGTGTGTGTGTGTGTGTGTGTGTGTTGGTGTGTGTGTGTTGTGTGTTGTGGTGTGGTGTGTGTGTTGGTGTGTGGGGTGTTGTTGTGGTGTTGTGTGTGTGTGGGGTGTGTGTTGTGGTGTGGGGTGTGTTGTGTTGTGTTGGGTGTGTGTGTGTTGTGGTGTGTGGTGTGTGTGTGTTTGTGGTGTGGGGTGTGTGTTGTGTGTGGTGTTGTGTGTGTGTGTGTTGTGTGTGTGTGGGGTGTGTGTTGTGTTGTGTGTGTGTGTGTGGTGTGTGTTGTGGTGTGGTGGTGTGGTGTGGTGTGTATGTGTGTGTGTGTGTGGTGTGTGTGTGTGGGTGTGTGTTGTGGTGTGGTGTGTGTGGGTGTGTGTTGTGGTGTGGGGTGTGTGTTGTGTGTGTGGTGGTGTGTGTTGTGTGTGTGTGGGGTGTGGTGTGTGTGTGGTGTGTGTGTTGTGGTGTGGGGTGTGTGTGTGTGTGTGTGTGTTGTGGTGTGGGGTGTGTGTGTGTGTGTGTGTGTTGTGGTGTGGGGTGTGTGTTGTGTGTGTGTGTTGTGGTGTGGGGGTGTGTGTGTGTGTGTGTGTGTGTTGTGGTGTGGGGTGTGTGTTGTGTGTGTGTGTGTGTGTGTTGTGGTGTGGGTGTGTGTGTTGTGTGTGTGTGTTGTGGTGTGGGGTGTGTGTTGTGTGTGTGTGTGTTGTGGTGTGGGGTGTGTGTTGTGTGTGTGTGTTGTGGTGTGGGGTGTGTGTGTGTGTGTGTGGTGTGTGGGTGTTGTGTGTGTGTGGTTGTGGTGTGGGGTGTGTGTGTGTGTGTGTGTGGGGTGTGTGTGTGTGTGTGGTGTGGGTGTGTGTGTGTGTGTGTGTGTGTGTTGTGGTGGGGGTGTTGTTGTGTGTGTGTGTGTGTGTGTGTGGGTGTGTGTGTGGTGTGTTGTGTGTGTTGTGGTGTGGGTGTGTGTGTGTGGTGTGTGTTGTGTTGTGTGTGTTGTGTGTGTTGTGTGTGTGTGTGTTGTGGTGTGGGGTGTGGTGTGTGTGTGTGTGTTGTGGTGTGGGGTGTGTGTGTGTGGGTGTGTGGTTGTGGGTGTGTGTGTGGTGTTGTTTGTGTGTGTTGTGGTGTGTGTGGTTGGTGTGGTGTGTGTGGTGTGTGTGTGTGTTGGGTGTGGGGGTGTGTGTGGTTGTGGTGTGTGTGTTGTGGTGGTGTTGTGTGTGGTGTGTGTGTGTGTGGTGTTGTGTGTGGGTGTGTGTGTGTGTGGGTGTGGTTGTGTGTGTGTGGGTGTGGTGTGTGGTGTGTGTGTGTGTGTGTGTGGTGTGTGGTTGTGTGTGGGTGTGTGGTGTTGTGTGTGTGTGGTGTGTTGTGGTGTGGGTTGTGTGTGTGTGTTGTTGTGGTGTGGGTGTGTGGTGTGTGTGTGGTGTTGTGGTGTGGGTGTGGTGTGTGTGTGTGTGTGTTGTGTGTGTGGGTGTGTGTTGTGGTGTGTGTTGTTGGTGTGTGTGGGTGTTGTGTGTGTGTGTGTGTTGTGTGTGTGGGTGTGTGTGTGTGTGTGTGTGTGTGTGGTGTGTGTGTGTGTTGTGTGGGTGTGTGTGTGTGTGTGTGTGGTGTGGGGTGTGGTGTGTGTGTGTGTGTGTGGTGTGGTGTGTGTGTGTGGTGTGTGGGTGTGTGGTTGTGTGTGTGTGTGTGGTGTGTGTTGGTGTGTGGTGTGTGGTGTGTGTGGTGTGGTGTGTTGTGTGTGTGGGTGTGTGTGGGTGTGTGTGTGTGTGGTGTGGTGTTGGTTGTGTGGTGTGTTGTGTGTGTGGTGTGGTGTGTGTGTGTGTGGGTGGGTGTGTTGTGTTGTGTGTGTGTGTGTGTGGTGTGGGTGTGTGTGTGTTGTGTGTGTGTGTGTGGTGTGTGTGTTGTGGTGTTGTGGTGTGTGGTGTGTGTGTGTGTGTGTGGTGTGGGTGTGTGTATGTGTGTGTGTGTGTGTGTGTGTTGTGTGGTGTTGTGGTGTGGTTGTGTGTGGGTGTGGGTGGGTGTGTGTGTGGTGTGGGGTGTGTGTGTGTTGTGTTGTGTGTGTGTGTGTGGGTGTGTGTTTGTGTGTGTGTGTGGTGGTGTGGTGTGGTGTTGTTGTGTGTGTGTGTGTGTGTGTGGTGTGTGTGGTGTGTGGTGTGATGTGTTGTGTGTGTTGTGGTGTGGTGGTGTGGTGTGTATGTGTGTGGTGTGTGTTGTGGTGTGGTGTGTTGTGTGTATGTGGTGTGTGTGTGTGTGGGTGTGGGTGTGTGTTGTGTTGTGTGTGTATGTGTGGTGTGTTGTGGTGTGGGGTGTGTGTTGTGTGTGTGTGTGTGTTGTGGTGTGGGGTGTTGTGTGTGTGTGTGTGTGTTGTGGTGTGGGGTGTGTGTATGTGTGTGTGTGTTGTGGTGTGGGGTGTGTGTATGTGTGTGTGTGTGTTGTGGTGTGGGGTGTGTGTTGTTGTGTGTGTGTTGGGTGTGGGGTGTTGTATGTGTGTGTGTGTTGTGGTGTGGGGTGTGTGTATGTGTGTGTGTGTTGTGGTGTGGGTTGTGTGTGTGTTGTGTGTGTGTGTGTGTTGTGGTGTGGGGTGTGTGTATGTGTGTGTGTGTGTTGTGGTGTGGGGTGTGTGTATGTGTGTGTGTGTTGTGGTGTGTTGTGTGTGTATGTGTGTGTGTGTGTGTTGTGTGTGGGTGTGTGGGGTGTGTGTGTAGTGTGTGTGTGTGTGTGTGTGTTGTGGTGTGGGGTGTGTGTATGTGTGTGTGTGTGTGTTGTGGTGTGGGTGTGTGTGTGTGTGTGTGTGTGTTGTGGTGTGTGGGTGTGTGTGTGTGTGTGGTGTGTGTTTGTGGTGTGGGGTGTGGTGTGGTGTGTGTGTGATGTTGTGTGTTGTGTGTGTGTGTGTGTGTGGTGTGGGGTGTGTGTTGTGGTGTTGGGGTGTGGTGTGTTGTGTGTGTGGGTGTGTGTGTTGTGGTGTGGGGTGTGTGTTGTGTGTGTGTGTGTGTGTTTTGTGGTGTGGGTGTGTGTGGT
>CM060314.1:89690717-89693217 GCA_030674185.1 Monoplex corrugatus
TGTCTGTGGTGTGACTTTTCATGGCAGTGTGTTTAATATTTGATGTGCGACGTCTTTCATGTGTGAAGTATGACGATGTGTTTATGTGTGATGTATGACGATGTGTTTATGTGTGATGTATGACGATGTGTTTATGTGTGATGTATGACGATGTGTTTATGTTTGATGTATGACGATTGTTTATGTTTGATGTGGAGATTGTGTTTTATGTGTGAAGTTTGACAATGTGTTTATGTGTAATGTATGGCAATGTATTTTTATGTGTTAATGCATGACGAGATGTTCCTAGATTTGATACATTACAGTGTATTTCATGTATGATGTATGAGATTGTGTTTTATACTTGATGTGTGAACATTGTGTTTTATGTGTGATGCATGACAATGTGTTTTATGTGTGATGCATGACAATGTGTTTTATGTGTGATGCATGACAATGTGTTTTATGTGTGATGTGTGACAATGTGTTTTATGTGTGATGTGTGACAATGTGTTTTATGTGTGATGTGTGACAATGTGTTTTATGTGTGATGTGTGACAATGTGTTTTATGTGTGATGTATGACAATGTGTTTTATGTGTGATGCATGACAATGTGTTTTATGTGTGATGTGTGACAATGTGTTTTATGTGTGATGTGTGACAATGTGTTTTATGTGTGATGTGTGACAATGTGTTTTATGTGTGATGCATGACAATGTGTTTTATGTGTGATGTGTGACAATGTGTTTTATGTGTGATGTGTGACAATGTGTTTTATGTGTGATGTGTGACAATGTGTTTTATGTGTGATGTATGACAATGTGTTTTATGTGTGATGTGTGACAATGTGTTTGATGTGTGATGTATGACAATGTGTTTTATGTGTGATGTATGACAATGTGTTTTATGTGTGATGTATGACAATGTTTTATGTGTGATGTATGACAATGTGTTTTATGTGTGATGTATGACAATGTTTTATGTGTGATGCATGACAATGTGTTTTATATGTGATGTGTGACAATGTTTTATGTGTGATGTATGACAATGTTTTATGTGTGATGTATGACAATGTGTATGATGTATGACAATGTGTTTTATGTGTGATGTATGACAATGTGTTTTATGTGTGATGTATGACAATGTGTTTTATGTGTGATGTATGACAATGTTTTATGTGTGATGTATGACAATGTGTTTTATGTGTGATGTATGACAATGTGTTTTATGTGTGATGTATGACAATGTTTTATGTGTGATGCATGACAGTGTGTTTTATGTGTGATGCATGACAATGTGTTTTATATGTGATGTGTGACAATGTTTTATGTGTGATGTATGACAATGTTTTATGTGTGATGTATGACAATGTGTTTTATGTGTGATGTATGACAGTGTGTTTATGTGTGATGTGTGACAATGTGTTTTATGTGTGATGTATGACAATGTTTTATGTGTGATGTATGACAATGTGTTTATGTGTGATGCATGACAATGTGTTTTATGTGTGATGTATGACAATGTGTTTTATGTGTGATGTATGACAATGTTTTATGTGTGATGTATGACAGTGTGTTTATGTGTGATGTATGACAATGTGTTTTATGTGTGATGTATGACAGTGTGTTTATGTGTGATGTATTACAGTGTGTTTATGTGTGATGTATGACAATGTGTTTTATGTGTGATGTATGACAATGTGTTTTATGTGTGATGTATGACAGTGTGTTTACGTGTGATGTATGACAATGTGTTTTATGTGTGATGTATTACAGTGTGTTTACGTGTGATGTATGACAATGTGTTTTATGTGTGATGTATGACAGTGTGTTTACGTGTGATGTATGACAATGTGTTTTATGTGTGATGTATGACAATGTGTTTTATGTGTGATGTATGACAATGTGTTTTATATGTGATGTATGACAATGTGTTTTATGTGTGATGTGTGACAATGTTTTATGTGTGATGTATGACAATGTGTTTTATGTGTGATGTATGACAATGTGTTTTATGTGTGATGTATGACAATGTGTTTTATGTGTGATGTATGACAATGTGTTTTACGTGTGATGTATGACAATGTGTTTATGTGTGATGTATGACAATGTGTTTTATGTGTGATGTATGACATGTGTTTGATGTGTGATGTATGACAATGTGTTTTACGTGTGATGTATGACAATGTGTTTTATGTGTGTCGTATGACAGTGTGTTTTATGTGTGATGTATAACAGTGTGTGTGATGTATGACAATGAGTTTGATGTGTGTTGTATGACAATGTTTTTATGTGTGTTGTATGACAATGGTGTTTTATATGTGATCTGTGACAGTGGTGTTTGATATGTGATCTGTGACAGTGGTGTTTGATATGTGATCTGTGACAGTGGTGTTTGATATGTGATCTGTGACAGTGGTGTTTTATATGTGATCTGTGATAGTGGTGTTTGATATGTGATCTGTGACAATGGTGTTTGATATGTGATCTGTGACAGTGGTGTTTGATATGTGATCTGTGA
>CM060314.1:89695717-89708217 GCA_030674185.1 Monoplex corrugatus
CAAAATTAACCCTTTGACTCCCTCACTTAGTCCACCAGCTTCCTGCAGGAAGCTGGTGGATAGGATGAGGAAGTCAAAGAGTTTAGTTTTTTTTGCTTTGCTAGCATGGTTGACATGGTTGAGGATGCTGGTGGACAGGGTGCGGGAGTTCAAGGGTTAAGTCATTTTTCTCTGGCGCTATTTTCCCAATTTATTCGGAGTCACCGCGATTTACACGTAATTGGACTTTTTCATGGAGCATGGCGAACCCCGGCCTTTAGGCGAGCTGACCACACTCCACTGTTGTTGTTGTACAGTCTACATCCTCAGTGGGCCTGCATGTTGGGTATTTTGATGTCTCCATGTGTAGGTGTACAGATCCTTTCGTGCCTGAACCCTGTACGTGTGTCATCATCATCATCATCATGTGCCCTGCCGCATAGCGTTGGCGATCATGGCCCTCTATACGAATCTTATCTATCCCTTGTTGCTGCAAGTACCTCTCTCACCCTCTCTGTCCTCAGCCACTCTGCAAGTCCCGTCCAACATTTTCTCCCTGGGTCTACCTGGTGTTCTCTTTCCCTCCAGTTTTCCTGTTGTGACCAGGTGCTCGAATTTCTTTCTTTCCTCATAACATGTCCTATAAATGTTTGCTTGTCTTTTCCTTATCTTCTTTACTAATGATCTTCTCGTGTCTGCCTCCTTCAAGACTGTCTCGTTGTTTTCTTTGCTGTGTGGACAAGCACGAAAAATGCCAGGTATGCACGTTAAAGATCCAGCAAGGCATCCGGTGGCTTATAGACACATAAAAACACCCAGCCATCGGACACTGACATAACTTACAGGATCTTCAACGTGCGTATTCGCTACAAAGACACCCTGAAAAAAAATCCCTCCAGAAATGTGACTTTGATTAAGAACAATGGGAAATCATGGCCACAAACAGGACTGAATAGAGACAAGCTATTCGCAAGGGGAAAAGAAGCTTATGAAAATGAAAGACGAAGCAACCAAGTGGAAAAGCGTGCAGCAAAAAAGGCCAGAACCAACTCTGCAGAGCGTTCCACTGAGTGTCCTGTATGTGGCCGCCTGTGTGCATCAGACTTTGGCCTGAGATCCCACATGAGGGTTCACAAATAAAGTGCTAGTTTGGACTTTATCGACCACGATATATATATATGTATATATACAATATATATATATACATATACATATAATATATATATGTATACATATACTATATATATATAGATATCTACATATATACATATCTATATTTATACATATCTATGTATATGTATATATACACGAAAAGAGTTTTGGCACTGGGAGGTCTGCAAAAGTGTTGGACTGGTATATCAGAAAAATCTCCACCCTGTGCTCACAAGGCGCAACATAGTATTGACAGGGAGGTCGTGGATTGGGATCTCGTTCTTCTGTTCTTGAAAAATGATCGTGGGATTAGTCATGCCTGACCGGCTCCTGCTCAGAGTTGAGTGTGCCGTGGGCTCCTTGGGAAGACTGAGACTACACAGTTGAGTTTTTCGTCTACTTATTGGATGCGTCCTTGAGCGTGTTGCTCAAATGTTCTGACCAACAGTCGGATTAGCAGTCCTGCCACGTTGTGTCAGCCTGAAATGGAACGCCATGATATAATCACTATTATCCCGATGATTTGAAAAAAGTGATCATTCAAATGAACTACAACAACAACAACAAACAATAACAACAACATCAACAACAACAACAACAACAATAACAACAACAACAACAACAACACACACACGACCATTTCAGACAGGACATCACAAAAATCTTATTTAAGTTCCTGCCTATTATTCCTATTCTGATCGTCATAGTACATGTTCATGTATTGTGAACATTGTGCCAGTTCTGTGACTTTTCACGTCCTTATGTCATGGTGACCTCAGTTTTTGGTGTTGGGATTTGCATGTACTTGTTGAAGAGTCCAAATGATAGGGGTGGGGATAGGGACTCAAGCTTTGCAGAAAATAAGGCAGCAAAAAGTGAAAACAGAAACAAAAACAACAACAACAACAACAACAAAAAAACCAACAAACAAATAAAAAACGAAAACAAAAACAACCCCCCAAAAAACAACAAAACAAAAACACAAAAAAAGAACAAAACAAACAACAAAAACACAACAAACAAAAGAAAAATCAAAAGACGAATAAACGACAACAAAAAGTAGTCCCGGTAACATGAAGCCATGAGGAAGAGAGCTGATAAGGAGTTGAAGATAAGATAGGACAGCTTTGTCCACAGGAGTTAAGATAACAGGACAGCTTTGTCCACAGGAGCTGAAGATAACAGGACAGCTTTGTCCACAGGAGCTGAAATATAACAGGACAGCTTTGTCCACAGGAGTTAAAGATAACAGGACTGCTTTGTGCACAGGAGTTAAAGATAACAGGACAGCTTTGTGCACAGGAGTTAAAGATAACAGGACTGCTTTGTCCACAGGAGTTAAAGATAACAGGACAGCTTTGTCCACAGGAGTTAAAGATAACAGGACAGCTTTGTCCACAGGAGTTAAAGATAACAGGACTGCTTTGTGCACAGGAGTTAAAGATAACAAGACTAGCTTTGTCACAGGAGTTAAAGATAACAAGACAGCTTTGTCCACAGGAGTTAAAGATAACAGGACAGCTTTGTCCACAGGAGTTAAAGATAACAGGACAGCTTTGTGCACAGGAGTTAAAGATAACAGGACAGCTTTGTCCACAGGAGTTAAAGATAACAGGACAGCTTTGTCCACAGGAGTTAAAGATAACAGGACAGCTTTGTCCACAGGAGTTAAAGATAACAGGACAGCTTTGTGCACAGGAGTTAAAGATAACAGGACAGCTTTGTCACAGGAGTTAAAGATAACAGGACAGCTTTGTCCACAGGAGTTAAGATAACAGGACAGCTTTGTCACAGGAGCTGAAGATAACAGGACAGCTTTGTCACAGGAGTTAAAGATAACAGGACAGCTTTGTCCACAGGAGTTAAGATAACAGGACAGCTTTGTCCACAGGATAGATAACGGGAACTGTCAAGTAAGTAACAGGACTGCTTTGTCCACAGGAGCTGAAGATAACAGGACAGCTTTGTCCACAGGAGCTGAAGATAACAGGACAGCTTTGTCCACAGGAGCTGAAGATAACAGGACTGCTTTGTCCACAGGAGCTGAAGATAACAGGACAGCTTTGTCCACAGGAGCTGAAGAAAACCAAACCCTTTCCTGCAGTCACTTTTCCACGTGCATGTCCCAGTCCTCTTCCACCTTTCTTCACCTTCCCCAGTTGGGATCAGGGTCCTGTACGTATTGGCAGTAGGATGGTTGGTTCTGAGGTCACATACACAACGTTTCCCGAGCTAGGTTTGAACCTGTGCGGCCAGATCAGAAGACTCTCAGCTGTTTGAACATGGCAGTGGGATTTGACCCTTTGACTCCCGCATCCTGTCCACCAGCATCTTGCATTGTCAACCGTGCCAGCAAAAGAGAAACTTAACAGCCCTTTGGCTCCCTCACCCTACCCACCAGCTTCCTTCAGGAAGCTGGTGGATAGGGTGAGATAGTCAAAGAATTAATTTGTTGCAGTTTGTGGATGGGCTGGGGGAGTCAGAGGGTTAAAATGGCCATGTCCACGTTATTCCAGAATTAGACTGTAGAGGTGAAGGTGTTGGCACTGAGGGTGTGATAGGAATGGATACATGACTTCAAGGTGATACACATGACTTCAAGGTGATAATTATTACATAGTCAAATGATAGGAATGGATACATGACTTCAAGGTGATAATTATTACATAGTCAAATGATAGGAGTGGATACATGACTTCAAGGTGATAATTATTACATAGTCAAATGATAGGAATGGATACATGACTTCAAGGTGATAAATATTACATAGTCAAATGATAGGAATGGATACATGACTTCAAGGTGATAATTATTACATAGTCAAATGATAGGAATGGATACATGACTTCAAGGTGAAATTATTACACTATCAAATGATAGGAATGAGGCATGACTTCATGGTGATAATTATTACACAGTCAAATGATAGGAATGGATACATGACTTCAAGTGATAATTATTACACAGTCAAATGATAGGAATGGATACATGACTTCAAGGTGATAATTATTACATAGTCAAATGATAGGAATGGATACATGACTTCAAGGTGATAATTATTACACAGTCAAATGATAGGAATGGATACATGACTTCAGTGATAATATTACAAGTCAAATGATAGGAATGGAACATGACTTCAAGGTGATAATTATTACATAGTCAAATGATAGGAATGGATACATGACTTCAAGGTGATAATTA
Source organism: Monoplex corrugatus (assembly GCA_030674185.1). Taxonomy (NCBI): domain Eukaryota; kingdom Metazoa; phylum Mollusca; class Gastropoda; order Littorinimorpha; family Ranellidae; genus Monoplex; species Monoplex corrugatus. The sequence continues at coordinate 89,700,053 of CM060314.1, forward strand.
TTACATAGTCAAATGATAGGAATGGATACATGACTTCAAGGTGATAATTATTACAAGTCAAATGATAGGAATGGATACATGACTTCAAGGTGATAAATATTACAAGTCAAATGATAGGAATGGATACATGACTTCAAGGTGATAATTATTACATAGTCAAATGATAGGAATGGATACATGACTTCAAGGTGATAATTATTACATAGTCAAATGATAGGAATGGATACATGACTTCAAGGTGATAATTATTACACAGTCAAATGATAGGAATGGATACATGACTTCAAGGTGATAATTATTACATAGTCAAATGATAGGAATGGATACATGACTTCAAGGTGATAATTATTACATAGTCAAATGATAGGAATGGATACATGACTTCAAGGTGATAATTATTACACAGTCAAATGATAGGAATGGATACATGACTTCAAGGTGATAATTATTACAAGTCAAATGATAGGAATGGATACATGACTTCGGTGATAATTATTACATAGTCAAATGATAGAATGGATACATGACTTCAAGGTGATAATTATTACATAGTCAAATGATAGGAATGGATACATGACTTCAAGGTGATAATTATTACACAGTCAAATGATAGGAATGGATACATGACTTCAAGGTGATAATTATTACACAGTCAAATGATAGGAATGGATACATGACTTCAAGGTGATAATTATTACACAGTCAAATGATAGGAATGGATACATGACTTCAAGGTGATAATTATTACATAGTCAAATGATAGGAATGGATACATGACTTCAAGGTGATAATTATTACATAGTCAAATGATAGGAATGGATACATGACTTCAAGGTGATAATTATTACATAGTCACTATAATACGAGCGTGATCTGACATGCTCATTCTGCATGGTAATTTCAGTTTGGTGGTGTTAGGTGTTTTCGTAGTTGTGTGTGGTAGTTAGTGTGTTTTTTATGTATGTGTTTACTATTCTTCTTATTTTTTGTTGTTTTCTTGAACGTTCGATTTCTAATCAGATGCGTGTATGTGTGTTGTGTCTTGACATCTGGTAAGTGTATGTGTGTATGTTTGCTGGACACTGAAGTGTATGGTGTGTTGTAGTTGCTGAACCTGTAGAAGTGTATATGCTTTGGTGTTGCTGATCACCTGTATAAGATGATGGTGGTTGTGACACATGTGAAGTGTATGTTGTTGTAGTTGCATGGACACTGTAAGTGTATATGTTGTGTTGCATGACCCCTGGTAAAGTGTATAGTTGTTGTGTTGCTGAACTGTAAGGTTATGTGTGTTGTGGATGCTGACTGTCAAGTGTATGTGTTTGACATGTAAATGCTGGACAACTTATGTAAGTGTTTGTTTACATGTAAGTGTATGTGTGTTGTTGGTGCTGACACCTGTAAGTGTAATGTGGATGTGTTGCTGACACCTGTAAGTGTATGTTGTGAGTATGTGGTGCTGACACCTGTAAGTGTATGTGTGTTGTGTGCTGACACCTGTAAGTGTATGTGTGTTGTGTTGCTGACACCTGTAAGTGTATGTGTGTTGTGTTGCTGACACCTGTAATGTATGTTGTTGTGTTGCTGACACCTGTAATGTATGTTTTGTGTTCTGACACTGTAAGTTGTTGTGTGTGTGTTGCTGACACTGTAAGTGTAGTGTTGTTGTGTTGCTGACACTGTAAGTTGTTTGTATGTGTTGTTGTGGTTGCTGACACCTGTAAGTGTATGTGTGTTTGTTTGCTGACACCTGTAAGTGTATGTGTGTTGTGTTGCTGACACCTGTAAGTGTATGTGTGTTGTGTGCTGACACCTGTAAGTGTATGTGTGTTGTGTTGCTGACACCTGTAAGTGTATGTGTGTTGTGTTGCTGACACCTGTAAGTGTATGTGTGTTGTGTTGCTGACACCCTGTAAGTGTATGTGTGTTGTGTTGCTGACACCTGTAAGTGTATGTGTGTTGTGTTGCTGACACCTGTAAGTGTATGTGTGTTGTGTTGCTGACACCTGTAATGTAGTGTGTTGTGTTGCTGACACTGTAAGTATGTGTGTTGTGTGCTGAACTTAAGTGTATGTGTGTTGTGTGCTGACACCTGTAAGTGTATGTGTGTTGTGTTGCTGACACCTGTAAGTGTATGTGTGTTGTGTCTGACACCTGTAAGTGTAGTGTGTTGTGTGCTGACACCTGTAAGTGTATGTGTGTTGTGTGTGTAGTGTGTTGTGTGCTGACACCTGTAAGTGTATGTGTGTTGTGTTGCTGACACCTGTAAGTGTATGTGTGTTGTGTTGCTGACACCTGTAAGTGTATGTGTGTTGTGTTGCTGACACCTGTAAGTGTATGTGTGTTGTGTTGCTGACACCTGTAAGTGTATGTGTGTGTGTGTTTGCTGACACCTGTAAGTGTATGTGTGTTGTGTTGCTGACACCTGTAAGTGTATGTGTGTTGTGTTGCTGACACCTGTAAGTGTATGTGTGTTGTGTTGCTGACACCTGTAAGTGTATGTGTGTTGTGTTGCTGACACCTGTAAGTGTATGTGTGTTGTGTTGCTGACACCTAGTGTAAGTTGTTATGCTGATGTAGTTGTGTGTGTGCTGACACCTGTAAGTGTATGTGTGTTGTGTTGCTGACACCTGTAAGTGTATGTGTGTTGTGTTGCTGACACCTGTAAGTGTATGTGTGTTGTGTTGCTGACACCTGTAAGTGTATGTGTGTTGTGTTGCTGACACCTGTAAGTGTAGTGTGTTGTGTTGCTGACACCTGTAAGTGTAGTGTGTGTTTGTGTTGCTGACACCTGTAAGTGTATGTGTGTTGTGTTGCTGACACCTGTAAGTGTATGTGTGTTGTGTTGCTGACACCTGTAAGTGTATGTGTGTTGTGTTGCTGACACCTGTAAGTGTATGTGTGTTGTGTTGCTGACACCTGTAAGTGTATGTGTGTTGTGTTGCTGACACGTGTAAGTGTATGTGTGTTGTGTTGCTGACACCTGTAAGTGTATGTGTGTTGTGTTGCTGACACGTGTAAGTGTATGTGTGTTGTGTTGCTGACACGTGTAAGTGTATGTGTGTTGTGTTGCTGACACGTGTAAGTGTATGTGTGTTGTGTTGCTGACACCTGTAAGTTGTGTGTGTGTTGTGTTGCTGACACGTGTAAGTGTATGTGTTTGTGTTGCTGACACGTGTAAGTGTATGTGTGTTGTGTTGCTGACACGTGTAAGTGTATGTGTGTTGTGTTTGCTGACACGTGTAAGTGTATGTGTGTTGTGTTGCTGACACGTGTAAGTGTATGTGTGTTGTGTTGCTGACACGTGTAAGTGTGTGTGTGTTGTGTTGCTGACACGTGTAAGCGTATGTGTGTTGTGTTGCTGACACCTGTAAGTGTATGTGTGTTGTTTTGCTGACACCTGTAAGTGTATGTGTGTTGTGTTGCTGACACCTGTAAGTGTATGTGTGTTGTGTTGCTGACACCTGTAAGTGTATGTGTGTTGTGTTGCTGACACCTGTAAGTGTGTGTTGCTGCACAGTCTGCGTATTCTGTCTTGGGTGGAAGTGTGTGCTGGATTGTTGTCATGTGTCTCTAAGCCAGTGGATGCCTTACTGGATCTTTAACGTGCACACCTGGCATTTTTCGTGCGTGTGCTTCTTACTATTTAGCTCCAACCCTTTATTTTTGCTTTCTATTTCTATTATATTCACAAAGTTTTGTAGAAAATGAAAGGGACCTAAAATACGTTGTGAATTTGATAGTAATAGAAAACGAAAATATAACTTTGGAGCTGAATAGAAAGAAGGCTGATGTCATGGTAATTAGTAAAAATCATGAAATCCCCTCATGCAAAATAACAGCAAACGGCACAACTTTGAGACAGGTTGATAAGTTTAAATATCTGGGTACGGTCATCTCACCAGATGGCAGATGCACATCAGAAATAGTCAGCAGAATCGGCCAAGCCAAAACAGCATTCAAGAAGATGAAAATCGTTCTTACCAGCAAATGCCTATCGATTAATATCAGGAAGAGAGTTCTTGAATATTAGATAGAACCAATACTGTTATACAGTTGTGAGGTGTAGACAGTCGACACACAAAGCCAGAATAAGATTGAGGCAGCCGAAATGTGGGTTTCTAAGAACAATGTTGAGGGTTCCATGGACAGCAGAGTAAACAAACGAGACAGTCTTGATGGAGGCAGACACAAGTAGATCATTGATAAAAATGATTAGGAAAAGACAAGCAACATTTATGGGCTATTTTCTGAGGAAAGGGGAATTAAAGAACTGGTCACAACAGGAAAGCTGGAGGGAAAGAGAGCACCAGGTAGACCCAGGGAGAAAATATGAACAGACTTGCAGGTGGCTGAGGACAGAGAGGGTGGAAGATGTACTTGCAGCGACAAGGGATAGATTGATATGTGGGCCATGATCGCCAACGCCATGGGGCAGGGCACATGATGATGATGATGATGTGATGATGATGATGATGATGATCGATGATGATGATGATGACACACGTAAAGGTTTCAGGCACAAACAGATCTGTAGATCTACATATGCTGACTTGGGAGATTGGAAAAATATCCACCCTTTATCCATCAAGTGGGAGATACCCAGGCAGTATTGAACAGAGACCTTCGATTGGAATTTTGACGTCTTACCCACGTGACGGTCGCGCTCCTCGTTTATGAGATTGGATTGTGTACAAGCTTGTGGCACAGTGACACATTGCAGTGCTTGTCTGAACGCCTGTTTCACTCCTCTTCCTCATGCTGTGTTGTCCCCAACCCCGGACACAGTCACAGATAACATAACAGATAACAGACAACACATAACTGATAATATCAATATCACACTGTTGTAGGCCACCTACCAGAGGTAATCTTTCACTGCTGGTCGGTCACTTTATGTCTGATCCACCTTTTTGGTTATTTGTTGCATGTTACGTAATTTGTTGCATGTTGTCTCTTAATGTTTGTATTTAGTGTTTGTTCGTTTGTGATCTTACGTCTACGCTTGACAAGAGGCCAGTTGGCCAGAAATGTGCGCCTGTCTTGTCTGGTTGTATTAAGTACGCGTTCTGATTCTTTTTTTTCTCGATTTTTTTTCCTGGTTCCTGTTTACTTGAACGCAGGCAGTCATACTTGTTTAGGATTTTTAAGGACGTCGTTTGCTAAGTTAACGATACTAACGACAGTGATCATTCAGTCGAGAAGCCAGACCCATTTGAGAGACTTCCTGGTAAAGGATCACCACCACCCCCCCCCCCCTATTATCTTTTTGCAGTATTCTTTCTTTTCTGGCTAAGGAAAGAAACCAGTGTCGAAAATACGAGAAATATTGGAAAAGTACGAGAACCGTTGGAAAAGTACGAGAAATATTGGAAAGAGATCACCACCAACTTCCCCCACCACCCCTCCGCCCCTCCGTCCCCCGCCATCTCTCCAACGACTCAAGCGACAGCCAAACTAATTGCTCGCCAGCTACAACCAAGAGAATATTTGCATAACCATCATGAAAAGAAGGTGGAGATGGATGGGGCGTATCACCCGCACTGCCTGTCACTGGGCACCAGAAAGGAATTTAACAAGTTAACAAGAAACACCACGAGGATGCGGATGGGACCCAGAGCACCAATCGCCACTCTCCGGACACTCACCTCCTAAAGCTCCCGACGCCACTCGATAGTCAGTTCTTCAAGCATAGGGGGGCTGTCCATGCGTTGCATGACCCATTCGGACCCAGTCATGAGTTACCTTGTATACAAACCGAATGGCAAGGTGGAGAGATGACAAACCCCAGGGACATAGCCACACAGCGTGCACCAACCAGGTCCAGCCCAGCTTCTGGACCAAGAGAGAATGAAAGACCACTTGGCAACGAACGACAGAAAGAGACTTAAAGGCCCTTAAACACCTGGAGCTCTACACAGAGAGGGAAATCTTCGTTGCTGCACTTCATGCCAGTAGCATAATTGGCTGTGATATTCTTTTTTTCCTGTTTGTGATTTTCTTGTGTTTTTTTCTTTTTCTTTTTTTCTGATACGGTGGTTTAGGCGAATAACCCAAACGACAAGTGTGAAGTTATTTCGTCTACGGTCATCTTACCCCTCCCCTCCCCTCACTCATTTTATATGGTTCCCCCATCAAGACGTATGATTGAAAATCAATGGGCTTTATGGTTTGTATAGTATTCCGACTACAGTTTGTTTGTTTTGTCTTTGATTTCTGACTCCGTTTAAGAATAATTGTTCATATTCAACAGATTATATTTTGCAGTATTTTTTCTTTTCTGGCTAAGGAAAGAAATCAGTGGCGAAAGTACGAGAAATATTGGAAAAGTACGAGAAATATTGGAAAAGTACGAGAAAAAGAGTACTGTACTATGTAGGCTAGCTCTGCAAGGGAGGATGTTGTTAGTTGATTATGCATCCTGTGTGTATTTTATCTTCATTGTTATGTTTTTTCATTTTGCAGTGCCTCTTCAGACTTCAATAACGTGACAACCTGAACCAATCGACTAACCAATCAACCAACCCCCACGAGGAATTGACTTACAGTTAGATATTAACAGCAGCAGCAGTTGCAGCAACAACAACAACAGCAGCAGCAGCAAGAAGGAGAAGAAGAAGAAGAAGAAGAAAAAGAAGAAGAAGAAGAAGAAGTAGAACAACAACAACAACAACAACAACAACAACAACAACAACAACAACCATCTCAACCAGCATCACCACCATTACCATCACTCAGCCACCATCAGCCACAAGCCACGACAACCACCACCACACACCGCCACAACCAACCAAAGCAAACCACACCAAACCAAACCAAAACCAAACCAAAACCAAACCAAACCAAAAAGAAGCAACAAAAACATAGAACCCAAACAGCCATGGCCACAAGCACCACCACAGCAGCCACCGGAGACAGCTTCGTCAAGGACACCACCAGCAACAACACCGCCCACACCCCTACCTCCCCCGACGATGATGACGACGACGACGACGTCACACCACCCGCCTCCCTCATCCACCATCTCCACCACTACCACGACAAGGAAGCAGCAGCGGCCGCGGCCGAAGCCGAAGAGGAGGAAGAACGCGAGAGAGGTCCCAAACCCGTGGATTTTCAGATCGTAGCGGCCATAGATTTCGGAACTACTTTCAGCGGCTACGCTTACTCTTTCGCTTCCAGCAAAGAGGCGGTCCATGTCAACAAAAACTGGGGCCAGACCCAAGGGTTCCTGCTGCATAAGACCCCTACCTGTTTGCTGCTGAAGCCCGATGGTCAGTTTGAAGCGTTCGGGTTCGAAGCCACCTCTTTGTATAACGACTTGAGCGAGGACGAAGCGGCTGAATATTACTACTTTGATCGTTTCAAGATGAAGCTGTATGACAATAAGGTGAGTTGTGGTTCTTGTTTAATGGGAAAATGTGTGTGTGTCTCTGTGTGTGTGTGTGTGTCTCTCTCTCTCTGTCTCTCTCTCTGTGTCTCTGTCTCTCTGTCTCTCTCTTTGTCTCTCCTCTCTCTCTCTCTGTCTCTCTCGCTCTCTCTGTGTCTCTCTCTGTTCGTTCGTTCTTTGATTTAACGTCTTTTCAATCTGTGTGTGTGTGTGTGTGTGTGTGTGTGTGTGTGTGTGTGTGTGTGTGTGTGTGTGTGTGTGTGTGTGTTGTCTGTCTGACTCTGTCTCTCTCTTTGTCTCTCCTCTCTCTCTCTTTCGCTCTCTCTGTGTCTCTCTCTGTTCGTTCGTTCTTTGATTTAACGTCTTTTCAATCTGTGTGTATGTATGTTGTGTGTGTGTGTGTGTGTGTGTGTGTGTGTGTGTGTGTGTGTGTGTGTGTGTGTGTGTGTTTGTGTGTGTGTGTGTGTTTGTGTGTGTGTCTGTGTGTGTATGTGTTTGTGTGCATATGTTTGTATGTGTGTGTATGTGTGTATGTGTGTGTGTGTGAATGTGTGTGTGTATGTGTGTGTTTGAGGGTGTGTGTGTGTGTGTGTGTGTGTGTGTGTGTGTGTGTGTGTGTGTGTCTGTGTATACGCATGCGTGTGTGTTTGTGTGTGTGTGTGTATGTGTATATGTGTATGTGCGTGTATGTGAGCATGGTTTTTACCTGTTGTCTTTTATCTCAACCTGGTTGTCATTTTTGACGTCGTGTTTGCCCTGATAAAGCTCTAGTTGT
>CM060314.1:89713217-89720717 GCA_030674185.1 Monoplex corrugatus
GCTGGGGTTGAATTGGAGACATTGAGATCTGGAGGTTATGAGCCACACTTCCAACAGATTTAAACAGACACTCGCGCCCGCGGCCGCGCCGCGCGCACGACCACGCACGCACGCACGCACAGCACACAGACAGACAGACAGACAGACAGACACACACAACACACCACACACACACGCGCGCGCGAGCGCTCGCACGCATGTACACACATACATACACACAAACGCGCGTCACACACACACACAAAGCGCGCGCACTACACACACACATACACACACACACGCTCGCACACATGTACACACATACATACACACAAACACGCACACATACACACACACACAATCACACAGACATGTACAGACACATATACATGTACAAACACGAACACACACGCGCACGTACCCGTACACACACACACACACACACACACACACACACACACACACACACACACACACACACACACCTCCACACACCTCCACACACGCACACATATTCATGCACACACACACACCCGCACATTTACACACACCCGCGCATTTACACACACCACACCAACACACACACACACACACAACAACACACACACACACAACAACACACACACACACACACAACCACACGGCAGTATAACAATGAACTATTCATTTCAAACCAATGACATTGCAAGGAAATCTGATCCCATCCCAGAATGGCACATGTATTGATTGTGGTTCATAACAAATAACAGTTGCTTGCAAAACAGGTCATACTCATTCAAAACACACAACACACACACACACACACACACACACACACACACACACACACACACACACACACACACACACACACACACACACACACACACACACACCACACACACACAAAATGTCCTGGTAATGTGATCGGGCATCGGACTACGACTAAGTAGTATGGGTTCGAATTCCATTAAGTCAAAACCTTTTAGGGATTTTTTCAACCCCCAACCAGCTTCTATGCAGAGTTGAACGTACAATAGGCTCAGTAACAAAAATGACACTTCGTAATCGAATATCATCCACTTTTCGGATGCGTCATTGACAGCATTGCTCGAATTTAGGGAACAATGCTACAGGTGGTGTGAATATCTCAGGCCTGGTTGATGTTAGGTGTATTATAAAAGGAAACGTAGATTATGGCACAGCTACGCAGCCTCAGTCCACGACGGAAACATTGGCATCATCTCCATCACCGCAACATGTGAAAAATGGTGTCAGATTATAAGGCCTTTTGTGCTCTGTTTTTATGGTGTCCGAAGTGTCGGTGGGTTTGGAGTGTTTTTTAAAAAAAATCTTAAATCTTTTCCATCTTTATTTTTTTTAGGATCATCGCACTCAGGGAGGTTACCTTTGTGCTCACGTTTATTTTTTTCCGTCCCATTTTCTACGCCACTTTAATGGCCACAGAAGCTGGCACAGTTTTTACAATGTGATGATGATGAGTCGATGAGGATGATATCATGATATATGGAGTTCCCTATAGGATTGAGACTGCGTGACAGGTGTACTCTACCTTGCTATCATAATATATCCTGGCGTCAAACAGGCCCAGAGAGATACAGACCCTGCGGTGCTGGCCAGAAGATTTGAGCAACACCCTAATGACGCATCCGTGAAGTGGATGAGACTCGACTGTGTGGTGCCAGTCTTCCCAATGAGCCCATAGCACGCCCAACTCTGGGTAGGCATAGGAGCTGGTTAAGCCTGAAAAATCCCACAATGATTTTTGAAGGACTGATGGGGATTCGAACCCACAACCTTCCAGTCGGTAGTCCGTTGCGCTAACCCCTACACCACGGCGACTAGTTGTGGTTTGGAGTTTGTTAAGTGTAAATCGGGCTATTTTGTCTGATATCGGTATCCCATGGACTCCAATACTACCTGTGCATGGTCGAGCCCTTGGCGACTAAACCGGCATGTACACCTGGTTTGCTAGGTGAAGTGTGTTGTTGGGATCCTGGCAGGTTTAAAACATGACCTTTCAAACAGCGGATGAACTCAACTAAAGTCAACGGGCACCACAAAACCCTGCTGCCCACTCAACAAGTTGCTGTCCCCTTTTTCATTTCTTGTGCCAAGGCCATGGGGTCCAACTATGTCATCTACTGTATCCTGTCCCGTTTTAGCATTAAAGTCTCCTATTGTTATTTGTAATGTCCTGTGATTTACCTTGAGCCTTGGCTGTCTTTAATTCTTCATAGAAGTTGTCAGTTTCTTCCTCAGTACTTGCGGGTGTTGGTGCATATACTTGGATGATTTGATATCAAATGGCTTGCCATCCAATCTAACTAATAAAACTCGGTCTGATATAGCCCAGTATGCTCTGATAGACTTTGACTTGCCATTGTTCATTATGATGCTTTCTCCTCTTTCACGTGTGTCTCCACCAGAAAATATAATTTCATGTTTGCCCGATGTTATCATGCCTGCCCCCTTCCATCTCACCTTCCTTAGTACTAAAATATTGATGTTAAGCTTTTCCATCTCTATCTTAACATTTTCTAATTTTCGTTTTTGCTGTAATGTTCTTTCATTCCAGGTTGCAAATTTCTTTTTTATCTTTTAATGTGATGGCAGTAGCTTGATGACGATTCGGTGTCACCTGCACAGCTTAACATTCCCTAGAAGAGAAAAATACTGCTTATAAATTCAGAAATGACATTTTGTTCTGTAGCTGTATCAAACATCGTTTTCTCGATTTTCGTGATTTAATTTAAACGTTTCCAACCATTGCACATACGACACAAGCGCTTTTCGTTCTGAAGCTGTAAATTGAGTTTGCGCCAAGGGACGTTACTTAAGACAGTTCGATGTACTGCATACAGATCTGAGATATTAAAGAAACCCCCACAGAACCACAATCCTGTGCATAATCCCTTTTGTGCGAGCGGGATCTCCGCTGGGACTAGTGCTGGGAATGGAAAATGAGCATGCATACGAAACGAGAGCTGTCATGACATTATCGATAGAAGGAAACGAGGCAGTTGGAGTGACCGTACGTTACTCAGCATGCACATAACGAAAACGTTTCTGTCTCCTCTTAGTATTTTATTTTAGCGATTATGTAATCATCAAACAGACAACAAACATTTCTAAATCCACGCCGTCTGTAAACAGATTCTCCCACCTGTTCGTGTGATTCTTAGGAAAGATTATACACGGATCGCACATTGTACACTCATACCTTTAAAAAACCGAAGAAACACCATGGTGTATACCATGTGAGAGTCACTCAGCATCACACACCTTCCTATTGAATGCTTAGACTTACACGATTTGAGACATAAGCCTTACACCACAGACTCTTTAAAGAACTTCTTCGGAGTTGTTCTTCCAGATGCAGGTTTCAAAATTTTAATTTTAACAAGCGATCAATAGATTTCATCCGATATGATCATAGGTATGGGAAAGATTTTAAACTGCATATCTAGACTTGAAACATGATCGTGAATTTAATGTTTAACTGTTGTCTTTTTTTTAGTTAACCTTGGAATTGTTTTTAACTTGGTAGTGTTAGCGCTGATATGGCTCTATTGATCAGCTGGAAGCTGCTAGACCCTGTAGTAACTTCACGAGAGCCCTGTTAGCCAGCTATGTCTGTATCCACCTCCCTGGACCACAGAACCAGCATCTGTCAGATGCACTGTTTGAGGAGAGTTGTCAACAAGTCCAGACGGCACAAAATCTGAAACTCTGAGATCACAGAAGTTAATAATAATAATAATTAATAATTACAATAATTACAATATTTATATAGCGCAAAATCTTGATAAAATCAAATCTAAGCGCTGAAACAGACACACGCACGCACGCACACACACGCACGCACACACACACACACACAACACACACACACACACACACGCATGGCTATAAATGGGAAGAAAGAATAAAAGCAATGGAAAATTATGAGAGCATATTATATGCAATTACATATTACATATATATGCGGGAACAACATCACTCCACCATCATATTCATCAACAGAGAATTTAGTTGTTTGCTCATCCCCAGAATACAGCCCCATCAGCTCTCTCAAGAACTATGTAACAAAAATGTATCAAGATTGAACATAAGAGGCAGACTACAACAAAATAAAACCTCGTCAATGAAGACTGTCCTAAGCAAACGTAATCTTAGTCTCTATGTTTTGCTATGAGTTGGGAACTGTTGCCATTTCGAAGGAAAGGAGCCAATCATACAAGTATGGATTGTGGCTGACATGACTGAAGCCGTCAGCCAACTGTGCGACAGTTAATGGGAAAGGTTACGTGGTATCTGGACGCTAGCCATTTGAAAGTGAGTGAGTTAGTCGTCTTCGTTTCCTTTCCTTCGCTGTTTGCACGGTCAAGCCAGCATGTCTGGTGATGAAGTTGGACGTTTTTTTTTTCACCAGTTCCTGCTGACTGCCATAGAGTTTGGTGGTCAGGTTAACCAGCTCGGGATTGATCCTATTCAGGTGAAAGACCCAGGACTGCCCCACCCTGGATGGACTCACTAGACGAAGGCCATTCTCCCCTGATGTAGATGACCGTGCAGACTGACGCGTTGTACTGCTTGGTACTATGGTTCGTTAACCCTTTGAATCCCGTACCCTGTCCACCAACTGCAAACAATTAATCCTTCGACTTCCCTTGACTTCCTGCAGGAAGCTGGTGGATAGGGTAAGGGAATGTTAAGTATTTGCTTTGCTAGAGTGGATGACAATGCAGGATGCTGGTGGACAGGGTGCTGGAGTAAAAGGGTTAAAGGACGCTTGCAAGCCTAGCATCTCTTAACTACAGACATCTGGATTATCTGTAGGGGTTATCCCACCGTTAACCCGTGGCCAAAAAATTACCCTGTGAGCGTAGGGGGCTAGGGATTTGATAGCCCTTATCCGTCTGATGTTTCCGTCATGGGACATAATAATATAGGGTATTTTCTAGGCGTGGCGTTGCGAAGTGCCACCCTGCCCCATCCTGATAAAAACCATTGCCAGATGGTCCAGGACTGCTTGTTCGTCCCGGCAAAACCTGTCTTGTGTGTCTGAAGGCCATCCACCAACAGTGACCTGCTGTATTGCAGATGATCACCCCCACAACACGAAAGCTGGAGGGAAAGAGAGCACCAGGTAAACCCAGGGAGAAAATATCTGACAGACTTGCAGGGTGGCTGAAGACAGAGAAAGTGGGAGATGCACTTGCAGCGACAAGGGATAGATTCCTGTGAAGGGCCATGATCGCCAACGCCATGCGGCAATGCACATGATGATGTGATGATGATGATGATGATGAGGATGATGATGATGATGATGATGATGATGATGAGGATGATGATGACCCCACTACCAAGTTGAAAGTGCCGCTAGTGGGGATGCCAGGAGCTTTTGTCAGTAGAAGTAGTAATCCCCACTTCTGGAAATTCTGTGCTAGTCATTTCCCCATTTCTGTCGCTCTCTTCGTTTCTGTCTTGTTCCTTTGCTTTCTGTCATTTCTTCCTATTATTTTCTGCCTTGATAGACCACCTGTATGTGTTCGACGAAGTCTTACATATTTTTCTCTTAGGATTGATTTCTGGCTCTAGGGAAATGTGATATGCAGAAGCAGTTTTACGTAACTTAGGCCTGTTTTTGTAGATGTTTTAGCATCCGTAGTTATACCAAAGGAAATCAGAGGGAAGCAGGGAGAATTTTAAATATCAACTAAGTAACGTAACTCTTGACAGTCACGGAGTCATCTCCCATGTAGAATTTCTCAAACCCAACACAGTTTGCGCTACCCATTCAGCCAGCATAGACGCAACCACAAAGCATAAAGTGGTAAGCTCAGAACATTCCTGTTCTGAGGAATGTTCTGAGCTTACCACTTAGCTTTGTGGCTGCGTCTATGCTAGCGAATGTCTGAGCTTACCACTTTATGCTTTGTGCCTGCGTCTATGCTAGCGAATGTTCTGAGCTTACCACTTTATGCTTTGTGCCTGCGTCTATGCTAGCGAATGTTCTGAGCTTACACTTTATGCTTTGTGGCTGCGTCTATGCTAGCGAATGTTCTGAGCTTACCACTTTATGCTTTGTGGCTGCGTCTATGCTAGCTGAATGGGTAGCGCAAACTGTATTGGGTTTGAGAAATTCTACATGGGAGATAACTTCGTGATTCTCAAGAGTTATGTTACTTAGTTGATCCTTAGTTATGTTTAAATTTGCAGGTTTTTTTTTCTTCAAATCCCCTGTGTTATAAATCGGACGGAGTGGTCAACGCCAGGGGCATCTCCTTTGATTATGTACGCGAATGCATTGATGTGTGTACTATAATTCTCTTTTCCATGTTTTTCCGGTTGAAGTATTGTGTATGTTTTGAAATGGTTATACCGCTGATATGGCTCTGCGCAGTCGGCTGGGCTTTGAACAAAAATAATAACACCAAAGTTGGAGGTAACTTTGAGTGAATAAAACGTGACCTTTTTTTTTGAGGCTTTCAAACGTACGACCGATATCTGCATCAGAAACCTAAAATGATTGACATGGCTGCCGATCTTTTCAGGATCATCGCACTCGAGGAAGTTACCTTTGTGCTCACCTATTTTTTAGGCCCATTTTCTACGCCACCTTAATGGCCACAGAAGCTGGCACAGTTTTTACAATGCCATGATGATGATGGCGATGAGGATGATAATTGTTATCTATGGAGTTCCATCTAGGATTGAGACTGCGTGACAGGACTGTACTCTACGCTTACTATCGTAATATATCCTGGCGTCAACCTGGCCCGAGAGATACAGACACCTGCGGTGTTGGTCAGAAAATTTAAGCAACACCCTCAATGACGCTATCCGTGAAGTGGATGAGACTCGACTGTGTTGGTTCCAGTCTTCCAAATGAGCCCATAGCACGCCCAACTCTGGGTAGGAGCCGGTTAGAGCCGAAAAATCCCACAATGATTTTTGAAGGGACTTGATGGGGATTCGAACCCACAACCTTCCAATTGGTAATCCGTTGCGTTAACCACTACACCACGGCGACTGGTCGACTGACGATTTTTGATTCACACTATTAGCGAAGGGCAAACGAGGCTTCTCTGATGGAGGAACAGCATAAGCATCGTTAGACAACACATCCACAACCCTGTCCATAAACGCTTTAGCACGTGCAACACTAGCGATGGGACCTCTGCTGGGAATTGGAAGTTAGCATGCATACAGGACCGGTGATGTCATAGCGTGAATAGAAGAAAACGAGCGAATCATATTGACCGTACTTTGGCTGGGATAGAAAGAGACGAGCCAATTATATCGACTGTATCTTGTTAGGCATAAAAACAACGGGGTCAGTCGTATCGACCGTAGTTTGACTGACGTGTATATGAAACAAGATTTGTCATGACTTGAATATAAAGAAACAAGCCAATCAATGAAAACCTGACATAGCGCAATGTCCTGCGATGCAAGTCTTAATTAAGCACTTTTCACTTTATAAAAAGTGTGTGTGTGTGTACGTGTGTGTGT
>CM060314.1:89735717-89758217 GCA_030674185.1 Monoplex corrugatus
TAGTTAATTAGACCTCCTATCATCATCACCATCATCATCAGAGCAGCAGCAAGGGCAGCAGCATCAGCAGCAGCATTATCGTCGTGTAGTTACCGGTGTCTCCGTTTCCTGATGACATTGTTACTGCAGATATACAGCTAATGCAATGGGAGCACGATAATTGCTGAATCTTTTTCAGTCTACCTCTCTCTCTCTCTCTGTCTCTCTCTCTCTCTCTCTTTTTTTTTTTAAAGGAGATTGTTTCATACCGACTTGAGGGAGGTGTGTATCTCAGTGGTTCTGTCTGTGATGCAAATGTATTAGCGAATTTTCTCAGCTGGGTCTGGGTGGGATCTTTAACACGTTTGGAACAAAGGTGTGCCTCGCTGAGGAATAGCGAATGCCTAAGTGTGGAGATCATGCTGCTAAAATCAAGGTCACGCTGACAAAAAGTGCCACGTTCCCAGAAACTTCTGACAGTATTTATTTCCTGTTTTCATTGTTGTGATAGTCTACCATTGTCCTCGCTCCACGTCAAGTTTTGTCTCGTCTGATGCTTCTTCAAGGTCACAGTGACTTTGAGAAGTACAAAAATCTGGATTTTCTGTGATAGTTTTTTTGTATAGAAAGGGAGATTGTTAAAATGACTTCACATTTATATGTTACAGGGAGATTGTTAAATTGGCTTCAATTTATTTCTTACATTTTGTAGAACATGGCCCCTACATCCATCTCGAATCTTTCGCAGTCTCTAGTCTGTTATTTGACTGTCTTCCTGGTGCTGTTCTTCGACAAGATGGCGTCTCCAGGTCCGTTTGAGGTACCTCCTGTCTTTCTTCCCTTTTGGTGATGATCACAAAACGCCTTTTTCCTCAGGAGGAACAATTGACGTCGTGGCCCACAAGATCCGTAAAGACGGACGTATTCGGGAACTGTTCCGGGCCACAGGAGGCGCATGGGGCGGTACCATCATAGACAGGCAGTTCCAGACCCTGATGGAGAACATCTTTGGCAAGGAATTCATTGATGCCTTCTGCCAGGACTACGCCAAGGACTTCGTAGAACTTCTGCAGGTAAAAATAGTTTTTAGAGCGTGAGAATTAATATGCGTTTGTCTGTCTTTTTGCCGGCTACCTGTCTGTCTGTTTGTGTGTCTGTCTAACTATCTAATTTGACTCGTTGCTGCAGCCTCCATGGTGAGCGTAAGATCGCAACAGCATTCCTCCATTGGACTCAGTTTTGGGCAATTCTCTTCAGTTAGGTCCATGTTCATCTAGCTTACTTCATCTGGTTTTTCATGCACCTTCTCCTTGCTTATGTCTAAAATCACTATTGTGAACAGACGTTAAATAAAAGATTCCAGTCCATTCCATTCTCCATGCCTGTTCTGGTGTGCCCACTTTCTGCCTTGTCTTCAGCATCGTCTCAGTGGCATTTTCTTCCCGCCACTGACTTTGGGTACCCAACATACTACAATACCAAATCCAAATCCAGTTTCCTATTCAGTCATAGGAAGTCCTCAGTTAGGCGGCTAGTATCATATCGGGCCTCTTTGAGGCCACCCACCAAAGAAGACTTGCATTGCTGCCAGACTACGTCGATGGAGTTTTGATAGTGATTATTCTGCTAAGCCACTGCTGACGAAGCAAACGCCTAGGATTTGAGAAGTGCCGGGTTCGATTTCCAGTCAGATGAGTTTTTTTTCTCCCCTTTCACTAAATCTGGAGAGCTGGTCTGGGTGCTAGTCTTTCGAATGAGACAATGAACCGAGATCTAGTGTGCAGCATGGAGATGTCTTTGGCAGAATTCTGCACTGAACAAAATGTACTGTCCATGCTTCAGAAAAAAACACACGGACAGAAAAAATAGAACAAATAGATAGGTGTCGCTGCACTGTGGCGACGCGCTCTTCTTGGGAAGAGGAGCTGAAATCTCTCTTGGTGAAACCATGATGACCACAGAAAAAAACAAAACAAAACAAAACAAAACAAAACAAAACAAACAAACCAAAACTGAAACTACTGAATACTGACCAGATCCCGATCTAGTATTACCTGAATACATGAGCAATAGGATAGAACATGAGTAATGTCGATGGATGTGTGATTGTGGTGTGGATGAGAGTGGCGCTGTCGGCGATTGCCTTTTTCACATCTCTTGCTTTACTGACTTTAGACCTGAGGCGGCCTTTGAGGTCGATTGGGCTATCAATAACATGAACTGAACTGAACTATATTCAAGACTTTTATTTTACCATTTTGTTTCAATAACAACTTTCTTTCGTGAAGTTATCACACATTCAAAATATGTTTTAATGATTTTTCTCCCCTGTCGTCAGGATTTTGAAATCAAAAAGCGAGGTGAATGTGACAACATCCGGGTCTCCCTGCCTTACAACTTCTGCAACTTCCAGCATGGCGGGGTGTCTGTTCAACAAGCCATCAAAAAGTATTCTGCCACTTCTGACTCTGGTGTCAAGTTTTCTTCCGGCAAGCTGGTTTTGTCGTCTGCTGTCGTTACCTCACTCTTTGAGGATGCCTTGAGACAGGTTAGTCGTTATTGATCATGATGAGCAGGAGGAGGATTATGGAAATATGCATATATAGTGATGGCAGTTGTGATAATGTTAATAATGATAAATTGGAATGATTTTGCTATGTGCTTTCCATTTAATTTGATTATAATTGAAATGATGATGTTTGCAGTTTGCATTGTAGTTTTCTGTTGTATCGATGTCATAATCTAGTTTTATATTTTGTTAGACACACCGGCCCTGGCAACAATGTCTTTATTACAATGAAAGTTTGTTGCCTCTGTGATACGATCCATTTGCGGCTGACATTGCAATACCGTAAATCTTCTTGGCGCCTAGTTCTGGCCAGCAAAGAATTATTCACAATATTCAAATCATCCATCCATCCATCCAATCCATCCATCCATCCATCCATCCACCCACGTCCACCATCCACCCTCCACCATCCATCCATCCATCTCCATCCATCCACCCGTCATCCATCCACCCCCCGTCCTCCTCCCTCCCCTCCCGTCCTCCCGCCATCACCGTCCGTCCGTCCGTCCGTCCTTCCCTCCATCCATCCTCCTCCACCCTCCTCCCATTCCTCCCTCCTCCATCCATCCATCCATCAGTTATGTTTCTATACGTATATGTCTACTGTCTGCCTTCTATGGACTCAATTTGATTTAAAAATGTTTCAACATAAATTTTCAAAAAAACACCTGACACATACAGATTTGAAGCACAGAATCATTGATCCATCGATCAAAAATTCTCAAAGTGTATCCAAAATATTTTGAAATGGGCAAAATATTGCAAACGTTTATGAGATCTCTGAAAACCCATTGAAATATACACATAGGACCAGAACAATGATCTGTTCTATTCTTCTGTTGTACCAGATCAATGAGCACGTAGCGATGCTACTGAAGAAGCCAAAGATCAGAGACCTGCAGTACATCTTTCTAGTGGGTGGCTTCGCTGAATCCTCACGACTACAGAAATCTTTGAGAGATGCTTTTGGTGAACGTGTCACAATCCTGGTAAGCATATTGTCTTTATGTTTACGAAAATTATTTAAACAAATTGTGAGGATGCAGAATAACAAATACGAGGAATAAAGTCCCCTTGAGGAAGGCGGGTGTACGCCGAAAATTTGGGACAATTTTACGTCGGCTTGTTGTTCTTTTCTGTTCATATGCTGCTTCTATATTATATTATATATATATATTATATATATATATATATATTATATATATATATATATATATATATATATATATTATATATATATATATATATATATATAGAGAGAGAGAGAGAGAGAGAGAGAGAGAGACAGAGACAGAGAAACAGAGACAGACAGAGACAGAGACAGATATGTATATATATATATATATATATATATACTATATGGATGTAGAGAGAGAGAGAGAGAGAGAAAGAGAGAGAGAGAGAGAGACAGACAGACAGACAGACAGAGATACGTAGTGGGGTAGAGTGCAGGAGTCAAAGGGTTAATTTACTTGGCACCAGAATGGCGATGTTGCGATAAAACACAAACAACAACACATCAAACAACAAACAGCAACAACAACAACAACAACACAACACAAACAACAACAACACAACAACAACAGCAACAACAACAAACAACAACAAAACAACACAACAAACGGTCATTGTTTCTAATGGCAAGACCAGGAAATTATGACTCATAACAACAATTAATTCCAAACTCGATCCATCTTTCTCAGATCCCGGAGGAGGCAAGTCTGACGGTGGTGAAGGGGGCGGTGGCCTTTGGGCACGATCCCTCGGTCATCTGTCAACGGATCTGCCGATTCACGTACGGCGTAGGGTCGTACTTGCCCTTCGTGGAGGGTGAGCACCGCGAAGACCTGAGGGTCAATTCTGATGGCATGGACCTCTGCAAGGTGGGTGGTGTTTTGTTTTTTCTCTGTTTGCCCATCGTGATGTTTCAGACATTCTAGTGGTGTTAGCTTAGTGTTTCATATAAGTCCCATAATTTCCCCCGCCATTCTCTTTACATTTCAAGATTTTGTCAGTGGACAGGGTGGTGCATGGGCTAAAGGAGTCTACCACATGGTTACTGGCAGGCTGGTGGGTGCAGAGCTTCTACATTCCAATTGGTTGCATGGGTTTGAAGTTGTCTTGGCAAGCATTGTGCATGTGTACAGCCTCCAGTCTGCCGAACTGTGTGAGTGCGTAGATAACCCTGATTAGGGAAGATAAATCACCGAGGGAAAGGAGTAGGACGGGCCCTCAAAAATCTGACCACAGTGAGGCGTAGGACCCGCCCTGGAAAATTTGACTACAGAGAGGAGTAGAACCCCCCCCCCCCTTAAAAAAATCTGATCCCAGAGAGGAGTAGAACCCACCCTCAGAAATCTGACCCCAGTGAGAAGTAGGATCCACCCTCAAAAATCTGACCCCAAAGAGGAGTAAGACCCACAGTCAAATCCACCCTAAAAATCTGACCCCAAAGAGGAGTAAGACCCACAGTCAAATCCACCCTAAAAATCTGACCCCAGTGAGAAGTAGGACTCGCCCTAAAAAATCTGACTACAGAGAGGAGTAGGTCCCGCCCTGAGAAATCTGACTACAGAGAGGAGTAGGACCCGCCCTGAGAAATCTGACTACAGAGAGGAGTAGGACCCGCCCTAAAAAATCTGACTACAGAGAGGAGTAGGACCCGCCCTGAGAAATCTGACTACAGAGAGGAGTAGGACCCGCCCTGAGAAATCTGACTACAGAGAGGAGTAGGTCCCGCCCTGAGAAATCTGACTACAGAGAGGAGTAGGTCCTGCCCTAAAAATCTGACTACAGAGAGGAGTAGGTCCTGCCCTAAAAAATCTGACTACAGAGAGGAGTAGGTCCCGCCCTAAAAAAAAATCTGACTACAGAGAGGAGTAGGTCCCGCCCTAAAAAATCTGACTACAGAGAGGAGTAGGTCCCGCCCTAAAAAAATCTGACTACAGAGAGGAGTAGGTCCTGCCCTAAAAATCTGACTACAGAGAGGAGTAGGACTCGCCCTCAAAAATCTGACTACAGAGAGGAGTAGGACCTGCCCTAAAAATCTGACTACAGAGAGGAGTAGGTCCTGCCCTAAAAATCTGACCCCAGTGAGAAGTAGGGCCCGCCCTGAGAAATCTGACTCCAGTGAGAAGTAGGACCCACCCTGAAAAATCTAACTCCCAGAGAGGAGTAGGACCCGCCCTCAAAAATCTGACCCCCAGAGAGGAGTAGGGCCCGCCCCTAAAAAAAATCTGACCCCCAGAGAGGGGTAGGACCCTCCCTCAAAAATCTGACCCCCCAGAGAGGAGTAGGACCCGCCCTAAAAAATCTGACTAGAGAGAAGGGTAGAACCTCGCCCTCAAAAATGTGACTCAAGAAAGGAGTAGGACCCGCCCTAAAAAATCTGACCCCAGAGAGGAGTATGGCCTGCCCCTAAAAAAATCTGACCCCCAGAGAGGAGTATGACCCGCCCATAAAAAAATCTGACCCCTAGAGAGGAGTATGACCCGCCCTCAAAAATCTGACCGCAGAGTTTGATAAAAGTTCTATTTGTAAAACCTGGACAGTCCATGTCAAAGCGTGTTTGCTGCACTTTATATAGAAAAAAAGAGAAATCTCTACTTCATTTTTGTGACCCAGTTAAGTGATAGGGGGCTGTCCTGATCACTGGCGTTACCTGCATTCCTCCTGGTGTGCAGCATATCTTCCAGACTTGGGCACTGGCAGGAGAAGTGATCGGCTACAATGAGGTCTGGCAGGAGACTTATACTCCCATCATCAACAACCAGAGAGGCATCATCTTTGAGTTCTTCAGGTTAGCACATATTTGTCTGTCTGTCTGTCTGTCTTCTTACCTACCTGTCCGTCTGTCTATCTCTTTATCCATCTCTCAATCTATCTGTCTTTCAGTCTGTCTGTCCGTCCGTCCGTCCATCCTTCTTGGTATTTATCTATGTCTCTGTCTATGTATCTAACTATCTAACTATCAATGTATCTATGTATCTCTCTCTGTCTTTCTCTGTCTGTCTGTCTGTTTCTCTGTCTATCTATCTATCTTCTTTCAGTCTGTCTATATCTATCGATCTATCTATCTATCGATCTATCTATCTATCTATCTATCTATCTATCTATCTATCTATCTATCTATCTATCTATCTATCTATCTATCTATCTATCTATCTATCTATCTATCTATCTATATATCTATCTATCTGTCTGTCTGTCTGTTTATCTATCTATCTATCTATCTATCTATCTATCTGTCTATCTATCTATCTATCTATCTATCTATCTATCTATCTATCTATCTATCTATCTATCTATCTATCTATCTATCTATATGTGTGTGTATGGTGTTGTGATGTGTGTGTATGTGTGTGTATTTGTATATATGTGTGTGTGCTTGTGCGTGCGTGCGTGCCTGCGTGTGTATGTGTGTGTGTGTGTTGTGGTATGTGTGTGTGTCCGTGTGTGTGTACGTGCGTGTGTGTGTGTCCGTGTGTGTATGTGTGTACGTGCGTGCGTGCGTGTGTGTGTGTGGTGTTGTGATGTGTGTGTATTTGTGTGTATGTGAGAGAGAGAGAGAGAGAGAGAGAGAGAGAGAGAGAGAGAGAGAGAGGAGAGAGAGAGAGAGAGAGAGAGAGAGAGAGAGAGAGAGAATCATTTCGCTATACATGCAACTATTCAGTCAACTCACATCGAGCTCAGACCTGGCACAGTTCTTCATTGTTCAGTGGAAAAGGTCTTTTCCGCCAACATTTTGTTTGCTTACTGACGTGATCGTGCTGAAACGTCGTTAGCTCAGAGACAGAGTATGCTGTTTGAGAGTAATCGAGTTCCTGCAACGAGAAGGGCTTGGTATAAGGGACAGAACTCTTTTTTCGTTTTTCGGTAACTGACAGGAGTTGCTTCCCTTGACAAATAATTAGGGATGCAGTGTGCTGTTTCTTCTCTCTCTCTGTGTTTCTGTCTCTCTCTGTCTCTCTCTGTCTCTGTCTCTGTCTCTCTCTGTGTTTCTGTCTCTCTCTGTCTCTCTCTCTCTCTCTCTCTCTCTCTGTGTTTCTGTCTCTCTCTGTCTCTGTCTCTGTCTCTCTCTGTTTCTGTCTCTCTCTTTCTCTCTCACTGTCTTTCTCTCTCATTCTGTGTCTGTCTCTCTGTCTTTCTTTCTTTCTATCACTGTCTCCTGTCTGTCTGTCTTTGTCTGTCTCAATTTTTCTTTCTGGATCCGTCAATTGACACATGATCAGGTGTGTGAATTAGCCATTTTTATGATATCAAATCTTGTAGTGTATTGGTACCTAATATTGCAGGTCAGTCACTGACAGAAGAAATTTAATAGTTTCATTTATTTAAGCGTCAGCAAACAGATTCGATGTCTTCAGAGGGACAAGGAATATGCGAACATTTTTTTTGTTTTTTTTACTGTATACGTACGCAATGTTTTTATATATTGTGCATTTAGAATCATTTTGGGTAGGTGATACATGAACACAGAATTTTACTTATGTTGTGAGGTTAGACTTTCAAGATGTATGCTGTGGCTAAGGCAATGAAAACGGAGTTTACATATTTGTTAGATTAGAATTTCAAGGTATATGCTATGCATTAATGATTGACTTAAAGATTGACTGGGCTGTAAGCAACATATATATTGAACTGAACTGAGCCAAGTGCAGTGAACTTTGGGTATATTCAAGCATCATCATCATCAGGTGCCCTGCCGCATGGCGTTGGCGACCATGGACTTCCAACCATCTCTATCTCTCATTGCACCCAGCATCTCCCCCCCCTCTTCATCCCCAGCCACTCTGCAAGTCCGTCCAGTATTCTCTCCCTGGGTCTACCCGGTGCTCTCTTTCCCTCCAGCTTTCCCGTTGTGACCAGGTGCTCTAAATCTCCCCTCCTCATAAAATGGCCTATAAATGTTGCTTGTCTTTTCCTAATCTTCCTTATCAGTGATCGACTTGTGTCTGCCTCCATCAAGACTGTCTCGTTTGTTTTCTTTGCTGTCCATGGTACTCTCAACATTCTTCTGAGAAACCACATCTCGGCTGCCTCAATCCTGCTCTGACTTTGCTTGCTGACTGTCCACGCCTCGCATCCGTACAACAGTATTGGCTCTATATAACACTCAAGGACTCTCTTTCTGATTTTAATTGATAGGCATTTGTTGGTAAGAATGCTTGTCATCTTCTTGAATGCTGTTTTGGCTTGGCCGATTCTGCCAGCTATTTCCGATGTGCATCTGCCGTCTGATGAAATGACCGTTCCCAGGTATTTGAACTTATTTAACCTGTGTCAAGGTTGTGCCATTTGCTGTTATTTTGCATGAGAGGATTTCATGTTTTTTACTGATCACCATAACTTCAGTCTTCCTGCTGTTTAGTTCCAACCCCTTACCTTTGCTTTCTGTTTCTAGTATATTCACAAGGTTATATTCAGGCATATAATATAGATATACCGGTTTTGGACCTGTTCAAGCTCTTCTGTGAGCATGTTTAGAACTGTTCCTTATGCTTTGTTTTAAGGAAAGTGAATGCTTATGTCCCTTTGAAATATACTCAGTCACTGGTCCGCAGTCTTAGATTGGTTATTTCTTGTTTTACTTCTGAAATTTACAATCTAATAATTTTTAACCTTTTGACTCCTGCACCCTTTCTATCAGTATCCCGCATTGTCAACCATGCTATCAAAAACGAAAACTTAACCCTTTGACTCCTTCACCCTATCCACCAGCTACCTGCAGGAAGCTGGTGGATTGAATGAGGGAGTCAAAGGGTTAAGTTTTTGTACTTGGTGGATAGGGTGCAGGAGTCAAAGGGTTAAGTGTGTTTTTTCCCCATTCTTTATCTCAGTGATGCTTGTTTCAGTCTTTTCCCTCCCTATTCCACACGTTTTCTTACCAATGTCCAGTTACTTTTCTCTGTCTAGCCTTGCCAGTGTACAGGTCAAGGTACCTCTTTTTACCCAGTCTTTCGTGGTGCCATTGATTGCGAGCTGCCAAAATGTCTCCTTTACAAAAAAACCACAACTGTGCTTTTTGCATATTTACCTTTAGTTCGAATTTGTTAGCAGCCTTATAGAGATTATTCACTTGGGTGTGTAGTCCTATGGTAGTTTCAGACAATAAGGCAACATCATCTGCAAAAAGCTTGATAAATACAATCTGTTGATAAAGTTACACCATGTCTACCATACTTCACAATGTCTAGTGCCAGTTCATTGATATAAACGAAGAGAGAGAGAGAGAGAGAGAGAGAGAGAGAGAGAGAGAGAGAGAGAGAGGAGAGAGAGAGAGAGAGAGAAGAGAAGAGAGAAGACAGAAAGAAAGAAGAAAGAAGAGAGAGAGAGAGAGAGAGAGAGAGAGAGAGAGAGAGAGAGAGAGAGAGAGAGAGAGAGAGAGAATTAACTACCTACCACAACTCCGCATTACTTTGGCAAGGAAAGTAACTCTTAAGTTGTCTCTCTTTGTCCAGCTTTACCAATGCACAGAGTTCAAGTTATCTCTCTTTGCCCAAACTTGTCAGAACATGTATTTTTGTCACCACTTTTTGCACATCTGTGCAGGTGCATAACAATTTTCAGGAGCCTTTCTGCTTTTTGAGTGTTTGTGTAGCCCTGGAATGGCACTGGTAGTAAGCTCTGTAGAAATATAATTGAAAACGGGTTTGTTCAGTGAAAATCCACGGGATTATTAATCTCTGCTGAAAAAGCTGGTAATTTTTGTCTGGCTTTCTCTGTTGGCGGAGCTGTGGACTCAAGATCAGATGTCTCGAGTTTAGTCCCAACCTGTAATATCAAAACAGTTTTTTTTCTGCCCATCCTAATATTCTTTCTAATCATTCTGGTTACAACAACTGAATGTTTTACAGGTCTCCTCTCTCCCCCACTCTCTTTCCCATTTCAAGACCTTGCCAGCATTATAGAGTTTTGCGCGGGCTCAAGGAGTCTGCCAAATAATTACTGGCAGATTTGGAATTGTCTAAGTGCGATGAATCCCTTTTGAAGAAACTGGGAACTCCGAATGTACTTCATTTTATTTCAATTCAATTCAATTCTACAACCGTTAAGTGTGTCAGATTTTATTGATCAAGTTGTACGTTTACTTTCAGATGCAGTCACAAAGACGTAAAGTACACGGACGAGGAAGGGGTGGAGAAGTGTGGCTTCCTGGTGGTGGAGATGCCAGACCCCACGGGTGGCAGGGAGAGGGCCGTAGACCTGGAGGTCATCTTTGGGGGCACGGAGATCAAGGTGGTAGGCTATGATCACACCAGCAAGACCAGCAGAGAGACTTACGTCGACTTCTTGTCACAGTGAAAACAGGGGGGAAAAAAAAAGACTGCCTATCATTCGAACTTATTTTCTTTTTATGAAAATAATAGACAAAAATGGGCTTGCCATCGTTCCAACTTGCTTTGTTTTCACAACTGAAAGAGGAGGACACAAAAGGACACACCATTAATAATAGTAGTAATAAATCATTCTTGCTTTTCGCTATTTTCTAAACTTGCTTAAACTGACTGGGCATTACACATTTCAAGACATACATGTAAGCATTATCCTAACAGATTTTCTTTTCGCGCTTCTTTGTGCAAATAAAACATGAAGATTATTTCATATCATATTTTTTGCTCGTGAACTTTGAAACTTTAAGAAATACTCCGTGAAATATGAACCATGAGAACTCTTTGGTTCAAATATGTGAAGGAAAGTTGTCAAGGAGAAAGAATGGACAATTATGTTTCTAGTGTGTGCGTCTTTACTATACATGTGCGCGTTTTTGAAAGGAAGAGGAGGAGGGAGTGGTCTAACAGTTTTAAATTCCCTCTGCATCCCCCCTTCCCTAAAAAGGCATTTGCTAATATTTGGTTCGTTTCATTAGACAAGTAAGCGGCAAGCGCACATACTCACTTGTCGTTGTCTCTCTGTATGTGCTTTTATATTGGATTTAATTTTTGTGTGTTTTGGCGGATGCTTGATTCAAATTTTGAAAATTTCTCGAAGGTCATCATACCCCGAACAGACAGTTGGTGGACATAGAACGTAGCGCGTCGGAGGTCGGTGTGTGTTTCCTTTTATTATACACTTTAATAAGAAATTCAAAACAAGTGCGACTGCCCGCGTTCAAGCAAACAGGAACCAGAAATACACGAAAATAGAATCAGAACGCGTATCTAATACAACCAGACAAGGCAGGCGCAAATATTCGGCCAACTGGCCTTTGTCAAACATAAATGTAAGATCGAAAACGAACAAACACCAAATACAAAAATTAGGAAGAAGACTGAAATGCCTTGCTGCTTCATCCAGTGGAAGGAAAGAACTAAAAGATTTAAATAAACTGGAACCAGAAAAAACACGAAAAAAAAAGAAAAAAAAAAGAATAAGAGCGTGTATTTATTACAACCAGACACGACAAGCGCAAATTTTCGGCCAACTGGCCAGTTTGCCGAAAAATGTGCCCTGTCTTGTCTGGTAGTATTAAATACGCGTTTTTATTCTTTTTCGTGTTTTTTTTCCTGGTTCCTGTTTACTTGAACGCGGGCGAGTCACACTTGCTTTGGATTTCGTTTTACTTTAATAAATTACCAACTAGTGAATGGCAATAAATCTTTTTTTTGGACAATATTTACAACTTGATCATTTTGGATTACATTCCTGTTAGTATTATCCTTCGATTTGTTCTATAAAATATTACTGATGGAAAAGTCATTGAGTTTCCAAGGCTCATGAGCAGCCAAAAGGACCAACTTCTAAAGGAACCAATATGGAAATGCACACCGGTTATTTGTTTCGCTGATTAATGTGTAAAGTCCTTTCGCACCTAGTGTATGTAAGGAGTAGGGTATCAGAAATTTTACAAGAAGCTTCAAGATGGCCAACACCTCTGAGAGACTGAGCCCCAAGGAAAGAATTAGTGTCTAGTGACTTTAACCAATGATGTTGCTGGTTTCAATGGGAAACAGTTTCATCATTCGTGTACTGGTTCAAATACAAAAAAAAAAAAAATAATATGAAGCCTAGCCTAACATACTATCCTTCCTTCCTTTCTTCAATCAGTCAGTCAGTCAGTCAGTCAGCCAGCCAGCCAGCCAGCTAGTCAGCCAGTCAGTCAGTCAGTCAGTCAGCCAGCCAGCCAGTTAGCCAGTCAGTCAGTCAGTTAGCCAGCCGGCCAGCCAGCCAGTCAGTCAACCAGCGAGTCAATCAGCCAGTCATTCTTATTGTCAGTCAACGACAGACTTTGTTGTTGGTTGTGACACTCAGTGTGTTATTTTCATTTCCCCATTCTTCTTAATGCAGGCTGCTCGGCTCTGTTGACAGAGGCAATGGATTGATCTGATTTGATGTCTCAAGTTCAGTCCCAGCCTGCGAGAGAAAAACGGCCTGTTTGCTGCCCGTTGTAATGTTCCAGTCATACTGGTGATTGTAGCTGAATGTTTCGTAGGCTGGAGGGAATGAGAACACCTGGTAGATCCAGGGAGAAAATAGTGGACGGACTTGCAGGGTGGCTGAGGACAGAGAGGGTGGAAGATGTACTTGTAGCGACAAGGGAGAGATGCATATGGAGGGCCATGATCGCCAACGGCATGCGGCAGGCACATGATGATGATGATGATGATGATGATGATGATGATGGATGATGAGTGATGATGATGATGATGATGATGATGATGATGATGTCCCGTGTTATCTCTCCTCTTCTCCTTCCCATGTCTAATTGTCATTGCACAGCGTTTTGCGCACAACTCTGCCAGATAATGACCAGCGGATTTGGGTAGAGCGCATAGGGAATTGTCCTAGTAAGATAAATCTATCTCGAACGCAATCTAAGCTCTTAAGGATACTCATTTCAGGTTTACTCACTTCCGGTTTACGCAATTTCTATAGTCCACGGTTAAATCCCTGTTTCTGAACGACAGGATACAATGGAGTTTGGAGCGTAGAGTTCGGAATTTGTTCAGAGGGCTTAAGCAACACTCGGACAATTCCATATATGTTCCACTCCCATCTGCCATCAACTACCTGGGCAGATATTCTGAGTCCTCCGAAAACCATATGCCCGGGCAAGATCGTTGGAAGGGGAGGAGGGGGACAGGAGCCTACAATATTCAAGCTGACTCCAACAGAATGATAGAAATATTACAATGGGCAGCGAACAGGCCAGCTTTTAATGCTGAAGTCAAGTTATCATATAAAATATAAAATATCAAATAAACCAACCAGTCTCCTGAATTTGATCAAGACAATAAGACAGTTAAGATATGTTTCAAGAAACAGATACATGAACAAGACAGAAGGACCGTTGAGATGTGTTTCTGTTCAATGCGTGGTTGGGTTTTCCTTAATTTACCACTGTCGAGCACTCCCTACGATGGGAAAACTACCCGCAAAGCCATACGTATGACGTCTTGTTCTCAAGCCTTATTCAGAAACAAACATTGTGCACGTTTGATATCATATTTACCAAAGAATACATTAAGTCAGAAACTGAAGATTATCAGAAATGCTTTATCTTCACCAAAGGGTGAATACATTCTTATACCACTGACCTATAATTTGTGCATATTTGAGTCTCGCATAGATTTGTTTTAAAAATCATGTTCGCGTTTGATTCAGAATTATTCTGGAGGCTGATGATTTGTTAACCAAGGACGTGTGCTGTATATGTTCTTTTACATCTATCTATCTATCTATCTATCTATCTATCTATCTATCTACTCTATCTATCTATCTATCTATCTATCTATCTATCTGTATCTATTTATCTATCTATCTATCTGTCTGTCTATCTATCTATTTATCTATCTATCTATCTATCTATCTATCTATCTATCTATCTATCTATCTATCTATCTATCTATCTATCTATCTATCTATCTATCTATTTCTATCTTATATGATATTGTATTTCATGTATATTATATATATCTTATATGGTACTATGTTTCATACATATTACATATTATTTATGTGTATCGTCTATATCTGTTTGTATATATTATGGAGCTTCAGGCAATAATCGGGCTTCGGAATCCCATCTGTATGTGCACTGCAAGAAACAGTTCTAACAGCTTTCTATGAGTGTTTATCTGGAACTGTAGATAATAACGGAAAGGTATAAATACGACACCGTGAGTTTTTCCTTTACCCGAAGAGCAGAAAATGAAAGGAGAGAGAGGGTTTTTGTTAGTTTGCATGATGTTTTGTCTGATCTTCACTATTCTGACCAGTGTCGCCTCGTCTTAACTTCCGCGCCGCCGTTGGCGTTGACCCCCCGCCACTCATTCCGGCTCCTGAACACCCCCTCCTATCTCTAAGTTCATGCATTCTAAGCTCCGGTGCTAGGAAGTCTATAGGAACCAAAAATGTCAAGTTGCCATGAGGCCTCGTGGTGGTGGCCACCACCAGAGGAAACTGCTGCTGGGCCACTTCGATACAGTTCAACAATATCTGTTGTGATTCAGGCCAGAAATGGACACTGCCTACTAATCCCCATCTAACGATAGTAATTGCTCAGTAGTGGAGCCAGGCGGAATGGGGAGACCTTCTGGTAAGCAGACCACCAGCACTATCTTCCAGCGACAGCGCCCATGAACCACTGATACCAAAGACCCCATCACGAACTTATCTAAGCAGTGTCTTGCAGCCGTCTGACTCCGTCATATTGGCTGTCAGCTGTCTGCATTATCGGCCCGTGAAAGCAAAGCAAGGACTTAACCCTTTTCATTTTTCTTACGTTGTCCACAGGCTTCGTGCGGGAAGCTGGTGGTACTGAGAGGGAGTGAAAGAGAGTTAAGCTTTTGCGGTTGGTGGATAGAATGATGGAAGTCAGAAGGTTAATACACATTGAGTTAAATGTCTACCATTTTGGCCTCAACCATAGTGGTGGTAGGGGGTGGTGGTGGTGATGGAGGTTCACTCAGTCTGGAACATTTTGACATTGCTGACGCCTATGGAAGTGGGGTGGGGGAATCCATGTCCAATCGGGTTCTGAACCCAGGACTTTCAGGGATCTTTTGGTTCTGAGGCAGACGCTTTTAACCACCAGGTCACTTCTCCATAACCGAAAAAAGTTGTGCAAGTTACAACTTTTACAGTATTTCCTTCCACATCCGCTGAAGATAAATAGAAGGGTCTTTCTGTCGATGAACCCCCGCTGAAGTTAGTAGAAGAATCTTTCTGTCTATGTCTCTACGACCGCGAAACATTGCAGCGAACGCTTACGTAATATTCTGAATATATTGGGTTGTGATGCGGCAGACTACTTGCATAATCATTATGATATGAACGCCATGATGTGTGATGTATCAGACTGCTTTGATATTCTGAATGTCATCGGTTATAACACGTGAGACCAGAGACATAAACAGAGAGATCGGTAACTGCACTTTTTCACGGTCTCGTTTGTTTCGCGCCAGGCATCATACTAAGTGTGGTTTGTCATGTCTCAGAGTTACAAATTATCTGTGGTTTGTACTGTCCCGGGACCTTGACCTTTGTAGGGTTGTGTAAGGCGGATCCACGGGTCGCTGCAGCGAGGCAGGCATAGACTACGCGTCGCAGATTGAGATGCTTATCTCTCTGTTCATGTCTCTATTCAGTTTGATTCACGTTATATTGTAAATGCCTTGTGTTGTGTACTGTTGTGTACCATGAAAAACAGGAGAAACCAAAGATGGCTAGTGACAACAGAGCAAACAGCTGATCAGCCCTAAGTACCTAGGTCTTGTACGCTGAAGACAGGACGAGCTCAAAGGTTAGACTTTTCTCTTTTCCAAGTGATTCATAAAACAAACTAACGAAAAAAACAACAACCCCAGGCCAATGAACCATTCAACTGGACTAAGCAATTGGCTAAGTGACCAACGATAAAACCAACTAACAACCAACCTGCTGAACCAACCAACCAACCGTTTAACCAAGCAACTAATCAGCTGAATACACATCGAACCAAACAAACAAGCAAGCAAGCAAGCAAGCAAGCAAGCCATCCAACCAACCGACCAACAACCAACCAACCACAACCAACCAACAACCAACCAACCAACCAACCAACCATCCAACCATTTGACTATCCAACCAACCGGTTTATCAATCAATAAAACTTAGTAACCAATCAACCAGTCATTAAATCAGCCAACTAACCAGTCTATCAAACCAACCAACCAATCAATCAATCAATCAATCAATCAATCAATCAATCAAATCGACAGAATAACCAACCTACAAACTAAAACAGCCAACCAACAATCACAATACAATTAAATATGTAGACTGCTTCTTGACTCAGATAAAAAGGTAAAGGATTTCCCATAACCCCGAGCGCGGGCCCCAATAGCTCAGTTGGTTTGAGCGTCAGATTCATATGTTAATGGTTGTGGGTTCGGCTCCCGGGGTGCGCTACATTAAAACTGGTCTCACTGTCTCATCTTAACATCATTATTGTTCTGATGGTGTCAGTATAGGATTAAATAAGCCCCCCCCCCGCTTCCTCCACTTTCCTAGGTTGGGTATTCCCATCGGCCGTATCACCTGAGGTGGGTGTCGGACGTAAAAACTGAACCAAATCAACCAAAAACCATAACCCCGAGACTGTAGTGGAGTGATATGGTAGAGAAGAACCTCAACTGTTCTCGGGACCAGCATTATGAGGGTAGTACCCATCACCTCGCCATCACTGCTTTACCATCGCTAACTTTGAATACAGTCAGGTATCAGTCTACATATGGGTAGAGTGGAGGACGCTCCACACAGTTTGGATGTGATTCACATCCGTGGAAACTCGCACAGGTTGACTGAAGACAGTATTCTACATCTGCGCCTACAAGGCCCCTTGACTTGGCCCATACTTTGTTAACCCTTTCACTCCCGCACACTGTAAAACTGTTAAAACTTAACCCTTTGACTTCTCACCCTATCCACCAGCTTCCTGCTGTGGATAGGGTGAGGAAGTCAAGGGGTTAAGATTTGCTTTGCTAGCATGGTTGACAATGCAGGAAGCTGGTAGACAGGGTGAGGGAGTCAAAGTGTTAAGATTTTGCTTTGCTAGCATGGTTGACAATGCAGGAAGCTGGTAGACAGGGTGAGGGAGTCAAAAGGTTAATACTCATGAAAAATAGATACATTTTTGTGCAAGGTCGTAGTTTCTGCCAGCATCCTACTTAATACTAGGTCAGTATAGGAGGAAAGCTTTTGTTAATATGAAATAAAAATCAGATAACCTTTTTGTACAAAGTCGTAGTTTCTGCCAGTACTCCACTAAATACTAGGTCGGTACAGAAGGCAAGCTTTTCGTTAATATGAAATAAAGAACAGATACCTTTTTGTACAAAGTCGTAGTTTCTGCCAGTATCCTACTAAATACTAGGTCGGTATAGAAGGCAAGCTTTTGTTAATATGAAATGAAAAACAGGCACCCTTTTTTTACAAAGTCGTATGTTTCTGTCAGAATCCTCTCAATGCAAGGTTTGAGCCCAGGTCACGAAACTGTGCTGTTCACCCAGCTTTGAACAGGTACCTGACACTGTTTAAGGTTGGTGAAAGTAAAACAGTGATGGTTAGGAGTCAAACTGCCCTCATCTGACCTGAATGTGGTGAGATCTCTACCACCAAACGATCCTATGAACCGGCTAGGGTTATGGGACTTCAGTTACCTCCCCGCCTCCTATATTTAAATTTTTTTCATTACGAGCTTCGAACGAACTTAGAAAAAAAATGTTTTTTACTTAGCGAAAAGGCAATTAGTAGTAAGTGTTATTTTATCTATTTCTTTTATCCTACGACTGAACTTTGAACCACCATAATGTATAAAAAAGACAAAAACAAAACCCAATAACCCAAAACAACAACATACACAGTCTCTCTGTGACATTTTTTTCCCACACGTCTGTGGTATGTGAAGTTTTCAGATGGGAATATGTGAAACGTTTGCAAACCACTTGGGTCAAAATTTTTCAATAATTATTTCATTTTTATCGCTTTTCATGCAATCAAAGTCCATCTTTGCTTGTTGGCGCGAACTATGTGTGAATGATAAACGATGGATGAACGTGGTCGCTTGCGTCTGTCTGTGTGTCTTTTTTCACCTGTATTTTGTCCCCAGCAGTTTTCATCTGTGTGTAATGTCTTATGGTTTTTATGATTTTTTACGTGATTTCATGTTCATGAATTCCTTGCGAGTGATCATGATTGCTGCCTCCAAAATTATGATATCTGTATTCCGTACAGATATGTTTATCTATCTATCTGTCTGCCTTTCTGTCTGTCTATCTATCTGTCTGTCTGTCTGCCTGTCTGTCTATCTATCTATCTGTCTATTTATCTATCTTTCTGTCTGTCTGTCTATCTATCCATCTATCCATCCATCTATCTATCTATCTATCTATCTATCTATCTATCTATCTATCTATCTATCTATCTATCTATCAATCTGTCTGTCTTCTGTCTTATCTATCTATCTATCTATCTTTCTATCTATCTATCTACATATCTATCTATATATCTATCTATCTATCTATCTATCTATCTATCTATCTATCTATCTATCTATCTATCTATCTGTCTGTCTGTCAGTCAGTCTATTTGTCTGTCGACCTGTCTATCTATTTGTCTGTTTGTCTGTCTGTGTGTCTGTCTACCCATCTATCTGTATATGTAAATGTGTTATCTCTCTATCTCTCTGTATATCGGTATCTCCCCTGTAATTATACACTCTGTCCGCACATTCAAGTCTTCACGTCATAAAGGAATGCCAGCTTTGAGAAGGAATGTGTGTGTTCATGCTGCAGAAAAAAATGAAAACGAAGAACGAACTTCCAATTGATATGATTATACATTAAATTGCATTTTCACAGAAAAAACTGAATTCATGCCATACGTCAAGAACTTCCATTGTGCATGCGCAAAATATGTGTACTTTTTTGTGAACTATACAAACTTGTGTGTGTCCCCAAAAAGTGTGGCTTTAATAATTAACTTACATTGCGAACAAGACGTGCCTCGGTCAGTCCTTTCAATTTTGTTTGTTTTGTTTTGTTTTGTTTTGTTTTGTTTGTTTGCTTGTTTGTTTGTTTGCTTGTTTGTTTGATTTCCTGATGGACTCGATCGTTCATCATACACGACCACCGTGCTAAGCGTTGTGAAACCTTCCCGCAGCTTCCTTTTTTAAATAAAGAAAAATGAATGTGGTCTTGACTTGTCTGCTTCTGAAATTCTTGTGGCATTTCTGTGTAGAGCGTTGTGTGAAGATGATGGCTAACCACTATCATAACGAAATATTGTTCACACTCTCTTGGTTCTCAATCTTAGCATGCTATTCTTTTTTTACTCTCTAATCTTCCTTCCAACCCTTTGCAGACCAAAGAACAGCTATGTGCTACTCAAAGGTACCATGTTTGCACGAGTGAAAGGACGATTTTTGCTCCTTCCTTTTTCAATTTCACTTACGATAATGACAATGTAATGGCAATGATAATGACGACGATGCTATTACTATTGATGGTGATGATGATGATAGTAGTAATAAGAATAAGAATAATAACACTAATAATAATAATAATAATAATAATAAAGATATAATAAGAATAATAACACTAAAAATTATAATAAAAATAAATATAACAACAAGAACAACAAGAACAACAAGAGAACAAGACCAAGAACAATAATAATAATAATAAATAATGATAATAACAATAACAATAAATAATAATAATAATAATAATAATAATAATAATAAGAAGAAGAAGAAGAAGAAGAAGAAGAAGAAGAACAACAAACAACAACAACAATAGTAGTAATAGTAGTAGTAGTAGTAGTAATAACAATAATAACAATAAATAAGGGAGCCTCATACAGCACATTCTCCAGAAAACCAGATGCTTTACAGAAAGAACTGATCAGACGCAAAGTAGACATATTATACAATACACAATAGTCTACATCACACATTGAATCAACAGTACAAACATACAATACACAATATTCTACATCACACATTGAATCAACAGTATACATATAAAATACAGAATAGTATACATCACACATTGAGATCAACAGTACACATATATAATATTCTACATCACACATTGAATCAACAGTACACATATATAATATTCTACATCACACATTGAATCAACAGTACACATATACAATACACAATATTCTACATCACACATTGAATCAACAGTATACATATAAATACAGAATGTATACATCACACATTGAATCAACAGTACACATATATAATATTCTACATCACACATTGAATCAACAGTACACATATATAATATTCTACATCACACATTGAGTCAACAGTACACATATATAATATTCTACATCACACATTGATCAACAGTACACATATATAATATTCTACATCACACATTGAATCAACAGTACACATATATAATATTCTACATCACACATTGAGTCAACAGTACACATATACAATACACAATATTCTACATCACACATTGAATCAACAGTATACATATAAATACTGAATATTCTACATCACACATTGAATCAACAGTACACATATATAATATTCTACATCACACATTGAATCAACAGTACACATATATAATATTCTACATCACACATTGAATCAACAGTACACATATATAATATTCTACATCACACATTGAATCAACAGTACACATATATAATATTCTACATCACACATTGAATCAACAGTCACATTATACAATACACAATAGTCTACATCACACATTGAATCAACAGTACACATATACAATACACAATAGTCTACATCACACATTGAATCAACAGTACACATATACAATACACAATAGTCTACATCACACATTGAATCAACAGTACACATATACAATACACAATAGTCTACATCACACATTGAATCAACAGTACACATATACAATACACAATAGTCTACATCACACATTGAATCAACAGTACACATATACAATACACAATAGTCTACATCACACATTGAATCAACAGTACACATATACAATACACAATATTCTACATCACACATTGAATCAACAGTACACATATACAATACACAATATTCTACATCACACATTGAATCAACAGTACACATATACAATACACAATAGTCTACATCACACATTGAGTCAACAGTACACATATACAATACACAATAGTCTACATCACACATTGAGTCAACAGTACACATATAAATACACAATATTCTACATCTACACATTGATCAACAGTACACATATTACAATAACACAATATTCTACATCACACATTGAGTCAACAGTACAACATATACAATACACAATAGTCTACATCACACATAGAATCAACAGTACACATATACAATACACAATAGTCTACATCACACATAGAATCAACAGTACACATATACAATACACAATATTCTATATCACACATTGAATCAACAGTACACATATATAATACACAATAGTCTACATCACACATTGAATCAACAGTACACATATACAATACACAATATTCTACATCACACATTGAGTCAACAGTGCACATATACAATACACAATATTCTACATCACACATTGAATCAACAGTACACATATATAATACACAATATTCTACATCACACATTGAATCAACAGTACACATATACAATACACAATATTCTACATCACACATTGAATCAACAGTACACATAAATACATAATATTCTACATCACACTTTAGAATCAACAATACATATATACAATACACAATAGTCTGCATCACACATTGAATCAACAGTACACATATATAATATTCTACATCACACATTGAATCAACAGTACACATATATAGTATTCTACATCACACAGTGAATCAACAGTATACATAAACACATCAAGGTGGAATTAGCAAACTATACATATATAGGTACACACATACTGCAGTGCCAGCAGTCAATATTCAAGGGAAAAAATATCCCCATATATATTTCATTATCTCTCTATTCGGTT
>CM060314.1:89763217-89765717 GCA_030674185.1 Monoplex corrugatus
TTTGAGCAATTACGTCAAAAATCAACTGAGTCATACGCAAACACACAGACGCAAAAAAAAAATCAAAAAAAATCATGAATAAGATATTTACCGCCCTTGTCATCACGCTTACCTTGCCGCCAACGACAGCAGTACAAGAAATTCAGACATATCCAAACTTGCTTTCAAAAAGAGACAATGTGAAAAAAATCCGGGAACTCAGCTCATTGAAACCATCAAGGTTATCATCATCATCCTTTCAAGATTCTGTGCTGGGACTTAACCCACAGATAGAGTCAAAATCCGAGAGAAAAGTTCGCATGACAGATGTTGGACTGGACGAAGGAGAAGTCAGTAAGTTCATCAAGGCTTTAATGCAGTGTAAGCAGGTCCCTGGCCTATCCGTTGCTGTGGTCAAGGGAAACAAAAGTTGGACAAAAGGTTTTGGAGTCAAGGACCTAGAGACTGGAGCCCCTGTGAACAGCAGCACACTGTTTGGAGTGGGGTCCCTGACCAAACAATTCACTGCTACTT
Organism: Monoplex corrugatus; assembly: GCA_030674185.1. NCBI lineage: Eukaryota > Metazoa > Mollusca > Gastropoda > Littorinimorpha > Ranellidae > Monoplex > Monoplex corrugatus. The sequence continues at coordinate 89,763,731 of CM060314.1, forward strand.
TGCTGGCCATGGCTTTAGAAGACGTCAACCGCATGGGAAACAAGTGAGTAGAACATGTTTGAATGTAACTATGGACAGCTAATATTGCATGGCATCAAGTCTGGCTTGAGAGAGAGAGAAAAATAGATGCCTGTAGTTTCTAGTGTGCCAAGTTATGAATGGGTATTTGAACATATTCAAAGTTGGAGAAGGTAAAAAATGGAAGAATGGAGATGAGCACGATCTTTATTGTACGGCCCCCAAGAAAATCTGCAGTCCCTGCACCAAAATCTCATCTCTGACGACATCAAGGATATTAAGATAAATTGCACCTTTGCCTTTGCAGCATCTCGTGCGTAGCAAATGGTAAGGATTTCCCTTTACAATTTTTTACACGTCACATGACATTCGTGGTGCCAGTGCATACAGGATTTACTTCGAGACAGTGACACCATTTTGAGAAATTGAAACTAAAACTGAAATGGATGAAGACAACCGATAGGGAAGAGTACGCAGATGCATGTATAGAACCGACCACGTATAAGTGGATTATTATATATATTACCTTAGAATGCAGTCAGTTATGGCAAAAATGTCACAAACATGTTTGATTTATGCGTAGTTTGTAGCATTTACCATTTCTGTTGGTTTGTCATCACATGACTTGCGTAGTGTGTGTGTATACAGCATGAGTCATGTGCCGTAATTTGATTTGCAAACTGAAATTTTATATGGGAATGTCAGAAAGTAAACTGATGACTTCATGAGAAAGAAATGTGTGCTTGTTATGAGGCACACCATACAAACGAACAATGTATTTATAAATAATCGTTTAGCCCAATTTTAAGTATGTACTTGCAAGTATTTTGCAGTTGTGATATTTAAAGATTTTGTGTGTATGGCTTTCCAATTATAGATTCAGCCATTTCATTGTAAAATCAGTCTTCGTGCATCCTTATAAAGCAGAGCTATGTGCTGCTTTGATGTTCAAAACTAATGAATAAAAACATGTTGATATGATTATGTAAAAACATACTTTTGCATGTTTTGCCTATTCAGGAGGACTTTATTTTTTTTAAACTGATCATAACTTGCAACTTTAGAATCTAAGGAGCTGTGTGTTATTTCAAACAGAGCATTACAGGTGATAAAGTTTTATCCACTTTTCCACTTTTCCGTCACTTCATACATGTTCTAATAAAAAATCTGCCAGACTGATTTCACCAAACAATAGCTGTAAGAGAAAATGTTTCACATAGTGATATTCAATTTTGCAAATGCTTGATGGAACCTATACCGTTATCAGTAAGTTTCCTTTGCTGTAAAAATGAAAGGTTGCCATCTTAATAGAACATCTTTTATCAGCTATTTCATTTTGGCTGCAAAGCGAAAGTGTGTATGAGGGGTGTCACTCAAACTGTACATTGGTTGTCATCAACAACTTTCAAATGGTTATTGATTTCATGCACAGGCTTTTGACATATACCATGACTATTCTGGATGTATCCACAATATGTTGACTTCATGCACATGCTTTTGACATATACCATGACTATTCTGGATGTATCCACAATATGTTGACTTCATGCACATGCTTTTGACATATACCATGACTATTCTGGATGTATCCACAATATGTTGACTTCATGCACAGGCTTTTGACATATACCATGACTATTCTGGATGTATCCACAATATGTTGACTTCATGCACATGCTTTTGACATATACCATGACTATTCTGGATGTATCCACAATATGTTGACTTCATGCACATGCTTTTGACATATACCATGACTATTCTGGATGTATCCACAATATGTTGACTTCATGCACATGCTTTTGATATATACCATGACTATTCTGGATGTATCCACAATATGCAGTAACCATAAAAACAACAGTATAGTAATATGACAGAAGGCCTGGTTGGCGTAATCAAGGAGTTCATTCATTAACTTGAATGGACAGGCTGGACTCCAGTGTAAGAATTTAAATCCTTTGTGCAT
>CM060314.1:89768217-89785717 GCA_030674185.1 Monoplex corrugatus
AAGTGAATTCCATGAGGAAGGGGCTTGAAAAGAAAAGGATCGCTCTATCTATATCTGTACTCTACACTTACTATCATAATATATCCTGCCGTCAGCCAGGCCCAAGAGATACAGACACCTGCGGTGCTGGTCAGAATATTTGAGCAACACCCTCAATGACGTATCCGTGAAGTGGATGAGGCTCGATTTTGTGGTCCCAGTCTTCCCAATGAGCCCATAGCACGCTCAACTCTGAGTAGGAGCCGGTTAGAGCCGAAACATCCCACAATGATTTTTTGAAGGGACTGATGGGGATTCGAACCCACTACCTTCCAGTCGGTAGTCCGTTCCGCTAAGCACTTCACCACGGCGACTGGTATTATTACCTTTATCATCACATCTCCACTACTGCTATTGTTATTGTTATTGCTCTCCCTCCGATCCTCTGACTTTTCGCTTTTCACGCACTAAGCTCAATACCTATGGTCCACGAGACTTCTCTGTTTCTGGTCCACTTTCCTGGAACAAACTTCCTCTCTCTGTCCGTCAGCAACCTACTGTTGTCTCCTTCAAGTCCGCTCTCAAAACTCACCTTTTCTCCTCTGCATAAAATCCTGACCTCACTCAATCCCCTCTGCAGCCTGTCTCCACTCGGAGGGGAATAACATTGTAATATATACACATGGAAAAAAGTTAAGCAAGCCCAACATTTTTGCGCTAAGGAAGCGATATAATACTGACAAAAAGAAAGCAACGCTCAAGTTCACAAAATGGTCTTTATTACATGAAAGTATGACACTTGCATAAGACATAAACAAAAGAAATATGGTTCTGTGTTTGACAATTCACGTCAATAACATTGAAGACAGATGTGCATAATTTTTGGTTAAAAAAAACGTGTCATTTTGAGTTTGGAAATAACGATTTCATACAGTTGGTCCAGAAATTAATAGTGGTATGAAACCAACATTTTACGTGTCCAGGTAGCATAACAGCAAACAAAAGTCAATACCGGGTGTATCCTCCCTGTGCATTGATGACTGCCTGAACCCTACGTCTCATCCCTCCGGTGAGGCGTCGGATCTGCTGAATGGTGAGCTGCTGCCACTCCCGATGCAATGCTGCTTCCAGTTCATGGAGATTTTGCACAGGAGGGTCCAGTGACTGTATTCGACGGCCAAGCAAGTCCCATACATGTTCCAGCGGATTGAGGTCCGCACTCATGGCAGGCCATGGTAATGTTATCACCGCCTCTTGCTGGAGGTATGCTGCGACTGCTCTGGAACGATGAGGCCTGGCGTTGTCGTCCATGAACACAGGTCTGGTGGCTAATGGGTGGTCGTCAAAATGAGGCACAACAGCTGGCTGCAGGACCTCCCGGATGTAGCGATCTCCTGTCAAGTTGCCACGAATGGTCACCAGGTCCAGTTTGCAGTCGTGGGAGATGCACCCCCAGACCATGATGGAGCCTCCGCCGTGAGGAACAGTTGGTGTGATGTTCCTTGCAGCATAAGCTGTGTTGGGCTGCCTCCATACTCTCGCTCTCCCATCGGTAACATGGAGTAAGAAGCGGCTTTCATCTGACCAATGGATCTTCCGCCAGTTCCTCAGGTTCCAGTGCTGTCGGGCAAGACACCAGGCCAAACGTAATCGCTGATGACGGTCTGTGAGGAGTGGACGCTTGATGACCCTTCTTGCCCTCAGTCCTATAGCTCTCAAGCGATTTCTAACAGTTTTTGTGGACAGATGTCGATTTGGTAGCCACTGCCGTTTCAGATGGGATGAAGATGCGAATCGCTGTTGCCGTACCAGACGGTACAGCGCCCTGTCTTCACGCTGGGTAGTAACACGTGGTTTGCCTGCTCGTGGCCTGTCCTTCACAGTGTTCGTTTCAGCATGTTTTCGTATCAATCGGCTGATTACTGACGTTTGGTATCCCAGTTGACGTCCTATAGCTGCGCAGATCATACCAGTAGAATGCATGCCAATAATTTGCCACCGTTGTTCTTCTGACATTCTCCTTCGTTCCATCTTGTAGGACAGTGACTATGCAGTGGGGAAACTGCCTCAAACACGCACGTATCTGTGGCGTGAGCAAACTTCATTTTGGCGAGTGCGTGGATGGCGTGGTGCTCGTGCACGCCACATGGAGCCAGTGCCTCACTGTCACACTGGGCTGTTTTCATCATCGCTATGGAATACCAGTCTTGTCCAAAATGACATTTTGTGCCATGTTAATACTTACAGTAACCTGCGACAGTAGATCAAATTTAGGGTTGCTTAACTTTTTTCCATGTGTATATAATTGTATATAATTATTATGCTCTCTATAATTGTCCATTGCTTTTATTCTTTCTCCCCATTTATAGCCGTGTGCGTGTGCGTGTGCGTGTGCGTGTGCGTGTGTGTGTGTGTGTGTGTGTGTGTGTGTGTGTATGTGTGTGTGTGTGTGTGTGTGTGCGTGCGTGCGTGTGTGTCTGTTTTAGCGCTTAGATTTGATTTTATCAAGATTTTGCGCTATACAAATAAAGTATTGTATTGTATTGTATTGTATTGTATTGTATTATCATTTTTTTTCAGACGACTACGTTACCTTCCACAGTATAGGCCATACCGACAGGCTTTCCGCTACAACAACTGGATCAATTCTCTGGCTGGGGATGTCACCGAGTATCTCCTTGCTGATGACTGGGAGGTGCAGTGCTCACAGAATATAGGATCGCGTTGTATTGTGTTTTGTTATGTGGTGTTATTTTTGAGATGTTACTCCTGTAATTTTTCCTTTACCAGCTAGCTACAAGCTCTCTTTTAACCCCTTCCTTAATAATAGTTAATAATAATAATTACAATATTTATATAGCGCAAAATCTTAATTAAAATCAAATCTAAGCGCTGAACATACACATACGCACGCATGCACACACACGCACACATATACACATGGCTGTAAATGGGGAAAAAGAAGAAAAGCAATGGAAAATTATAGAAAACATTTTATACACAAATATATATTACCATATGATTCCTCACCGAGTGGAGACAGGCTGCAGTGGGGGTTGAGTGAGGTCAGGATTTTACGCAGAGGAGAAAAGGTGAGTTTTGAGAGCAGACTTGAAGGAGACAAAAGTAGGTTGCTGACGGACTGAGAGAGGAAGTTTGTTCCAGGAGAGTGGACCAGAAACAGAGAAGGCACGTGGACCATAGGTATTGAGCTTATTGCGTGGAAAGCGAAAAGTCAGAGGATCGGAGGCAGAGCGGAGGGTACGTGAGGGAACATAGATCTCAAGTAGGCTTGACAGGTAATCGGGGGCTGCGTTATTGAGGCTTTTATAGCACATGGTGTCTGGTTTGTACTGTATGCGCTTTGATACAGGGAGCCAGTGAAGATGTGCCAGGAGAGGAGATATGTGGTTGGCTTTTTTCTTTTTGAGTACAAGGCGTGCAGCATTGTTTTGAATGCGCTGCAGGATGTGAATGGTGGAGGCAGGAAGACCAGACAGGAGTGAATTGCAATAGTCAATGCGAGACATTATGAAGGAGAGAATGAGTTTTGCAGTTGTTTCGACAGAGAGATACTTCCTGATCAGGCTTCCTTGTTTCACATCGTCCTGTGGAAGAGAGGGGCCGGCATCTTGGGCAACTACAGGTTCTCCGTTTCATTATGCCAGGCTTGTACTCTGGAAATATCTGTCTAGTAGTGCATTTCTATAGTTTTAAACAACTAAAAGGGGCTAATATCTTGTGTTATGTTTTGTGTTTTGTTTTGTAGCATTGTTTTATGTGTGTTGTGTTTTGTGTTTTGTTTTGTAGCATTGTTTTATGTTGTGTTGTGTTTTGTGTTTTGTTTTGTAGCGTTGTTTTATGTTATGTTGTGTTTTGTGTTTTGTTTTGTAGCGTTGTTTTATGTTATGTTGTGTTTTGTGTTCGTTTTGTGCCATTGTTTTATATTGTGTTGTTTTGTATTTTGTTTTGTAGCGTTGTTTTATGTTGTGTTGTGTTTTGTGTTTTGTTTTGTAGCGTTGTTTTATGTTGTGTTGTGTTTTGTGTTTTGTTTTGTAGCGTTGTTTTATGTTGTGTTGTGTTTGTGTTCGTTTTGTGCCATTGTTTTATATTGTGTTGTTTTGTATTTTGTTTTGTGCCATTGTTTCTATGTTGTGTTGTGTTTTGTGTTTTGTTTTGTAGCGTTGTTTATGTTGTGTTGTGTTTTGTGTTTTGTTTTGTAGCGTTGTTTTATGTTGTGTTGTGTTTGTGTTTTGTTTTGTAGCGTTGTTTTATGTTGTGTTGTGTTTGTGTTTTGTTTTGTAGCGTTGTTTTATGTTGTGTTGTGTTTTGTGTTTTGTTTTGTAGCATTGTTTTATGTTGTGTTGTGTTTTGTTTTGTTTTGTTGTTTTATGTTGTGTTGTGTTTTGTTTTGTTTTGTAGCATTGTTTTATGGTTGTGTTTGGTTTTGTTTGTGGTTTTGTTTTGTAGCATTGTTTTATTGTTGTGTTTGTTGTTGTTTTGTGTGTTTGTTGTTTTAGTGTTTGTTGTGCTTGTTGTGTTTGTATTGTGCCATTGTTTTATGTTGTGTTGTGTTTTGTGTTTTGTTACTGTAGCGTTTGTTTTTGTATTGTGTTGTATTGTTGTTTTGTTTTGATGGTTGCTCTATGTTGTGTTGTGTTTTGTGTTTTGTTTGTGTGTTTTGGTTGTGTTTTATTGTTGTGTTTTGGTGTGTTGTTGTTGTGCAGTTTTGTTTGTTTTGTAGCTTGTTTTGGTGTGTGCTTGTCTTGTGGTATTGTTTTGTAGCTGTGTTATTTGGTTGTGGTGTTGTTGTCGTTATTGTATTGTACTGTGTGTAATTTTGTGGTGCTTGTCTTGGTTTGTATGCACTGTGTGTAATTTGGTGTGGTGCTTGTACTTGCAGTATTGTATTGTACTGTGTGTAATTTGTGTGGTGTTGTACTATGCAGTATTGTATTGTACTGTGTGTAATTTGGTGTGGTGCTTGTACTTGCAGTATTGTATTGTACTGTGTGTAATTTGGTGTGGTGCTTGTACTATGCAGTATTGTATTGTACTGTGTGTAATTTGTGTGGTGCTTGTACTATGCAGTATTGTATTGTACTGTGTGTAATTTGGTGTGGTGCTTGTACTATGCAGTATTGTATTGTACTGTGTGTAATTTGGTGTGGTGCTTGTACTATGCAGTATTGTATTGTACTGTGTGTAATTTGCTGTGGTGCTTGTACTATGCAGTATGTATTGTCGTTGTGTGTAATTTGGTGTGGTGCTTGTACTATGCAGTATTGTATTGTGCTGTGTGTAATTTGGTGTGGTGCTTGTACTGTGCTAGTACTGTATTGTGCTGTGTGTAATTTGGTGTGGTACTTGTACTTGCAGTATTGTATTGTCTGTGTGTAATTTGGTGTGTGCTTGTACTATGCAGTATTGTATTGTACTGTTGTAATTTGGTGTGGTGCTTGTACTGTGCAGTATTGTATTGTACTGTGTGTAATTTAGTGTGGTGCTTGTACTATGCAGTACTGTATTGCGTTGTGTGTAATTTGGTGTGGTGCTTGTACTATGCAGTATTGTATATTGTACTGTGTGTAATTTGGTGTGGTGCTTGTACTATGCAGTTATTGTATTGTGCTGTGTGTAATTTAGTGTGGTGCTTGTACTATGCAGTACTGTATTGTGCTGTGTGTAATTTGGTGTGATGCTTGTACTATGCAGTATTTATTGTACTGTATGTAATTTGGTGTGCAGTATTGTATTGTGCTGACTAGTTTTGCCTCGTTTTGTATTGTACTTGTTGTGTACTGCACTGCAAGCATTACGCTGTTCTCTGGCGCATTGTGGTGGTTTTTGTGCTTTGCATTTGTTGTATTGTATCACGTTGTGTTATATTGTGCTGACAAGTTTAGCGTTGTGTTGTTTTTGCGTTGTTTTCTGTTGTGTTGTATTGTGTAAGATCTGTGTATTGTTGTGTTGTGCTTCGTCATTTCATATTGTACTGTGCTGTAGTTTTCTAGTCACAAAATTTCTAATTATCTTGAGTGAAATTTTTATTTGCGTTTGTACAGGCATGATTACATGTAAATATATGTCTCAATATTAAACCTTAAAATAATATTATGCGCCTTCAGACATAAAATTACATCAAACATAAGCTATTCATTGTTCCATTTTTTTCTTAGAAGTGTATCATATCGCATTGTGGTTTCTCGCCTTGCAATTTGTTGGATCACAGTCCGGCTCAAAACAGTCAAGAGAAAAAAACAAAGTAAACCATTTGTCACTGTAATGTAAATGACTGTCTAACAGCAAGGATTCTTTCCGTCTTCAAGCCGTTCTTGCTTGACTCTGCCAGAATTTTTCCTATCTACTCTTTGAAGAGGTCTTTGTCAGGTGAAGTGAGTAATTTCCTGTACAACTGAAAGCTTTTCTCTTTTGCTATAACAGAAATCACTCACTCACTTTCATCATAGGCACAGTGTCCAATTCAAGGGCAGCAGAAAATCACTCACCAGTATGTGTCATAAACATAAACCCTACTTCATGTGATCAGAAAATCACTCATAACATAAACCCTACTTCATGTGATCAGAAAATCACTCATAACATAAACCATACTTCATGTAAACCATAAAATCACTCATCTGTATTGTGTCATAAACATAAACCCTACTTCATATGACCAGAAAAATCACGCATAACATAAATCATACTTCATGTAAACCATAAAATCACTCATCTGTTTGTGTCGTAAACATAAACCCTACTTCATGTGGACCAGAAAACCACTCACCCGTCTGTGTCATAAACATAAACACACCTACTATCATTGTGGACCAGAAAAATCACTCATAACATAAACCCTACTTCATGTGGACCAGAAAAATCACTCATAACATAAACCCTACTTCATGTGATCCAGAAAAATCACTCATAACATAAACCCTACTTCATGTGACAAGAAAATCACTCATAACATAAACCCTACTTCATGTGGACAAAAAAATACATCTCATATACATAAACCCTACTTCATGTGGACCAGAAAACCACTCATCCGTCTGTGTCATAAACATAAACCCTTCTTCATATGGACCATAAAACCACTCACCCGTCTGTGTCATAAACATAAACCTACTTCATGTGACAAGAAAATCACTCATAACATAAACCCTACTTCATGTGGACCATAAAACCACTCACCCGTCTGTGTCATAAACATAATTTCATGTGACAAAATACTCATAACTAACCCTTCATGTGACCAAAAAATCACTCATAACATAAACCCTACTTCATGTGACCAGAAAAATCACTCATAACATAAACCCTACTTCATGTGACAAGAAAATCACTCATAACATAAACCCTACTTCATGTGGACCAGAAAACCACTCACCCATCTGTGTCATAAACATAAACCCTTCTTCATATGGACCATAAAATCACTCACCCATCTGTGTCATAAACATAAACCTTACTTCATGTGACCAGAAAATCACTCATAACATAAACCATACTTCATGTGAATCAGAAATTTACTCATCCGTATGTGTCATAAACATAAACCCTACTTCATGAGGACCATAAAATCACTCATCTGTCTGTGTCATAAAAATAAACCCTACTTCATATGGACCATAAAATCACTCATAACGTAAACCCTACTTCATGTGACCAGAAAATCACTCATAACATAAACCCTACTTCATGTGGACCAGAAAACCACTCATAACATAAACGCTACTTCATGTGACAAGAAAATCACTCATAACATAAACCCTACTTCATGTGACCAGAAAATCACTCATAACGTAAACCCTACTTCATGTGACAAGAAAATCACTCATAGCATAAACCCTACTTCATGTGGACCAGAAAACCACTCATAACATAAACCCTACTTCATGTGGACCATAAAATCACTCATCCGTCTGTGTCATAAACATAAACCCTACTTCATGTGGACCATAAAATCACTCACCTGTCTGTGTCATAAACATAAACCCTACTTCATGTGGACCATAAAATCACTCACCTGTCTGTGTCATAAACATAAACCCTACTTCATGTGGACCATAAAACCACTCATCACGTATGTGTCATAAACATAAACCCTACTGTATGTGAAACATAAAATCACTCATACCGTCTGTGTCATAAACATAAATTGTACTTCGTGTGGACCATTAAATCCTTATCATGCTGTCTGTGTCATAAACATAAACCCTACTTTATGTGATCCATGAAATAATTCATATAACATAAACCCTACTTCATGTGGACCATAAAATCACTCATAACATAAACCCTACTTTATGTGAACATAAAATCACTCATTCGTCTGTGTCATAAACTTAAACCTACTTAATGTGAACCATAAATCACTCATCCGTCTGTGTCATAAACTTAAACCCTACTTCATGTGGACCATAAAATCATTCATCCGTCTGTATCATAAACACAAAACCCTACTACATGTGAACCATAAAATCATCTCCGTCTGTGTCATTAAACATAAACCCTACTTCATGTGGACCAGAAAATCATTCACCCGTCTGTTGCCATAAAACATAAACCCTATTTCATGTGATCATAAAATCACTCACACGTCTGTGTCATAAACATAAACCCTACTTCATGTGAACCATAAAATCACTCATCCCATTGTGTCATAAACATAAACCCTACTTCATGTGGACCATAAAATCACTCACCCGTCTGTGTCATAAACATAAACCCTACTTCATGTGACCAGAAAAATCACTCCATAACATAAACCATACTTCATGTGGACCAGAGAATCATTCACCCGTCTGTGTCATAAACATAAAACCCTAACTTCATGTGGACCATAAAATCACTCACCCGTCTGTGCCATTAAACATAAACCCTACTTCATGTGGACCATAAAATCAGTCACTAGTATGTGTCATAAACATAAACCCTACTTCATGTGGATCAGAAAATCACTCATAACATAAACCTTACTTCATGTGGACCAGAAAACCACTCACCCGTCTGTGTCATAAAAATAAACCCTACTCCATGTGTCCAGAAAAATCACGCATAACATAAACCCTACTTCATGTAAACCATAAAATCACTCATCTGTATTTGTCATAAACATAAACCCTACTTCATGTGACCAGAAAAATCACTCACAACATAAACCCTACTTCATGTAAACCATAAAATCACTTACCCGTCTGTGTCATAACATAAACCCTACTTCATTTGGACCAGAAGCCACTCACCCGTGTGCGTCATAAACACAAACCCTACTTCATGTGGATCAGAAAAATCACGCATAACATAAACCATACTTCATGTAAACCATAAAATCACTCATAACATAAACCATACTTCATGTAAACCATAAAATCACTCATCTGTTTGTGTCATAAACATAAACCCTACTTCATGTGGATCAGAAAATCACTCATAACATAAACCCTACTTCATGTGGATCAGAAATTCACTCATTACCTAAACCCTACTTCATGTGGACCAGAAAATCACTCATAACATAAACCCTACTTCATGTGAACCATAAAATCACTCATCCGTCTGTGTCATAAACATAAACCCTACTTCATGTGGACCATAAAATCAGTCACCCATCTGTGTCATAAACATAACCCTACTTTATGTGAACCATAAATCACTCATCCGTCTGTGTCATAAACATAAACCCTACTTCGTGTGGACCATAAAACCAGTCACCCGTGTGTGTCATAAACATAACCCTACTTTATGTGAACCATAAATCACTCATCTGTCTGTGTCATAAACATAAACCCTACTTTATGTGATCCATGAAAATCACTCATAACATAAACCCTACTTCATGTGGACGATAAAATCATCCACCCCGTCTGTGTCATAAACATAAACCTAATTTATGTGAAACATAAAATCACTCATCCTTCTGTGTCATAAACATAAACCCTACTTCATGTGGACCAGAAAATCACTCATAACATAAACCATACTTCATGTGAACCAGACATTTACTCATCCCATTGTGTCATAAACATAAACCCTACATTATGTGGACCATAAAATCACTCATAACATAAACCCTACTTCATGTGGACCATAAAATCATTCACCCGTCTGTGTCATAAAACATAAACCCTACTTCATGTGGACCATTAAAATCACTCACCCGTATGTGTCATAAACATAAACCCTACTTCATGTGAACCATAAAATCAGTCACCCGTCTGTGTCATAAACATAAACCCTACTTCATGTGGACCATAAAATCACTCATCCATCTGTGTCATAACATAAACCCTACTTCATGTGGACCATAAAATCACTCATCCATCTGTGTCATAACATAAACCCTACTTCATGTGGACCATAAAATCACTCATCCCATTGTGTCATAAACATAAACCCTACTTCATGTGGACCATAAAAACACTCACCCGTCTGTGTCATAAACATAAACCCTACTTCATGTGGACCAGAAAATCATTCATCCGTCTGTATCATAAACATAAACCCTACTTCATGTGGATCAGAAAATCATCCACCCGTCTGTGTCATACACATAAACCTACTTTATGTGAACCATAAAAATCACTCATCCGTCTGTGTCATAAACATAAACCCTACTTCATGTGGACCAGGAAATCAGTCACCCGTCTGTGTCATAAACATAAAACCATACTTCATGTGAACATAAAATCACTTACCCCTCTGTGCCATAAACATAAACCCTACTTCATGTGGACCATAAAATCACACATCCATCTGTGTCATAACATAAACCCTACTTCATGTGGACCATAAGATCACTCATAACATAAACCCTCTTCATGTGGACCATAAAATCACTCACCCATCTGTGTCATAAACATAAACCCTCTTCATGTGGACCATAAACCGCTCATCCGTCTGTATCATAAACATAAACCCTACTTCATGTGGATCAGAAAATCATCCACCCGTCTGTGTCATACACATAAACCTACTTTATGTGAACCATAAAAATCACTCATCCGTCTGTGTCATAAACATAAACCCTACTTCATGTGGACCAGGAAATCAGTCACCCGTCTGTGTTATTAACATAAAACCATACTTCATGTGGACATAAAATCACTTACCCGTCTGTGTCATAAACATAAACCCTACTTGATGTGGACCGGACAATCACATCCACGTATGTCACAGACGTAAACGTACAACAGGAAATCACTCGCCCAACTTGTATCATAGACACAAACCCTGTTTCGAATACTGCAAAAAAAAATATTCATCACACATGTGTACAGACACACAGTTCCTACTTCCAGTGTAGCAGTAAACCTTTACTTACTTTTACTTTTTCCTTCCGCTTGTACCGGTGGGCGTCGCGGGGAGATACAGTCGTCTCTCAGCAGCAAGGCGGGGGTGGCCTGGAGAAGGGACATCTCGTGAGCTCTGAGGGTGTCTGCCACAGAGTGGCTCCATCGTCGTCTTGGTCTTCCTCTGGCTCTCCAGCCAGAGTATCTGGTGTTGTATGCCCGAAGAGCTGAATGGTTTAGGGGCATACGTGTGAGGTGTCCGAACCACTTGATCCTCATATGTTCGATATGTTGTAGGATTGGTGTTGCTCCTACCATGTCTCGTATCACCTCATTTCTGATCTTGTCCCGCCTTGTCTTGTTTACTGCTTTCCTCAGGCATTTCATTTCACAGGTGACCAGTTTTCTCTCGAGGACTTTAGTTAGGGACCATGTCTGGCACTGGTATGTCAGCGTTGGTAGAAAAATGGCGTTGATGAGTTTCGCCATAGTGCTGGTGGGAATGCTGGGGTGTTTCAGGAGAGGGGCAAGTTGGTAGCTGACTGCATTGGCTTTCTGGCATCTGGTCTCGATTTCTCTGTCTAGTTTGCCATTTTCAGTGAAGTAGCTGCCCAGGTATTTAAATTCACTGGCTTGCTTCAACTGTGTTCCGTTGATGTTGATACACACACACACATACACACACACACACACACACACACACACAAACACACAAACTATTTTTGTTTCTGTTAGCAAGGTCAAATTATTTTTTTATCAGCATTATCACATGTTCCCCTTGTGGTGTGATGCAGATGTTTTCAGAAAAGCGATTGGAAATATACAGTGAATATCTTGTTTCTTATTTTTCTTGTTTCTTCTTCTTCTTCAGACCCTCCTGGAACAACGTTTACTGGTGCCCCTGAATCTGGACTCTCAGTTAATTCGTGGTAATGACGACGTGATGTCAGGAAAGTTCGCACGACCTTACCAGATGATAAAAGGCGAAGTGACTCTACTTGACTTCGATATATATAAGTACGACCCTACACTCTCTGTCTATGTGTTATATGTTTTTAATTCCTTTATATTACTGTGTGAAATTCGGGACTGCTGTCTCTGATTGTGACTAGGTGGTGATCGCTGTCATAGTCAGCTCCTGGCTTTGCTTTTGACCTTAGGACCGTAGTTCTCCATGTCCTGTTTATCATGATGTCATCTATCTGATTTCTGATTTTTATTTTCTTGTTGTCGTTGTCTTGTTGTTTTCGAGTTTCCAGGTATATTGTCTACGATAGTGCTGTTTAAAGATAGTGTTAGTGATATCCAATTCATTGTCCCGGAAAAAAAATACTAGCATATCTCCTCTTTCATTGCATTTTCCCAGCCCATGAGGTCCTATTCCACACTCTCTGTCCTCACCTTCGCCCAGTTTGGTGTTCTCTTTTCGGTATTTCATCCTTTGCAGTTTGTAGGTCATTACAGAATTGATGATAATATCGACCGTAAATGATAATTGGTCGTAATAATGACAACGATGATGACGACGACGACGGCGATGATAATGATGATGGTGATGATGATGATAATGATGATGGTTCGTTCTTTGATTTAACTTCTTTTCACTATGAGTGATATAAGACGAAAAAAAGAATCTATCTATCTATCTATCTATCTATCTATCTATCTATCTATCTATCTATCTATCTATCTATCTATCTATCTATCTATCTATCTATCTATATTATATATATATATATGTGTGTGTGTGTGTATGTGTGTGTGTTTTGATTATAAAGATAATGATGGTGATTTTGTGCTGCGAGTCCAAAAGTGTTTGGAGAATAGCGCCATATGAGTACGACTTATAACAATACCACCACTATTTCTAACTCCTCCACCTCCTCCTCCTACTGGTACTAGTAATAATGATACCACGACTCGTACTCTTATTTCTACGACTACTACTAACGCTGATGATGATAATGAAAATGCGATGGTTAGTGGTGATCATGTATTGACAGCAGTGGTTGTGACTGATGGTGACGATTTTGATGATAGGCTATGGTGATAGTGGAACGGGTGGTTTATAATGATTGATGGGTGCTGTTCGTGTTGCTAATTCTCTCACACACACAAAAGCAACGCATTTTATGACATGCACACAAACTGCTTACACATATCAACGATCATTCATCATCTCAAATCATGAACCAGAAAAAAACACGAAAGAAGAATACGAACGCGTATTTAATACAACAAGACAAGACAGGCGCAACTTTTCGGCCAACTGGCCTTTGTCAAGCGTAAGATTACAAACAAACAAACACCAGATACAAAAAATTATGAGGAAAAGACAAACTTCCCTGCTGCTGTGTTCAAATTGATAAAAAGGAATGATTGATCAGCGCTGTTCGTGTTGCTAATTATCAGACACACACAAAAGCAACGCATTTTATGACATGCACACAACTGCTTATATATATCATATAATTCATTTTCTCACACTGGACATAGCAGCAGGAAATTTTCAGTCTTTTTCCCCTGATTTTTGTATCTGGTGTTTGTTTGTAATCTTACGCTTGACAAAGGCAAATTTGAGCCTGTCTTGTCTTGTTGTATTAAATACGCATTCCTATTCTTCTTTCGTGTTTTTTCTGGTTCTTGTTTGCTTGAACGCGGGCAATCACACTTGTTTTGGATCTCAAATCATGTTGACATCTGTCTAACAGCGCGACGCAAAACAAAGTAACAGGAGCTCTAGGAGCATCAGCAGATGACATGGTCAAATGGATGAGGTTTCTTCTGGATGGGGGTGTACTACCATCGGGGGAACGTCTGCTGGGTGAGGATAAGGTGAAGGACATGCTGACTTCTCATCTGCATTGGGACAAAAACTCTGACGAGATTATCGGCGATGACTTTGATGGCTATGGGTTTGCCTGGTTTACTGGCTCTTACCACGGTCAGTATATGATATTGTTTGAACATTCTCTTTCAGTCTCAAATCCCTGTTTTACTTTTCTGTTTATGAAAAAAATGGGAGACCACTTCATATTGACCACAAGATACGCGTATGGCTGTCTGTCTTGTCTTTCAGTGTCTATTTGTATTCACAACATGTCAGAAACAAATCCAAGTTACTTTCGTGTGGATATTTAATCAAAACTTCGTAACAAATCACTACGAGCCAGATTGGTTTCATGTTTGAATTTGGATAGATGTGGTACAAAATTTGAATATAGTTGCTCAAAGATATTCCTGCTGCTAGGGAATGGATTTCGACAACATTTAGAATTATATTGTAGTGGTCCTTTCAATAATATTCAGCCTTGCAAGTTTCATGAGACCAACTGGTCTGAAATGAACTACTGTTTTCACATTGAGTGTCAAAGAGTCGGCATTCAATCAGAAAGGCAACCCAACAATGATGCTGAACACTGTCTTCTAAGTCGTTTTGATAGTTCACTGATAATTCCCTGAACCTGGCTGAAACGACAGTGTAATGAGATAGGCGTAAGAAAACATCACTGTTTTACCTCTTCTTCTTCTTCCTATAACTTGTAGCAAGCATTAGTAACTGTAAGAGTCGTTGCCTTTCTAGAAATAGCTGTTAGAGCAGAAGCACCACCAGTACAACAGTAGTAGTGGTAGTAGGAGAAGTTGGTGCATTATTTTTTTTATCAATAGAATTGTATCTTATTCTATTCAATATAAACAATTTCATTGTTCTTTGCAGGAAATTCCAATACAACAATCTACTTTCAAAAATACGGAACTGATATTGGCAAAACTATTCAAACGTTCAGTTGACGTTACAAGTATAGCTCACAATGGAAAGTACTGTTCTACTACAAGTCAGCTAGCATCATTTACATTAGTGCAAATTTCTCTTAGTGCATCTGTCTCTCTATATCTCTCTATCTATCTCTTTATCTCTCTCTCTGTGTCAACCAATCAATCAATCAATCAATCATCAACCAACCAACCAACCAACCAACCAATCAACCAATCAATCAATCAATCAATCAATCAATCAATCAATCAATCAATCAATCAATCAATCAATATATCAATCAATCAATAAATCAATAAATCAATAAATCAATCAATCAATCAATCAACCAACCAACCAACCAACCAATCAATCGATCATCGATCGATCGATCGATCGATCGATCGATCAATCAATCAATCAATCAATCAATCAATCAATCAATCAATCAATCAATCTAATCTATCTATCTATTCTATCTATCTATCTATCTATCTATCTTAGTTTGCCTATAACATTGATTTCATGGGAGCCACCATTAATAATGTACACGATCTCACCAGAGGCGTATGAAATGGAAGTCAGCAACAAGAAAAGTTACCATCAACAGCACAACCCACAGCAGTGCAGAAGTCAACAAGAATGGCCAGAAATTAGAAAAAGACAGCAGTCTCAAGTACGTGGGAGCTACCCTGTCCGAAGATGGCAGCTGCACAGCAGAAATATGCATCAGGATTGCTGAAACAATGGCACCAATGACCAGATTGAACATAATCTAGAGAACAAGCACTCTCAGTTTCACCACCATGTAGCCTACAGACTGTACAAGTCACTCATGGTCTCCATTCTCCTATACGAGTGTGAAGCTTGGACACTGCTGATTCACAATTCAAGAAGATTCAAGTCTTCAAGGCCTGACGGAACGACGTTTGTATATCCAACCATCATCATTCGATCAGGAGTACTTACATAACACGATAAATACAC
The DNA here is from genome assembly GCA_030674185.1 of Monoplex corrugatus. Taxonomy (NCBI): domain Eukaryota; kingdom Metazoa; phylum Mollusca; class Gastropoda; order Littorinimorpha; family Ranellidae; genus Monoplex; species Monoplex corrugatus. The sequence goes on from CM060314.1 coordinate 89,784,238, forward strand.
CAGTAGGCTCACAGGAACCGTCTTTTTGGCAATCTAAAATGACACATGGTTTGGTCATGTCACCCACCATAACACACTGTCTGAAACCATCTGAAATCATCCTTCAGGGCAAACTGGAAGGTGGTGGTGACAGAGTCAACAGAGGAAGAGAAGGGAGGCAAATATCAAAGACAGGAACAGGACCAATGCCACTACGCCTGAACTGACTGTTGCTTGACGTCAAGGACAAAATTGGAGAATCCTGCCTGCCACTGTTCCCCCACGAGACCTTTCGCCGACCACACAGGTCAATAAATTGGAAGGAAAAGAAACTGTTACATTTCCTCTGCTACTATAACTGCTTCTGTCGCGATGATTGCTACTCCTACTACCACATTGATGGTAATAATGATGACAAATAATGGATGATGGATGATAAATGCTTATGAGGGTGGTGGTGGTGGTGGTAGTTATGGTACACGTAGTGGTAATAGTGATGAAGAAAACATCTGACAATGGTGAAGAAGACAATGACGGTGGTGATGATGTTTGTGCAGGCAAACGAACTGTAAGTCACCCAGGTGGATGGTTCGGTTACCAATCTACCATACTGATGTTTCCTGAGGATGACATTGGGGTCTTCGTCTCCACTAGTGGACCCGGCACTCCTATCGGAGTTTACACTTTCAGGGTCCTGTCCTACTACCTCAGTGACATCATTCTGGGTTATTCTCCTCTAATGAATCTGAGCACCGCTTGTGCTTATGAAAACGCGATATGGATTGCAAACGTCAACGACAATGATGATAGCATTGGAAGAAAGAATCTTAGTATAATCGAAAATCGACATAGATATATTGGAAAGTACAGTCATCCGCTATTTGGCGATGTGATCATTAAGAACAGTACTTCATTTTATGGCTTGGTCATGAAGCTTCAACGCCTTGAAGGCTTTCTGATTCCGATGGACAGGGAGTTTGAGTACGAAGTACAGCATACAGGCAAAACAGCATATTACTCTACCAATAATTTCAATATCAAGACCTCCCGTCTGTCGTTCAGTAGACATTCTGTGACCTCAGACGGAAAGTGTAATACTGTGGTGCTGAGGGGACCAGTACCAGAGAACACTGACAAGATGGAATTCAAAAGAAACGACTAATGCCATGACTGGCTTTCAAAGCAATGATACAGTACTGGGTTTCCATAGAATCCTTAGCAATGGGTCATAAGAACAGGCAGATGCTAAGTAGGCTGTAATAGTAATAGTAGTTGTGACTGAGATTGGTAAAGTTAGTCCAATAATCCCTAGGGGCGTTGGGGACAGAGAGATACAATGAAAGAGAGAGAGAGAGAGAGAAAGGGGGGGAAGAGAGAGGGAGAGAGAGAGGGGAGGGAGAGGGAGAGAGAGAGAAAGAGAGAGAAAGAGGGGGAGGGAGAGGGAGAGAGAGAAAGAGAGAGAAAGAAAGAGAGAGAGAGAGAGAGAGAGAGAGATGGTAAC
>CM060314.1:89790717-89800717 GCA_030674185.1 Monoplex corrugatus
TGGGAGAAAAGGACTAAAACCATTTTAGTCGTTTTCTCCCATTGGATGAATCAACAGAGGAGTTTTACTTTTTTCTTCTAATTTTTGTATTTGTTGTTTGTTCGTTTGTGATCTTACGTTTACGCTTGACAAAGGCCACTTGGCCGAAAATTTGCACCTGTCTTGTCCGGTTGTGTTAAATACGCGCTCTGATTCTATGCTCGTGTTTTTCTGGTTCCTGTTTGCTTGAACAGGGCGGTCGCACTTGTTTTTGGATTTATTCTAATGTTGGGTTTAAATTCGTACAACTGTTTTCGATGTTTGTATTACATAGTTTAACTTCTTATTGAACTATTGCGGTATCTATTTTTTTCAAGTGTGGTTCATATTCCCACTGAACAATTTTGTATGATTCAAATTCTCAATGAACTTTGTATAGTTTGAATTCTCAATAAACCCTGTATGTATCAAATTCTCAATATCGTATTTTGAATTTGTCTGGCAAAGATTCAAATTGTGATTGATTCACTGATGTCTGTTTGTCTCATAGATTCTCATTGAGTCACTTTTATGGTTACGTCCCGATGTTTGTCATGCATGGTTCTGATTATCATTGAACTACTCTGCAGCAACTCTCTGTCCTTGGGGATAGTGGACACATTGTTATAGGGTAATCCGTTGTGGCGAAACCAACCAACCAACCAACCAACCAACCAACCAACCAACCAACCAACCAAACAACCAACCAACCAACCAAGCAAGCAACAAGCAAGCAAGCAAGCAGCCAGCAGCAGCCAACCAACCAACCAACACCAACCAACCAACCAACCAACCAAACAACCAACCGACACCAACCAAGCAAACAACACAACAAAGCAAGCAGCAGCACCAACCAACCAACCACCAACCAACCACAGCAAACAACAAGCAAGCAAGCAAGCAAGCAGCCTGCCAGCCAACCAACCATCCAACCAACCAACAACACCACCAACCACCAACCAACCAACCACAATCAACAACCAAGCAACCATCCAACACAAGCAAGCAAGCAAGCAAGCAAGCAACGCAAGCAACCAAGCCAACCAACCAACCAACCAACCAACCAACCAACCAACCAACCAACCAACCAACCAACCAACCAACCAACCACAACCACCAACCAACCAACCAACCAAACCAAACCAACCAACCAACCAACCGACCAACCAAGCAAGCAACAACCAACAAGCAAACAAGCAAGCCAAGCAAGCAAGCAAGCAGCAGCCAGCCAACCAACCAACAATCAACAAACCACAACCAAGCAAGCAAGCAAGCAAGCAAGCAAACAAACAAGCAAGCCCAAGCAAGCAAAACCACCACCACCAACCAACCAACCAACCAACCAAACAACCAACCAACCAACCAACCAACCAACCAACCAACCAACCAACCAACCAACCAACCAACCGACCAACCGACCAACCAACCAACCGACCAACCAACCAACCAACCAACCAACCAACCAACAACCAACCAACCAACCAACCAACCACAACCAACCACCAACTAACCAACCAACCAACCACCAACCACCAACCACAACCACAACCACAACCACACCAACCAACCAACACACCAACAACCAACAACCAACCAACCAACCAAACCAACCAACCAACCAACCAACCAACCAACAACCACCAAACCAACCGACCAACTAACCAACCAACCAACCAACAACCAACCAACCAACCAACCAACCAACCAACCAACCAACCAACCAACCAACCAACCAACCACACCAACCAACCAACCAACCAACCAACCAAAATCAATCAACCAAAATCATAACTATGGTTTTGCACAGGCTGAAAGAATCAAAAGTAATAAGTGTGACTGCCCGCGTTCAGGCAAACAGAACCAGAAAAAAAATCACGAAAAAAGAATAGGAACGCGTGTTTCTAAGAAGAATGTTGAAAGTTCCATGGACAGCAAAGAAAACAAACGAGACAGTCTTATGGAGGCAGACACAAGAAGATCATTCATAAGGAAGATTAGGAAAAGATAGGCAACATTTATAGGCCATTTTATGAGGAAAAGGGAATTGGAGCACCTGGTGACAACAGGAAAACTGAAGGGAAAAAGAGCACTAGGTAGACACAGAGAAAAAATATTGGACAGACTTGCAGAGTGGCTGAAGACAGAGAGGGTGGAAGATGTGCTTGCAGCAACAAGGGATAGATACATATGGAGGGCCATGATCGCCAACGCCATGCGGCAAGGCATTCGATGATGATGATGATGATTTAATACAACCAGAAAAGACAGGTGAACATTTTCGGCCAGCTGGCCTTTGTCAAGCGTAAGATCACAAACAAACAAATACCAAATACAAAAATTAGGAGAAAAAAAACTTTTCTGCTGCTTCGTCCAATGTGAGCAAAGTACTAAACCGACTAAAAAAAATGTCACACCAAAGTAAGACTACGTAGCGAATGCTCTTTGATCGGATGGCGTTGCGTACGGATATTTTTTTCAGTTGGCAGAAAATTTGCACCTGTCTTGTCTGGTTGTATTAAATATTCATTCTGATTGTTTTTTTCGTTTTTTTTTCTGTTCCTGAAGGAATCTGTCTGATAATGCTGGAAACAAAATCCTAACAACAGTTAGGACAAACTCTACTAACATTTCTGATGTGGTAGTTTCACATTTTACTTTATTCGCTTGGACCGAAAATTGGGCCTTACCCCGCTAATCAAAATTAAGATTCTTTGAATGAAAAGCACCTCTGTATATACTCTTGAACAGATAATAATAATTATTTCCATTCGTTTCGTTTTGAGAATTGTTTGAGGTCGCAAGGTGTGGCTGATATAAAGCATTCGTATTAGATTTTTAAACGAAGGCTTATGGACTGTTTCCAACAAAAATGGTCTATCGGCTCAGACAGTTGAGACACTTACGATGCTTACTCAGATTTCAAATGGGCGCCGCCCTCGTGGTGCTGACCCCGGGAAAAGTTGAAGTCTCTGCCACCTCACTCCCCTACAACCCCAGGGTTATGGAATTATTTTGGTAAGATCTCAGAACCTGCCCAGCTCATGGGTTTATGTGCAGGCTTAAGGCTTTGTGCCGTGATCATTCTGGATCTTCTCCATCACATGGCACTGCAACTTTAGTGAAAATGGAATTCATTCCGAGCGCGGAGAGGTCATCTTGAGAAATTGAAACTTAAACTAAAACTCAGATTTCAAGCAGCTCTTGTCTCCTAATATTTGAATTGTGCCGGTAACATCGCTGAGATGAAAATGATCTAGACTGAAAACTGGAATATGATCTCCGAAATAGAACTTTTTGTAGTATGGTAATCACAAAATATGTAAAGATTTTATATACCCTAAATTCAGTGAACTCGAAAAACTATTAATACAAAGAAATGCTATGAGGCATTCATACATGCTAACTTTTTATGGCCATAGATAACAAAACACATAATGACGAAAATCGCTAATTTGTATGTATAAAGCATCTGACTGTTGAAAATAAAGTGTGATTATGGAATCATATCCTAGTAATGTCCGCTTTGCTTGTAGATGTATACGGCATACACAGTTGTCACCCCTGACTCCCGATAGCTCCCTGTGCTTGTTGTTCGTGTGTGTGTGTGTGTGTGTGTTGTGTGTGTGTGTGTGTGTGTCTCTCCTCTCTCTCTCTCTCTCTGTGTGTGTGTGTGTGTGTGTGTGTGTGTGGCGCGCGCGATCAGTCCAATCTGTCTTTCAATTAAAAATGGCCATCGCACATGTCGCCAGTGCTTTAGGACACAGAGAGATAAAAATATATAATTTGTATGAAAATACTGCGCAACATTGTCACTTGAGTGGACATATGGAACATCTGCACGCGGGAAATGATATGTGTCATTATTGTTATCATCGTGCTGTCATCATCATCACCAGCCCCACTATCACTTTCACTATCACCATCATTTATCATCATCATAATCATCCGAAATGTAATGTTCAAACTTCTTTTTCGTCAACAATTTTAGTCATTTCATAATGTATATATAAAAACGCATTTACAAACAAACACGAACTCTATTTTGTCATTACGTTAAGAAAAGTGGAGATATCTTCTCACGTACACCAGAGACATTTTTTTCCCACTGGATTTTTCATCTAGATTACTTATGGTTAATTAATGAAACCTAAAAATCAATCAAATGAAATTCAGATTTAAGATAATCAGTCTACGTGGCATTTATTTTAGATTACTTATGGCTACTGTACAAAATGTGAAGGATAGATAATAACAACAACAACAATACTACTACTACTGCTACTATACCACTATTACTGTTGTTACTGTTACTAATGATAACGATGATGATGATGAGATGATGATGATAATAATAATAAAATAATGATGATAATAATAATAATGATAATAATAATAATGTAATAATAACAATGATAACAATATAATAATAATAATATTATAATGATGATGATGATGATAATGATAATAATTGTAGCATAATAATATACAAGAACAAGAACAAGAACAACAATAGTAATAGAAAATGATAATAATAATAATAAAATAATAATAATAATAATAATAATAAAGATAAATAATAATGATGATGATGATGATGACACAACACACAACAACAACAACAACAACAACAACAAAAATAGTAATAATAAATAATAATAACAATAATAATGGTATATAATAATAATAATATAATAATAATAATATAACAACATTAATAATAACAATAATAATAACAACACAACAATAGTAGTAGTAAATAATATAATAATGATAAATAAATGATAATAATAATACATCATCAATCATCATCATCAATCATCATATCAGTCGTCGTGTCGCGGTCGTCATTATCATCATCATCATCATCATCATCATCTAAAATGATGGTGATGATGATAATAATAAAATGATTAGAATAACGACAATACAGTCAAGCCATACTTACAATCTGTCTTTTTGATCCATTCAACAAATTCAGTACAATATTTACTGTGAAATCCAGCAGACATGAATGACCCTTTAAACGACGAGTCTTCAAACTGCATGAAATGTACAATTCAACGTCAACAAGATCAGTCAGTAAAGAGCCGATATATAAGTATTTAATAACTTTTTGTACACTTTTTAAACAACGGCAGTCGAAGTATTGGACTAGACAATTATGGACTTTATTTATTTATTTATTTGTTTGTATATTTATTCATTTATTTATTTATTTATTTATTTATTATTTACAGAAATGACAGCAAAGCATTGTATAGAACATGTGGCTCATATTTTTGTAAAAATTGGCAAAAATCCATTATTGATAAATAACAGACATTTTCTTCTTGCTCTGAGAAATATGTTTTGCGTTATTTTGATTTTTGACATTCGGTTAGTATAAATAAAATGTTATTGATATCATCATTATCTTCGTAAACCACTTATTATCAGGTTAACATTATCATTGCAGTGACATCTGAACAATAACTATCATACAACTGAGATAAATTCCAAACTACACATATCATGACTAGAAGTAAGTTTGTTTTATACCAAAGTTGAGTTTCCATGGAAGAAATATGAAATAACAAATGTACACTAAAGGAAACTTCAAAATTATAATCGGAATTTAAAACATCAACCGTACATTTATAGAATTAAACACTAGAACTAGACCACTTGTTAGTTTCTAATTTAGTAAAACATCAGATCTCTAGTACTGGAAATATTTCCAAATAAAGATGTTTTCACTTTGCGCCTTTCTGATCCAATAACTAACTGGTCGATAAAAACACACACACACACAAAAACAAAACAATTTGGCGAAAAGTCACATACAAATAGCTGAATAGTCTTCGCTGAAACATTTTGTTCAAATACAGAAAGATAGACACATCCCTCTGTGTCGATATTAAGCGGTCTCCTGTCAGTCTGTCATTCTTTTTTGAAAAAAAAACAACCACTGATTGAAACTAGATCAAAACTGCATGCTGTGCTCATACCCATCCTTTGTGTGCATTCCACTTACCCGTTCTAATACCAGTGACTGTCTGAATAGCTAATAATGAAGCCTGGACATTTTTAAAAACAGCAATATTTGTGCTGGATAACCATGTATTCCTCTGTCTCTCTTCTCTTAACTGGGGAAAATTATTTCAGCCCACTGGAAGAACGTGCGTGCGCGCGTGTGTGTGTATGTGTGTGTGTGTGTGTGTGTGTGTGTGTGTGTGTGTGTGTGTGTGTGTGTGTGTGTGTGTGTGTGTGTGTGTGTTTGTGTGTGTGAGTGAGCGAGAGAGAGAGAGAGAGAGAGAGAGAGAGAGAGAGAGAGAGAGAGAGAGAGAGAGCGAGAGAGAGAGAGAGGCTTGGAAACATATTTGTTTCGGATACATTTCAGATATTTATCTTACTTTGGCAAAACCAAAATCTCCAGCCACTTGATCCAAAACAAGTGTGACTGCCCGCGCCCAAGCAAACAGGAACCAGAAGAACAAGAAAACCAATATAAGCGCGTATCCAACAAAACAAAGCGCTTGTTTTGTTTTGTTTTGTTTTGTTGGATACGCGCTTATATTGGTTTTCTTGTTCTTCTGGTTCTAGCCACTTGATTTTTTTTACATTCTCGCTTCCATAAAAATATGATTCCGAAAGGCATCAGGGTTAATTGTTTACTTTGAGGTTTGAACAAACGAGATCGTGCCAAAAAAACAAGCAGACATACTATGATTGCCCACTGACACATTTGGAACAATGATGTTCAATATCAATAGCTCTCAAAAACATTAAAGCTCTGAACCCTGTTTTGAGCCTTTAGGTCAAAACTTCCGGCATCAATTTGAACGCATCATTGCACTAACACACACACAAATAATCAAAGCATATTTAGATAACTTGTCATCGTTCCAAAAAACGAAAGAAGGATTGTTTCCCTTCCCTTGCAAGAGTGAAGACCACAAAGGGGGACAATAAGGAGACAAAAAGGAACTTTTATTTGACAGAATACATTTCCTGGCCTAAAATGCAAAACGAAAACAAAACAGAAACTTTGAGGAAGAGAACAAAAGAAAGTCGATAGCTGGATAGCAGTTCACTAGACCTGAGTAGGTATTAATCCACAATACCCACACACAAAGCTATTGTAAACGCCCGAACACACAGGTCCCACCCATTGAAGATTACTTAGCCTTCTTGCCTTTCTAAAGTCTTGGTTAAAAAAAAAAAAGTGAATATGAATATGAATTTGAATCGTGGGAGAGGAGATGGGCGCCGCCCTTGTGGTGCTGGCCCCGGGAACAACTGACAAAGGGTTGTACTCTACGCTTACTATCATAATATATCCTGGCACCGACCAGACGCAAGAGATACAGACACCTGCGGTGCCAGTCAGAAGATTAAAGCAACACCTTCAACGACGCATCCGTGAAGTGGATGAGACTCGACTGTGTGGTCCCAGTCTTCCCAATGAGCCCATAGCACACCCAACTCTGGGTAGGAACCGGTTAGAGCCGAAAAATCCCACAATGATTTTTAAAGGGACTGATGGCGATACGAACCGACAACCTTCCAGTCGGTAGTCCGTTGCACTAACCACTACACTACAGCGACTGACAGAGTAGTATAATGTTTGGACTGGGGTTTAACCTTACGAAAAAGAAGGTCATTATAAAATGAAGCGTACTGTTTCACATTTAAATGTACTAACAATTTGACCTATTTAGGGGAATATGCCATTCGTGGTTGTTTTCAGATATTATTACGATGTAACTGTCTTCATACTGACAGTGTTATTGTTTTGTAGATTATTACTATGGAGAACGATTGTATTGGTTTGCTTGTTGTGTGTTCTATTGTTACATTAAGGACAACTTAAATGTGCAGCTGCTTGTATGTCTATTATTGAGAACGCGTACAGTGAACTTAAAACAGTTTAGGTCTAGGCACTCGCAAAACTACAGCAACACATTTAATGTTTAAAAGAAATCTTGTTTTTTTAAAGGAAATTTTCATATAAACAAAACGACTTTTGTATGCAGTCGCTGGTTTACACACACACACACACACACACACACACACACACACACACACACACACACACACACACATACACACACACACACACATACACACACACACACACACGCACACACACACACACACACACACACACAACGCACACACACACACACACATACATACACACACACACACACGCACGCACACACACACACACACACACACACACACACACACACACACACACACACACACACACACAGAGACAGACACACACAGACACACACACACTCAAAAACGTCGTTTAAAAGAAAGAGAGAGAACAAGCAAATAAGAAAGATGAGCTGTATTTTTAAAGAATAACTTCCATCTTCAAGAAAAAATCACGTTTCTTAAACGGATATTTGTTTCATAAAAAAGGAAATCTATGTTACAAAATAAACTGTTTTTTGCAAAGACACTGTATCTTTAAAACTGCGAGATTCAAATAAGAGTGATTTGTGAACGAGCTGATGTCAGGCTGAAGTAATATTGCCAGTGGGCCATTATCAACGCACCCAGCAACCTTATCATGAAATCAGACAGCACGTACACCCACAGCTGCTGTTCTTTATAAAAGACAGGTTGATATCATCAAGGCACCACTGACCAACCCTGTCATCCCTACACGTAACCGTACCAACATCTGTCAACGTTGTGGCTTTGATTCTGTTCCTCACTGGATAGTGTCAGTGTAGAGCTTTTCCCTAAGCTTGAACACTTCATGGCTCATGTTTTAATAACTTTTTGCATTTCGTGATTATAGTGAAATTTCCCATTCTAAAGAAATTTCAGTTGTTGCCTTGTCAGCAATTTTTCTGGAGAAAATCATATTGCTTGAAAAATAAAATCTCAGCGAATATAAAGAAAAATAGCACACAAGAAAGTGACATTCAGTAGATATCACTGATATATTGGGGCAGATATTTGCACTCAGTGGTTTGAATAAAACATTTTATTGAGCTATTACGTCAAAAACCAATCGAGTCAAACAAGAAAAAAAAAAACAATGAATAAAATATTTACCATGCTTGTCATCACGCTTGCCTGGCTTCCAACCAAAGCGGTAGACATAGAGGCAAAGTCACAGAAAGAAGCTCGAGTGACAGACGTTGGACTGGACGAAGAAAAAGTCAGTGAGTTCATCAAGGCTGTAATGCAGTGTAAGCAGGTCCCTGGCCTATCCGTTGCTGTGGTCAAGGGAGACAAAAGTTGGACAAAAGGTTTTGGAGTCAAGGACATAGAGACTGGAGCCCCTGTGAACAGCAGCACACTATTTGGAGTGGGGTCCCTGACCAAACAATTCACTGCTACTTTGCTGGCCATGGCTTTAGAAGACGTCAACCATATGGGAAACAAGTGAGTTGAACATTATTACATTTAACTAGGTACAGTCCCCCCATGCGGATGCCGGGTACTCTTTCCGTATAAATAGTATCCCCACCTTCTGGGAATTCTGTGCTAGAAATTTCCTCTTTTCTGTCATTGTCTTTGTTTCTTTCTTCCTCCTTTGCTTTCTGTCATTTTTAAAAAAAAATCCCCTGTGCGATAAATTGAACGGAATGGTCAACGCCAGGGGCATGTTCTTATGTTGTGTGCGCAGATGCGTTGATATGGAACAAACTTCCTCTCTCAGTCCATCAGCAACCTACTTTTGTTTCCTTCAAGTCCGCTCTCAAAACTCACCTTTTCTCCTCTGCATAAAATCCTGACCTCACTCAATCCCCTCTGCAGCCTGTCTCCACTCGGAGGGGGATCACATTGTAATATATAATTGTATATAATATGCTCTCTATAATTTTCCATTGCTTTTATTCTTTCTCCCCATTTATAGCCGTGTGCGTGTGTGTGTGTGTGTGTGTGTGTGTGTGTGTGTGTGTGTGTGTGTGTGTGTGTGTGGTGTGTGTGCGTACGTGCGTGCGTGCGTGTGTCTGTTGCAGCGCTTAGA
>CM060314.1:89803217-89820717 GCA_030674185.1 Monoplex corrugatus
CACAAAATGTGGACATTTTGGTGGGAAACGGAGACTTAATTTGGAGTTTGCTCATCTGCTTGTAACTTAACAACCATTTTATCTTTGACACTCACTGTGAATGCATAAATATTGAAATCCATCTGTAGTAATGGTCAGGGCATATAAATAATGTTTTTATTCTGTAGAAAAAAAAAAGGGGGGGGGGAGGGGCGGAGGAAGAGAAAGAGAAACCTGCAGTGTGTGTGGTACCTATCTTTAATCTCCTGATGATATTTGTGTAAATAGCAACATCAGCATTAAAGAATAAAATGAACGTAACCGGTTTTTTATAACGTAACAGATTAATGATAACAGATTAATGTCATAACTCCGACCAACAAACAATACAGTCTGCATGATATTGGCTTGACTTCAACATCGACACCACAATATTCTTGAAACATATGCTTTATAGTACAGTGGTTGACTCTTGAACTATGTTCCATGTGTTCATAGTTCTTATGGTTCGTTTTGCTTGTCTGTCATTTGTTCGTGTGTTCCATTGATTATACGAGCATACAGTCAACAGGCAAAGCCAGAACAAGATGAGGCAGCCGAGATGTGGTTTCTAAGAAGAATGTTGAGAGTTTCATGGACAGCAAAGAATACAAACCAGACAGTCTTGATGGAGGCAGACACAAGAAGATCATTCATAAGGAAGATTTGGAAAAGACAGGCAACATTTATAGGCCATTTTATGAGGAAAGGGGAATTGGAGCACCTGGTCACAACGGGAAAGCTGGAGGGAAAGAGAGCACGATGTAGACTCAGGGAAAAGATAGTGGACGGACTTGCAGAGTGGCTGAAGACAGAGAGGGTGGAAGAGGTGCTTGAGGCAACAAGAGATAGAAACAGATGGCAGGCCATAATCGCCAAAACCATGTGGCAAGGCACCTGATGATGATGATGATATGAGCATAGCTTAACACGGATGGCAGAGATTGTACAGTGGTCACTCATTTTGGTATCTGTCTGGTTGTTTGGTTGGTTCATAACTGATTGGTTTCAATCTGTAGTTGTTGCCATTATCATTATTATTGTTATTATTGTTATCATTGTTACTATTATTATCATTATTATTATTATCATCATTATTATTATCGTTATCATTACTATTATTATTATTATCATCATCATCATCATTATTATTATCATTATTATTGTTAGTATTATATAGTATGTTATTTCTTTTATTCTTGTTGTTGTTGGCGTCGTCGTGGTCATCATCATCATCATCATCATCATCATCATCATCATCATCATCATCATCATCATCATCATCGGCAGCAGCAGCAGCAGCAGCAGCAGCAGCATTACTATTATTTTTTCGTTATTAGTTTTCTTATTACTGAGTAACATCATTATAACTATTATCATTATTATTATTATTATCATTATTGAAGAACTGGCTACCATTACCAATATGACGGCTACCACTACTACAGCTACTGCAACTACTACTATTATTACTACTGCTACTACTGTTACTTCTACTATAAAGACTGCAGCCATCACCATTGCTACTGTTATTTTTACCATTATCACCACATCTCTACTTTTGCTATTGCTTTCTTTTGCAGACGACTACGTCACCTCCCATACTCGCTGCCGTTCCGATACGCTTTCCATTACAACAACTGGATCTATGCTCTGGCGGGGATGTCACCGAGTATCTCCTTGCTGATGACTGGGAGGTGCAGTGCTTACAGAATCATATTGTATTGTGTTGTGTTGCGTTTGGTTTACTTTGGTGGGTCGTGTTGGCTGTATGTGTGATATCGCTCCTGTAGTTCAAATCCTACTTTACATGTATGTAGAACAAAAGCTTATACTCAGCTATGCCTTAAACAAAACTCCTACTTCAGCTACAACAGAAAATCAATTGCTCCACCTGATGAACACCTTGCGAAGGGATCATAAGCTTATTGCGGCATCGGTCAAAGATATTTTCAAGGTTAGACACATACACACAGATACACAGATACGCAGCACACAACAGACAGACAGACAGACAGACAGACAGACAGACAGACAGACAAGTAAACAAAATTCGTTTTTTTTTTGTTTCTGTTGCACACACACAGACACACATACACAGACACAGACACAATCAAAGACACAGACACACACACACACACACACACACACACACACACACACACACACACACACACACACACACACACACACACACACACACACACATGAACAAAACAACCCTTTCTGTTTCTGTTAGCAAGGTCATGCTGTCATGTCTTCGTCGTCATTATCATCATCATGTGCCATGCCTCATAGCGTTGGCGATCATGGCCACCATATGAATGAATGAATCTTTTGTCGCTGCAAGTACATCTCCCAATCTTTCTGTCTTCATCCATTTCGCAAATCCGTCCTAAATTTTCTCCCTGGGTCTGCCTGGTGCTGTTATTCCCTCCAGCTTTCCTGTTCTTACTAGATGCTCAAATGTATCTTGCCTCATAAAATGTCCTATAGATGTTGCTTGTCTTTTCGTAATCTTCTTCATCAATGTTCTTTTTGTGTTTGCATTTTTCAAAACTGCCTCGTTCGTTTTCGTTTTCTTTCTTTTAACGGGAGTCTTAAAATTCTTCTTAGAAACCATATTGCAGCTGCCTCAGTCTTGTTCTGATTTTGCGTGTTGACTGTCCACGCTTCTTATCTGTATAATAATATCGGTTTTATACACCATTGAAGAACTCTCTTCATGACGTTAACTTGTGTATATCTTACTGTCTATTATTATAATATTCACCCTCGTTGCATAGTGCATGATTCTTTACGGGGAAAAAACTGCGTTGTTGATAGTGCGTTGGCCATTATGTTTGTATTCTTGTATTGTTTGATGATAGTGTATTGACCATTATGTTTGTATTATTGTATTGTTTGTTGATAGTGCATTGGTCATTATGTTTGTATTCTTGTATTGTTTGTTGATGGTGCATTGGTCATTATGTTTGTATTCTTGTATTGTTTGTTGATAGTGCATTGACCATTATGTTTGTATTGTATTGTTTGTTGATAGTGTATTGGCCATTATGTTTGTATTGTATTGTTTGTTGATGGTGCATTGGTCATCATGTTTGTATTCTTGTATTGTTTGTTGATAGTGCATTGGCCATTATGTTTGTATTCTTGTATTGTTTGTTGATAGTGTGTTGGCCATTATGTTTGTATTCTTGTATTGTTTGTTGATGGTGCAGTGGCCATTATGTTTGTATTCTTGTATTGTTTATTGATAGTGCATTGACCATTATGTTTGTATTCTTGTATTGTTTGTTGATAGTGCATTGGCCATTATGTTTGTATTCTTGTATTGTTTGTAAATAGTGCATTGGCCATTATGTTTGTATTCTTGTATTGTTTGTTGATAGTGTATTGGCCATTATGTTTGTATTATTGTATTGTTTGTTGATAGTGCATTGGCCATCATGTTTGTATTCTTGTATTGTTTGTTGATAGTGCATTGGCCATCATGTTTGTATTGTATTGTTTGTTGATAGTGCATTGACCATCATGTTTGTATTGTATTGTTTGTTGATAGTGCATTGGCCATCATGTTTGTATTATTGTATTGTTTGTTGATAGTGCATTGGCCATTATGTTTGTATTATTGTATTGTTTGTTGATAGTGCATTGGCCATCATGTTTGTATTATTGTATTGTTTGTTGATAGTGCATTGGCCATTATGTTTGTATTATTGTATTGTTTGTTGATAGTGCATTGGCCATCATGTTTGTATTATTGTATTGTTTGTTGATAGTGCATTGGTCATTATGTTTGTATTATTGTATTGTTTGTTGATAGTGCATTGGCCATTGTGTTTGTATTCTTGTATTGTTTGTTGATAGTGCATTGACCATCATGTTTGTATTCTTGTATTGTTTGTTGATGGTGCATTGGCCATTGTGTTTGTATTCTTGTATTGTTTGTTGATAGTGCATTGGCCATTATGTTTGTATTGTATTGTTTGTTGATAGTGTATTGGCCATTATGTTTGTATTCTTGTATTGTTTGTTGATAGTGCGTTGGTCATTATGTTTGTATTCTTGTATTGTTTGTTGATAGTGTATTGGCCATTATGTTTGTATTCTTGTATTGTTTGTTGATAGTGCATTGGTCATTATGTTTGTATTGTATTGTTTGTTGATAGTGTGTTGGTCATTATGTTTGTATTCTTGTATTGTTTGTTGATAGTGTATTGGCCATCATGTTTGTATTATTGTATTGTTTGTTGATAGTGTGTTGGTCATTATGTTTGTATTATTGTATTGTTTGTTGATAGTGCATTGGCCATTATGTTTGTATTCTTGTATTGTTTGTTGATAGTGTATTGGCCATCATGTTTGTATTCTTGTATTGTTTGTTGATAGTGCATTGGCCATTATGTTTGTATTCTTGTATTGTTTGTTGATGGTGTATTGGCCATTATGTTTGTATTGTATTGTTTGTTGATAGTGTGTTGGTCATTATGTTTGTATTATTGTATTGTTTGTTGATAGTGTATTGGCCATTATGTTTGTATTATTGTATTGTTTGTTGATAGTGTATTGGTCATTATGTTTGTATTGTATTGTTTATTGATAGTGTGTTGGTCATTATGTTTGTATTATTGTATTGTTTGTTGATGGTGTATTGGTCATTATGTTTGTATTGTATTGTTTATTGATAGTGTGTTGGTCATTATGTTTGTATTATTGTATTGTTTGTTGATGGTGTATTGGCCATTATGTTTGTATTGTATTGTTTATTGATAGTGTGTTGGTCATTATGTTTGTATTATTGTATTGTTTGTTGATAGTGTATTGGTCATTATGTTTGTATTATTGTATTGTTTGTTGATGGTGTATTGGTCATTATTGTTTTGTATTCTTGTATTGTTTGTTGATAGTGTATTGGTCATTATGTTTGTATTCTTGTATTGTTTGTTGATAGTTGCTTTGGTCATTATGTTTGTATTATTGTATTGTTTGTTGATAGTGCATTGGCCATTATGTTTGTATTATTGTATTGTTTGTTGATAGTGTGTTGGCCATTATGTTTGTATTATTGTATTGTTTGTTGATAGTGTATTGGCCATTATGTTTGTATTCTTGTATTGTTTGTTGATAGTGTATTGGCCATTATGTTTGTATTATTGTATTGTTTGTTGATAGTGTGTTGGCCATTATGTTTGTATTATTGTATTGTTTGTTCATAGTGCATTGGCCATCATGTTTGTATTCTTGTATTGTTTTGTTGATAGTGTGTTGGCCATTATGTTTGTATTCTTGTATTGTTTGTTGATAGTGTATTGGCCATTATGTTTGTAGTATTGTATTGTTTGTTCATAGTGCATTGACCATTATGTTTGTATTCTTGTATTGTTTGTTCATAGTGCATTGGCCATTATGTTTGTATTCTTGTATTGTTTGTTGATAGTGTATTGGCCATTATGTTTGTATTCTTGTATTGTTTGTTGATAGTGCATTGGCCATCATGTTTGTATTATTGTATTGTTTGTTGATAGTGCATTGGTCATTATGTTTTGTATTGTATTGTTTGTTGATAGTGTATTGGTCATTATGTTTGTATTCTTGTATTGTTTGTTGATAGTGCATTGGCCATCATGTTTGTATTCTTGTATTGTTTGTTGATAGTGTATTGGCCATCATGTTTGTATTATTGTATTGTTTGTTGATAGTGCATTGGTCATTATGTTTGTATTGTATTGTTTGTTGATAGTGTATTGGTCATTATGTTTGTATTCTTGTATTGTTTGTTGATAGTGCATTGGCCATTATGTTTGTATTGTATTGTTTGTTGATAGTGCATTGGTCATTATGTTTGTATTATTGTATTGTTTGTTGATGGTGCATTGGTCATCATGTTTGTATTATTGTATTGTTTGTTGATGGTGCATTGTCATTATGTTTGTATTCTTGTATTGTTTGTTGATAGTGTATTGGTCATTATGTTTGTATTATTGTATTGTTTATTGATAGTGTGTTGGTCATTATGTTTGTATTATTGTATTGTTTATTGATAGTGTGTTGGTCATTATGTTTGTATTCTTGTATTGTTTGTTGATGGTGCATTGACCATTATGTTTGTATTCTTGTATTGTTTGTTGATAGTGCATTGACCATTATGTTTGTATTCTTGTATTGTTTGTTGATAGTGCATTGGTCATTATGTTTGTATTCTTGTATTGTTTGTTGATAGTGCATTGGCCATTATGTTTGTATTCTTGTATTGTTTGTTGATAGTGCATTGGCCATTATGTTTGTATTCTTGTATTGTTTGTTGATAGTACAGTGGCCATTATGTTTGTATTGTATTGTTTGTTGATAGTGCATTGGCCATTATGTTTGTATTATTGTATTGTTTGTTGATAGTGCATTGACCATTATGTTTGTATTATTGTATTGTTTGTTGATAGTGCATTGGTCATTATGTTTGTATTATTGTATTGTTTGTTGATAGTGCATTGGTCATTATGTTTGTATTGTATTGTTTGTTGATAGTGTATTGGTCATTATGTTTGTATTCTTGTATTGTTTGTTGATAGTGCATTGGCCATTATGTTTGTATTGTATTGTTTGTTGATAGTGCATTGGTCATTATGTTTGTATTATTGTATTGTTTGTTGATGGTGCATTGGTCATCATGTTTGTATTATTGTATTGTTTGTTGATGGTGCATTGGTCATTATGTTTGTATTCTTGTATTGTTTGTTGATAGTGTATTGGTCATTATGTTTGTATTATTGTATTGTTTATTGATAGTGTGTTGGTCATTATGTTTGTATTATTGTATTGTTTATTGATAGTGTGTTGGTCATTATGTTTGTATTCTTGTATTGTTTGTTGATGGTGCATTGACCATTATGTTTGTATTCTTGTATTGTTTGTTGATAGTGCATTGACCATTATGTTTGTATTCTTGTATTGTTTGTTGATAGTGCATTGGTCATTATGTTTGTATTCTTGTATTGTTTGTTGATAGTGCATTGGCCATTATGTTTGTATTCTTGTATTGTTTGTTGATAGTGCATTGGCCATTATGTTTGTATTCTTGTATTGTTTGTTGATAGTACAGTGGCCATTATGTTTGTATTGTATTGTTTGTTGATAGTGCATTGGCCATTATGTTTGTATTATTGTATTGTTTGTTGATAGTGCATTGACCATTATGTTTGTATTATTGTATTGTTTGTTGATAGTGCATTGGTCATTATGTTTGTATTATTGTATTGTTTGTTGATAGTGCATTGACCATTATGTTTGTATTATTGTATTGTTTGTTGATAGTGCATTGACCATTATGTTTGTATTATTGTATTGTTTGTTGATAGTGCATTGACCATTATGTTTGTATTGTATTGTTTGTTGATGGTGCATTGGTCATTATGTTTGTATTGTATTGTTTGTTGATAGTGCATTGGTCATTATGTTTGTATTGTATTGTTTGTTGATAGTGCATTGGCCATTATGTTTGTATTCTTGTATTGTTTGTTGATGGTGCATTGGCCATTATGTTTGTATTCTTGTATTGTTTGTTGATGGTGCATTGGTCATTATGTTTGTATTGTATTGTTTGTTGATAGTGCATTGACCAATATGTTTGTATTCTTGTATTGTTTATTGATAGTGCATTGGCCATTTTGTTTGTATTCTTGTATTGTTTGTTGATAGTGTGTTGGTCATTATGTTTGTATTCTTGTATTGTTTGTTGATAGTGCATTGGTCATTATGTTTGTATTCTTGTATTGTTTATTGATAGTGTGTTGGTCATTATGTTTGTATTCTTGTATTGTTTGTTGATAGTGTGTTGGTCATTATGTTTGTATTCTTGTATTGTTTATTGATAGTGTGTTGGTCATTATGTTTGTATTCTTGTATTGTTTATCATTCTTCTTCAGACACTCCTGGAACAACATTTACTGCAGCCCCTGAATCTGGACGCTCAGTTAATTCGTGGTGACGGCGACCTGATGTCAGGAAAGTTCGCTAAACCTTACCAGAGGATCAAAGGCAGTTTGAGTCTGCTGGACTCACACTTGTTTGAGTACGACCCCACTCTCTCCTTCTCTGTCTTATGTATTTTCAATGCTTTTGTTACTGTGTGAAATTGGAGCTGCTGTCTCTGGGGAGAATGCTTATCACAGTGCAGTACCCATTGTTTTGTTCCATATCTGTAACCAAGTATTTCTTTGTTTATCTGTTTAAGTGGGTTTGTGTTTATCTATTTAAGTGGGCTTTTCTGTGATATATTCCAAGGACAATTTTTCTTGTTGACGTGGGTTCTTGTGAACTATATGTATTAAGAACATGGGACCACTGTTAGTGATTTCTTTTAAAGACTAGCACACAGAACATCACTATTGTATTCGACCTACACACTAATCTCACAACGACTCTGAAAAGCTGAACCTGTGGTATCAATGATCACTTGATGATCCTGTGTCTTCAACACACCAAAGACAGCTTTGCCACTGTCATCAGTGCCTATGCCCCAAGTATAACAATCACAAATGATGTCAACAAAGCTTTCTATAAAGAGATCAACTATCTCATTGCCGCAGTCAACCGCGAGGGCCAGCTCATCATTCTGGGAGACGTCAATACTTGTATGAGGTGGACTAATCTATTTGGCAACGTCCTTGGACGCCATGATACTGATACATGTGACTTCACGTTGCTGTCATGATCTGCGCCAGCACAATAAGTCCAATGACACGTGAACTGACCCAAGCTCCGAGCAGTTGCACATGATGGATTAGGTTGTCTTGCAACAGAAAGACAGAACAGACGTGTATGTTACGTGGTGCATGAGAGGAGCTGAAAGCAATAAGATGAATGTCCTGCTAGCTCGGAAAATCAAGGCAGCCAGACAAACCACCGTGGAAGTTGAATTTCGCTCATTTGCAAATCGTCACAGACGTCCATCAAGAAAAGCTGTGGGAAAAACTACCTGACAGAGTTTTAGGGAAAGAATATAGAGGCATGAACGAACATTATTTACAGAAACTATTTACAACACTGCAGCTTATCACATAGGTTTTGTAAAACGTAAACACAGGGACTAGTTTGATGAATGTGGTGAAGAGGTCAGCAGTCTCACTAACAAACTCCACGCTACTCACAATGAACACCTCAGCTATCAGAGACGTGAGAAGAACAAGCAAACATACTGCAAAGAAAGAAAGAAAAATATGTGGCTGATGAAAATAAACCCCAATAATTTGAGCTGAAAGTTGAAAGCTGCAGAACTCCAGGCTGCAGCTGACACAACGACATGAAGTCATTCCATGATGGCCTCTACACAGTGTACTAACAAAAGCTTCCAGCCGAACATCCATCTACATCACCATTTACTTTACACTGTTCACAGAGAAAGCTGACATCTTACCACGCTGGGCTGAACACCGAACAAGGTGTCGGGAATATCTGATGAAGCCATTGTATCACATCCTCACATACCAGTTAACCAGTCTGTAGCAGTGCTGAGGTGACCAAAGTCTTGAAGAAAACTACGCTTGGGAAGACACCAGGAAATGATGCTATCATTGCAGATATATACACGAATGGGAGCCAAAAGCACGTGGAGAAGCTGACAACCGTCTATATGGCACAATGAAAAAGGTTCCTTAAGACTTAAAGTATGCTATGATCAGCCACGTTCACAAGAAGAAAGGATAGTGGGACATTCCTCATCTGCATTGCTTGGAAGATCTTTGCTAGAGACATCCTTGAAAGCGTCACCCCCCATGTCTCTGAGCCCATCATTTTTGTGGCTTTCGTGGTGGAAGGGGCATGAATGACACGCCTTGCTGCAAAAAAGTGTCACTAACGTAACAAGTCTCTCCACACTGTGTTTGTGGATCTGACCAAAGCATTTGACTCCGTAAACATAAAGTCCTGTGAGAGACATTCTTTGTTGTGGCTCGCAAAAGGCTCAGAAAAAAGGGCTGTGTTTCAGTCAAACCATTAGTAAATCTGGAACTTTATCCTCTCTGATAGTCACAAACAACTAGGAGATAAATACTAGACAAATTCTGTTACTTGGGCAGTGCAGTGAACAGCAGTGGATCCCTTCACATTGCAAATCTCCAAGGTCTGCTCTACCTTTGGAAGGCTGACCAACAGGTTGTGGCAAGGCCACCCTTTAGCATCTTTACTGTTACACCGTTAAATTCAGAGAGCTAGTAATGATGATGTGGTGGTAGTGATGATGATATGATGGTAGTGATGCTTTTTTGATGATGTGGTGGTTACTTGTGATGATGTGATGGTACGTATGATGATGTGATGTTGCGTAGATATGTGATAGTTACGTATGATGATGTGATGTTACGTAGATGATGTGATGGTTACGTATGATATGTTGGTGCGTATGATGATGTGATGGTTACGTATGATGATGTGATGGTTACGTGTGATGATGTGATGGTTACGTAATGATGTGATGGTTACGTATGATGATGTGATGGTTACGTATGATGATTGATGTTACGTATGATGATGTGAGGTTACTTATGATGATGTGATGGTTACGTATGATGATGTGATGGTTACGTATGATGATGTATGTTACTTATGATGATGGATGGTTACGTATGATGATGTGATGGTTACTATATATGATGTATGGTTACGTATGATGATGTGTGGTTACGTATGATGATGTGATGTTACGTATGATGATGTGAGGTTACGTATGATGATGTGATAGTTACGTATGATGATGTGATGTACGTATGATGATGTGTGATTAGTTGATGATGTATGGTTACGTATGACGATGTGATGGTACGTGTGATGATGTGATGGTTACGTGTGATGATGTGATGGTTTACGTATGATGATTGATGTTACGTATGATGATGTGATGGTTACTATGATGATGTGATGGTTACGTATGATGATGTGATGGTTGCGTATGATGATGTGATGGTTACGTATGATGATGTGATGGTTACGTATGATGAAGTGATGGTTACGTATGATGATGTGAGGGTTACGTATGATGATGTGATGTGCGTATGATGATGTGATGGTTACGTATGATGATGTGATGGTTACGTATGATGAGTGATGGTTGCGTATGATGAATGATGGTTACGTATGATGATGTGATGGTTACGTATGATGAGTGGTGGTTACTATGATGATGGATGTTAGTATGATGATGTGATGGTTACTTATGATGATGTGATGATTACTTTGATGATGTGATTGTTACGTACGATGATGTGATGGTTACGTATGATGATGTGATGTGTGATATTGATGTGGTGTGATGGTAATGACGTGTGCAGTGAGGCAGTGATGGTAATTGTGCAGATTGTGACGATGTGGGTGATATTTTGGTGATAATAATACTATACTGACGATTATGAATGATTGATTGTTGCTCTTTATTATGCTAGTGATAATTTAAAAAGCGACATATGTTATGACACACACACACAGCAACTTACACGTATCAACAACCGTTCATGGTCTCAGATTATGCCAACTTCTTTCTAACAGCCTGATCCAAGGGAAACCATCAGGATCTCTAGGAGCGTCAGCAAACGACATGGCCAAATGGATGAGGTTCCTTCTGAATGGGGGTGTGCTGCCATCAGGGGAACGTCTGCTGGGTGAGGATAAGGTGAAGGACATGCTGACCTCACATCTCGACTACTCAGAGATACACATCGACGTGCCTGTTGGTGATGAGTTTGATGGCTATGGGTTTGCCTGGTTCACTGGTTCTTACCACGGTCAGTATATCATGATGTCTGAACATTCATTATCAGTCTTAATACCTGTTTGTTTTACATCCTACTTTATGCAAAATGGAGAATCATTTCATATTGATCAGAGAATGCACGTACGTCTGTCTTTCAGTGTCTACCTGTGGATACTAGGTGTCAGGAAAAAATCCCAACTAATTGCGTTCGGATTTTTGAAACAAAATTCCGTAATTGGTTACTTTCAATCAGTTTTCATAAGCGCATAACTATGAGCCAGTTTAGTTCAGTATTTGGATCAAAGTGATAGAAAATATGAATAGAAATGTTTGAAGACGACTACTACTACTGTTTGCTGCAGGTACCTTTGCTTTTAGCAGCGCTTGCTTCTCAACAAGAGGACAGTTTTCACAAACCATGTTTTGCTATCATCAGTCTTGTTCAATATTTTCCTTGAAAAGACGATGCAGAAGAAAATCCTTCTCAACCGTCATTCCTCTATATTTATTGTGGCAAGCACATATGCAGAGTACAGTTTGCAGACTACAGTTTGTCAACAGCATTGATCAGTTGGTGGCTACCAACAATAAGCGACACGTGGAATGAAAGTCAGCAACAGGAAAAATAAAGTCATTATCAACAGCACAACCCACAGCAGAACTCTATATGAGTGGCCAGACATTGGAAGAGGTCGAAAGTTTCATGTACCAGGGAGCTACTGTGACTAAAGATGGCAGCAGCCACAGCTTCACTGCAGATTCAGACTGTACAAGTCATTTGAAGCGTCCATCCTTTTCTACGGGTGTGAAGCTTGCACATTCCTTGCTGACTCACGAAAGAAATTCGTGTCTTTGAGACCAAGTGCCTGAGGAAACGATTTCGCATGTAGTACCTTGATCATACAGTTGGTGAGTACGTACAGAGCTAGATGAATACACTAGTGGGCCCTCTGGAACCGTTTCTGGCAATTGTGAAATGACACATGGTTTGGTCATGTCACCCACCATAACACACTGTCTGAGATCATCCTTCAGCAGTGTCTGAGATCATCCTTCAGCAGTGTCTGAGATCATCCTTCAGCAGTGTCTGAGATCATCTTTCAGCAGTGTCTGAGATCATCCTTCAGCAGTGTTTGAGATCATCCTTCAGCAGTGTCTGAGATCATCCTTCAGCAGTGTCTGAGATCATCCTTCAGCATGTCTGAGATCATCTTTCAGCAGTGTCTGAGATCATCTTCAGCAGTGTCTGAGATCATCTTCAGCAGTGTCTGAGATCATCCTTCAGCAGTGTTTGAGATCATCCTTCAGCAGATCTGAGATCATCTTCAGCAGTGCTGAGATCACCTTCACAGTGTCTGAGATCATCCTTCACAGTGTTGAGATCACCTTCAGCAGTGTCTGGATCATCCTTCAGCACTGTCTGAGATCATCCTTCAGCATGTCTGAGATCATCCTTCAGCAGTGCTGAGATCATCCTTCAGCAGTGTCTGAGATCATCCTTCAGCACTGTCTGAGATCATCTTTCAGCAGTGTCTGAGATCAACCTTCAGCACTGTCTGAGATCATCCTTCAGCAGTGTTGAGATCATCCTTCAGCAGTGTCTGAGATCATCCTTCAGCATGTCTGAGATCATCCATTCAGCAGTGTCTGAGATCATCCTTCAGCACTGTCTGAGATCATCCTTCAGCAGTGTTTGAGATCATCCTTCAGCACTGTCTGAGATCATCCTTCAGCAGTGTCTGATCATCCTTCAGCAGTGTCTGAGATCATCCTTCAGCACTGTCTGAGATCATCCTTCAGCAGTGTTTGAGATCATCCTTCAGCACTGTCTGAGATCATCTTTCAGCAATTGTGAAATGACATATGGTTTGGTCATGTCACCCACCATAACACACTGTCTGAGATCATCCTTCAGCAGTGTCTGAGATCATCCTTCAGCAGTGTCTGAGATCATCTTTCAGCAGTGTCTGAGATCATCTTTCAGCAGTGTCTGAGATCATCCTTCAGCAGTGTCTGAGATCATCTTTCAGCAGTGTCTGAGATCATCCTTCAGCACTGTCTGAGATCATCCTTCAGCAGTGTTTGAGATCATCTTTCAGCAGTGTCTGAGATCATCCTTCAGCAGTGTCTGAGATCATCTTTCAGCAGTGTCTGAGATCATCTTTCAGCAGTGTCTGAGATCATCTTTCAGCAGTGTCTGAGATCATCTTTCAGCAGTGTCTGAGATCATCTTTCAGCAGTGTCTGAGATCATCTTTCAGCAGTGTCTGAGATCATCCTTCAGCAGTGTCTGAGATCATCCTTCAGCAGTGTCTGAGATCATCTTTCAGGACAATGTGGAAGGAAGTCATCGTCGAGGTAAACATAGGAAGAGTGGGTGGTAAATGTCAGTGAGTAGATTTCAATATGCCTTAACTGTTTGTTGGTGCTCTTCAGAGAATCCTGTCTGCCACTGTGCCCTATGAGTCCCTTCACTGATCATGGGATTGACAGAAAAAATAGCTGTTGCCTTGCTACTTTTGATTCTGTCTCTGCTTGTTCAATATATATATGGTGATAGTGATGATGTTATCATAGACAGATAGATGATAGATGATATATGCTGACGTTGGTGTGGTGATAATAATGATGAAGAACAGTTGATGATGATGGCGATGACGATGGTGAAAATGATGATGAATGTACAGGTAAACGAACTGTGAGTCACACAGGCGGATGGTTCGGCTACCTGTCTACTGTGGTGATGTTTCCTGAGGATGACATTGGGGTCTTCATCTCTACCAGTGGACCCGGCACTCCTACCGGAACGGACGCTTTCCGGATCCTATCCTACTACCTCAGTGACATCATTCTGGGTTATTCCCCGTGGATGGATCTGACGACCGCCTGTGCCTTTGGACACCCAACGGAGAAAGCAGACATCAACGACGCTGATGATGACATTGAAACAAAGAATCGAATTATGATCGAAAATCGATACCGGTATATTGGAAAGTACAATCATCCGCTATTTGGCGATGTGATCATTAAGAACAGTACTTCATTTTATGGCTTGGTCATGAAGTTTCAGCGCCTTGAAGGCTTTCTGATTCCGATGGACAGGGAGTTTGAGTTTGAAGTGCAGTATACAGGCAAAACAGCATTTTACTCTACCAATAATTTTGGCATCAGGCCTTCCCGTCTGTCGTTTAGTAGGCATTTCATGACCTCTGACGGAAAGTGTAATACTGTGGTGCTGAGGGGACCAGCGCCAGAGAATGCTGAGAGGCTCGGGTTTACAAGAAATGAGTAATGCTATGACTGGTTTTTAAAGCAATGGTATTGAGATAGCTTTCCACAGAATCCTTGGCATGATATAGGAACTGGCAGATATTATGTAGGCTACTAGCAGTTATAAGTTAGATTGGTTATTAAAGTAATGGTAAATTTTTTTATAGAACCCACAGGTGTTAGAGAGAGAAAGAGATGGTAGAAATTTATTATTCTTGGGTCACTTTTTCTGAAGGTGGTTACCCTTTCTTTAGTACCATTTTACCATGAACAACCCCAAACAGGGTTAGGTACCATTACAGCTGGGTAGCTTGGAGGCCTCATGCACAAAGTTTTCTAGAACCTATAAGGTCAGACTGGAAGATAGGAGATCTGTGTCTACACCAAGTGGACCTTAAATCAGTTTATAGATCTAAAGTAAATAATGTGGCTGGGAACGTCAGCTCGATGGACTAGTAAACAGTTTCTTTGAGAAACTAAATTCACAAGATTTTCTTTTACATAACCAATACAGAAAGAGTGTCAGAGTACATATTTTGTGACTAGTAATTGGCCGGGCTGAATTCCCTCTCGAATTTGATTAACTGTGTATTTATGGCACAAGTTTTTGTGCCATAAAATCTACGCCAAATAACTTTATGTCTTGCCTTTGATGTCCTGAAGTAAATGGTTATATAATCAAGTCCATTCCTACATTAATCCTGATGATGTTTGATTAACTACGATTATGGCTTAAAACAAACGAATTATTAGACATGTTGCGATAAAGATCAACAAAAGAGCAATTGTCTTATCTTAAATGATAATTGTTGCTGACAGTCTGTGAATATAATCATTATAACCAAATGTCTGTGTTCATTTACCTTATTTTAAATGTACACTAACATCGCTATAATGCTTTTTCAAAACCTTTATGTAATACAGTCACACCTATTAGTTTTTTCACATCTTTTCAAGTGAGATTTAGTCTTTCAGAAACACATACATTTCTTATTCTGATTCTCATACAATTATGGTATCTGAAATATTCATGTCAGAATCTGTCATGATAATACTAGTAAAGTTTATTACGTGCAAAAGAACCTTATTGTTGGGGAGGTAGTTAGACGTATGTATGTAGACATATGAGTACTTCCACCAATACAATGGACAGCTGGGCATATGAAGAAAGCACACATTACTTATACATGTTTAGAACCTTGGATGAGGTATCACATCGTGTCCTCAGGAGCATACAAAATACATAGGCAGGCGTATGGACACTGCCATAGTAAGTTTGTATCTGTAGCACGTGGCACTTTGAGGTGTATCATACATAGAACCAGCAATGCACAGTCACATCACCAAAAACAAGAACTTGGCACTGAAAACAAATAAAGCTCTGGACAAGTATTGAAATTGTATGACATCTTTTCATTTCGGCTGCCAGACACACTTTTTTTGTTTAGCTGTTCATTTTCACAGTGTTGTTGCTGAATAGTTTTGTTGCTATGTATATTTACTTAGTAACAATGATAATGATACTACTTCTACTTTTAACAATAACAACAACAATAATAATAATGATAATAATAATCATGATGATGATGATGATGATGATGATAACAATAATAATTATGATAATAACAATAATAATAACAGTAACAACAACAACAATAATAATAACAACAACAACAAAAACAACAACAACAACAACAGCAACAATAATAATAATAATAATAATAATATATAATAACAATGATAATGATAATAATAATAATGATTATCTATATTACTATTCTTACCATTCCATTTATTTAGTGCAAACATACTGTCAGAGAATGCTCACTGCACATTACAAACAGCACAAACACTGCGATGTTAATACAGTAATACTGCACATCAATAGGATAAATACATTAATACATCAATGCAACATAAACGTTTCAATGTCAATACATTATGATGCAGTACAAATGTATGGCATAAATGTATACGCCAATAAATCAAATGGTTCATCAAAAGTAACAACAGATATGTTTTTCAATTTACCAGAGACAGTCATACAGTCATACACATGAAAATGCATACACATCTAAGCACGCATGCACACGAACATACAAACACACACCCTGTGCACACACATTCACACACACACACACACACACACACACACACACACACACACACACACACACACACACACACACACACACACATCACACACAAACACACAAATCCACACACACAACACACACGCTCGTGCGCGCAATCACACACACACACATGCACACACGCGCGCACACACACACACATACACCACACACACACACACACACACACACACACACACACACACACACACACACACACACACATACACACACACACGGATCCACACACACAACGGACAAATTGCAATACCACTGCATTTAGAAAAGCCAGAAGCATGAAGTTATGATTCTTGGAGACACTTGTGGAAGAAATGTTTTGA
>CM060314.1:89825717-89855717 GCA_030674185.1 Monoplex corrugatus
TGTACATTTGAAGACTATTTGCAGTAGTTAACATGCTAATGTACATTTGAAGACTGTTTGCAGTAGTTAACATGCTAATGTACATTTGAAAACTGTTTGCAGTAGTTACCATGTTAATGTACATTTGAAAACTGTTTGCAGTAGTTAACATGCTAATGTATATTTGAAAACTGTTTGCAGTAGTTAACATGCTAATGTACATTTGAAAACTGCAGTAGTTAACATGCTAATATACATTTGAAGACTGTTTGCAGTAGTTAACATGCTAATGTACATTTGAAGACTGTTTGCAGTAGTTAACATGCTAATGTACATTTGAAGACTGTTTGCAGTAGTTAACATGCTAATGTACATTTGAAAACTGCAGTAGTTAACATGCTAATGTGCATTTGAAGACTGTTTACAGTAGTTAACATGCTAATGTACATTTGAAGACTGTTTGCAGTAGTTAACATGCTAATGTACATTTGAAGACTGTTTGCAGTAGTTAACATGCTAATGTACATTTGAAAACTGCAGTAGTTAACATGCTAATGTACATTTGAAAACTGTTTGCAGTAGTTAACATGTTAATGTACATTAAAAGACTGTTTGCAGTAGTTAACATGCTAATGTACATTTGAAGACTGTTTGCAGTAGTTAATATGCTAATGAACATTTAAAGACTGTTTGCAGTAGTTAACATGCTAATGTATATTTGAAGACTGTTTGCAGTAGTTAACATGCTAATGTATATTTGAAGACTGTTTGCAGTAGTTAACATGCTAATGTACATTTGTAGACTGTTTGCAGTAGTTAACATGCTAATGTACATTTGAAAACTGTTTGCAGTAGTTAACATGCTAATGTACATTTGAAAACTGCAGTAGTTAACATGCTAATGTACATTTGAAGACTGTTTGCAGTAGTTAACATGCTAATGTACATTTGAAAACTGCAGTAGTTAACATGTTAATGTACATTTGAAGACTGTTTGCAGTAGTTAACATGCTAATGTACATTTGAAGACTGTTTGCAGTAGTTAACATGCTAATGTACATTTGAAAACTGCAGTAGTTAACATGCTAATATACATTTGAAGACTGTTTGCAGTAGTTAACATGCTAATGTACATTTGATGACTGTTTGCAGTAGTTAACATGCTAATGTACATTTGAAGACTGCAGTAGTTAACATGCTAATGTACATTTGAAGACTGTTTGCAGTAGTTAACATGCTAATGTACATTTGATGACTGTTTGCAGTAGTTAACATGCTAATGTACATTTGAAAACTGCAGTAGTTAACATGCTAATGTACATTTGAAGACTGTTTGCAGTAGTTAACACGGCTTTCTGCTGGTGAATATATTTTACCTTCGATATTTTTTTTAATTGTCGTGGTCTTGTAGTCTAGGACGAAAGCTGCCCGCAAAGAAGCTATACAAACCAGTGTATTCTTCTTCTGTGTATTGAGCGAAAGGCTTGTGACAGTGTGTTTTGTAAAGCTTAAAAGCCCAGTTAAGCTGTCTCAGTGTTCACTTTGTCCTGCTTGTTTAGCTTTGCCAGCCTTTTTGTCTTTGTTTCTTTGTTTATAGTTTTTTCGTTATGGTTGATCTGTTTCACTGTGATTACTGCGTTCTTGTTGACGTTTTTGGTATGCTGTGCGTATGATCTCCCTCGCTCCCATACAAACACACACATACACACACACATACACACACACATACACACGTGCACACACACACAGACACACACACACACGCACACTCACATACACACACACACACTCACATACACATACACACACACATACACACACACATACACACACATACACACACACACACACACACACACACACACACACACACACACACACACACACACACACACACACACACTCATCAAATTGCACA
This sequence comes from Monoplex corrugatus, assembly GCA_030674185.1. NCBI lineage: Eukaryota > Metazoa > Mollusca > Gastropoda > Littorinimorpha > Ranellidae > Monoplex > Monoplex corrugatus. The sequence continues at coordinate 89,827,615 of CM060314.1, forward strand.
TACTTGCACACAAGATTAGAACATTTTATTCATTTTATTAAGGGGTTGTTCATCCCATAGTGAATTCAGAGTGAGGGGGATCATCACCAAACATTACAAATACTTATAACAATTATACATGGGTGGTATATCCATCACACATACATACATACGTACATACATACATACATACAGACATATATACCTGTATACATACATACATACGTACGTACGTACGTACATACATACATACATGCATACATGCATACATACATACATGCATACATGCATACATACATACATACGTACATACATACATAAATATGTATCATATACATGTATATTACATATGCATATATCTACACATACATACACACACTCACTCTTTCACACACAGACACACACACAGACACACACACAGACACAGACACAGACACACACACACACACACACACACACACACACACACACACCACACACACACACACACACACACATATATATATATATATATATATATATATATATATATGCTCCCTCCTTGCCTCTATCATTTTGTTGAAGACGGTCTTCTCTCTCTCTCTCCCTTTCTCTTTTCTGTCTCTGTCTCTCTTTCTCTCTTGCTTTCTGTCTTTCTCTCTTTCTCCCCCCCCCCACCTCTTGTCATTTTTTGTACTCAACTTTTCTCTCTCTTTCATGTTTTCGCTTCTCGTACCTCTGTTGACAATTTTATTTGGACAGCATAAAATCTGAACACACGTAAAGAAAAAAGAAAACAATTTTGGAAGGAGGATCAACATTTCTCTTCTGAAGAAGCATACGAGTATTATAATCGATCGAGCGATTATTGATCAAAACATCCACACTTAGCCAATTGAAAAGATGGATAAACAGATACACAGCCAGACAGACAGCCAGCCAGACAGACAGATACACAGACAGCCAGCCAGCCAGCCAGCCAGCCAGCCAGCCAGCCAGCCAGCCAGCCAGCCAGCCAGACAGACAGATACACAAACAGACAGACAGATACACAGACAGACAGACGTAAGACAGACAGACAGACAGATACACACAGACAGACAGACAGACAGATACACAGACAGACAGACAGACAGATACACAGACAGACAGACGTAAGACAGACAGATACACAGACAGACAGACGTAAGACAGACAGACAGACAGACAGATACACAGACAGACAGACAGATACACAGACAGACAGACAGACAGATACACAGACAGACAGATACACAGACAGACAGACAGACAGACAGATACACACAGACAGACAGATACACAGACAGACAGACAGACAGATACACAGACAGACAGACGTAAGACAGACAGACAGACAGATACACAGACAGACGTAAGACAGACAGACAGACAGACAGATACACAGACAGACAGACAGACAGACAGATACACAGACAGATAGACAGACAGATAGATAAATATGTAGGTAGATAAATGGGTAGATAGATGGTGGATACATGGTTAGATAGCAGCTACCTATAGTTAACTAGCCAGTCAGACCGACAGATTAGCAGATAGATAGATAGGTAACAGATAACTTAATAACTGGAGATATCCATCCATCCATACATATATATAATGTATATATATATATGTACATATACATATGTATATACTGTACATATATATATATATATATATATATATATATATATATATATATATATATATATATATGGAGAGAAAGAGAGACAGACAGACAGACAGAGAGCTAGGTGGATCAACAGATAGCTTGACGGATAGATAGTGCTTTCGTAGTTTTCTTTCTTTTTCCGGCAAATCCCCCCCCCCCACACACACAAATATGCGCATTTTCCTTCTGCCCCTCCATGCGCGCGCGCGCGCGCGCACACACACACACACACACACACACACACACACACACACACACACACACACACACACACACACACACACATACACACACACATACACACACACACACACACACTTGCACCCACGCAGGCACACAGGCACGCACGTACAAACACATACATATATACAATTCAGAAGTAATACATAGAAGTGAATTAGGCTAAAAGGAGACAAATCTGCAAAGCTTTGAAAATGAAAAACACAAATGTACCCAGTTCAAAATCTTAATTACTGCAAAAACACTCGCTGCTTCAATCACCTTTACTTTTGCTTTATTTTTCGTTCATGATTTTGTGATCATTCGTGGACTTAGTTCCTACGAGCACTCAAATATACGAGCGGCCTTCATATGTATGGCTGTTGTTTTTTTAATTTATTCCGCCATTAAGGCAGCCATAAACGGTTTTCGGGGGGGGGGGGGGGGTTGCCTACTGGTCGATTTCCTCTTTCCATACGCCATCCAACACTGCCATAGCTTACAGTATCTTTAACCCTTTGACTCTTAGAAACCACATCTCGGCTGCCTCAATCTTGTTCACATCCATCCATCCATCCATCCATCCATCCATCCATCCATCCATCCATCCATCCATCCATCCATCCATCCATCCATCCATCCATCCATCCATCCATATACACGTAAGATTTTATACTTTTACGTCAGCACCCACCTCTGGTGATATAGCCGACGGGGATTATCATCCCCAGGAAGCAGGGGTGGGGACATGGGAGTTTTTTTTTTCCGATTTGACAACGACACCACCAGAATGGTAATACGTTAAGAAGGGCGGTGAGAAGGTCAGTATAATGCCAGATTCATAATAACTCACTCTGTAGTCGTCAAATAATGATAATAATAATAATAATGATAATAATAACAACAATAATAATGATAACAATGATAATAACAACAGCAATAATAATGATAATAATAACAACAATGATAATGATAATAATCATAATAACAACAATAATAATGATAATAATAACAACAATAATAACGATAATAATGATAACAACGACAACAACAACAACAACAACAATATTAATAATAATAATAAACAATAACAATAATGACAATAATAATAACAACAATAATAATAATAATAATAACAATAACAATCATCATAACAAATAATGATCAAGTAATCAAGATGGACAAATGACGGATCCTCATGCACGTGGAAGTTAAACTTTTTGACATTCACATGGAAATACATTCACAGCAGATCTCGCATATGTGTATATACGTATTATACATGTACACGTACATATACGTATACATACATACACACATACATAAATACATACATACATATATACACATGTATACATATAGCTATCTATGTATATATATCTATCTATATATATATATACATACATACACCCCCCACACACGTACACATACATATATGTGTATATGTATATATCTATATATATATATATACATATATATATATATATATATATATACACACATACATACATACACACATATGTATGTATGTATATGTATGTATGTATGTACGTACATACGTTTGTATGAAGTATGTATGGATGTATACATGTGTGTATGCATGCATGCATGTATGTATGCGTGTATGTATATATGTATGTATGTATGTATGTATGTACGTATATATGTATGTATGCATGTATGTATATATGTATGCATGTACGTACGTACGTACGTATGTATGTATGTATGTATGTATGCATGTATATATGTATATACACATGGATGGATAGATACATATCACAACTTACATCAATGGAAAAATACAAAAGATGCTACAGCATCATCAAAACATGGAATGGACATTGCAGTCAGGTCGTGGAGTGAACCAAATGTGTCATACAATATGTACAACGAAGACAGTTTAAACTTTTGCACACGGTCAAGGGGAAAGAGTTATTTTCTGTTCAAACGTCCTATTGAGCTTTTGGGATACATAAAATTAAGTTTATAGCAGAAAGATTATCCACATAAATGTTTAAGAAGGCTGTATGTGTGTGTGTGTGTGTGTGTGTGTGTGTGTGTGTGTGTGTGTGTGTGTGTGTGTGTGTGTGTGTGTGTGTTGTGTGTGTGTGTGTATGTGTGTGTGTGCGTGCGTGCGTGCGTGTGTGTTGTGTGTGTGTGTGTGTGCGTGCGTGCGTGCGTGCGTGTGTGTGTGTGTGTGTGTGTTTTGTGTGCGTGCGTCATTTATGTGTGTGCTTGTGTACATATATATATATATATATATATATATATATATATATATATATATATATATATATAATGTATGTACGTTTGTGTGTTTGAGTGTGTGTGTGATGAATGTGTATTGTGTATCTTTGTATGGTATGCCAGAGTATTATCACTGTGTGTATTATGAGTGTATATGTATGTGTGTATATGTATGTGTGTGTTTGTGTTCTGTGCATGTGTGTATATGCATGTGCGTGCGCGCGCACAAGTATTCACATGCATGATCATCTTCTTGTTTGTTTACAAGTTTAATTGGCAGTTTATTAAAAAAAAAAGTCCGAGATATAATATACTCAGTAACAGCCCCCCTTCCCCTCCACGAAACAAATAATAAATCATTTTGAAAGTTGTATCAGCGGGTAGAGTCTTGAATCAAAGTCTGCAAGCATGAGAGACCTAACACTACAGAAGACACACACACACACACACACACCACACAACACATACACACACACACATACACACACACACACACACACACACACACACACACACACACACACACACACACACACACACACACACACACACACACACAGAGTCATATTGTAACGCAGCATGCAGGCACTTGAAGTTGTGTTTTAGTGTTACAGAGGAGCAGCACTAACACAAAAGCAATGGTCTTCAATTGATCGATCACACTGGAATGGCCGTAAAACTGATTAAATATCGAAAGTGTAATGAGCACAATTCTGTGGCAAATTATTTACAAATGATAAACGGAGGTTTAAAAATAAAAACAGTATCCGAACAACAGCGTATAATTATGGATAATGGGGAGAAAGGGTCTAACTTCTACACGCTCAATAATTCTTTTGCCACACACAGTTTCAACATTTTTCAAAAATTCCTACAGTATGATAGCATAAATTACGCTAAGACTGCTTCCGTTGAAAGACGACTTTGAACTGAATACATGACTGAGTGATTAAATTGGGAAGCCAATTCCAACTACACCAGGCACAGCACAAAGACATATTGGCAAATTCAGAATGCAATGTATAACTTGAACAAAACGATATTTCCTCCATAGAAAAAAGGTGAGCATAAAGAGTAAAATGTATTAAAACACCCCATAGAATGTTTCCATATTAACATTCCAAATTCAAATCGAGTACAGATCAAACAACACAGTCAATTTATTACACACATAAACACACGTTAAAATTAATAACTAAACAGTGAAAGGAAGCATGCGCTCACACACGTTTGTCATAATGATATAGGACACGAGATCGTTCTTTAATTATCAATGAACGAACCAGTCCACCAATCAATCAATGTATCAATGACTGAATCAATGAATTAAATAACTAACCTGCCAATACATACATACATACATACATACATACATGTACATACATACATACACACATAATGTACATCTCTCTCTCTATATGTATACATGTATACGTTCGTCTACAGGGACTCAATAGTTATTGTTCCTGAACACCATCAGACTTCACAGCAATTAACGTTAGCAGTCATTTTCTTTAATATCAGTTCTTTTCTCTAGACCACAGATTATGTAACTTCCTTTCTCTGGAAACACTTACTCCAGCATCCAGCTTTCCATCATTTGCAATACAATTAACAAACGCACAACACAATCGTTTCTGAATACCATTAAAAGGAGCTGACCGAACTTTCCAGTCTCTATGCCAGTTGAAGTAATTCTCCGTCGAGCTAAAACCATGTGTGTATTGACTACCTTTGTTGAACGTCTTTTATTTCCATGATATACAGCATCATGAAAAATTACACATTTGTGTTGTAGATTGAAAGAAAGTTGCTATAACTGTGCTATGCCACACTGACAAATGACTTCACCTGCATGCAGTGATATTCAAAATCAGACCGTGTGCAAGTGTCAGTTAGTTGAAGAAGAATGGAAGGAATCAAAAGTCACATCATACTACACAAGTTATACCATCACAGATTCAGCACTGAAACATTACAGAGAAACGATGGAAGAGATTCATTCTGTAGACAGAGAAACGAGAGTGATAAGTACATTGTACTTGTGTTCATTCTATAGACAGAGAGAGAGTGGATGAAGTACATTGGTACTTGTGTTCACTCTATAGACAGAGAAAACGGAGAGTGGATTAAGTACATTGGTACTTGTGTTCACTCTATAGACAGAGAAACGGAGAGTGGAATGAAGTACATTGGTACTTGTGTTCATGCTATAGACAGAGAAACGGAGAGTGGATTAAGTACATTGGTACTTGTGTTCATTCTAAGACAGAGAAACGGAGAGTGAATAAGTACATTGGTACTTGTGTTCATCTATAGACAGAGAAACGGAGAGTGATTAAGTACATTGGTACTTGTGTTCACTCTATAGACAGAGAAACGAGAGTGAATGAAGTACATTGGTACTTGTGTTCATTCTACAGACAGAGAACGAAGAGTGAAGAGTACTTGACATGTGTACTATAGACAGAGAACGAAGAGTGAATGAAGTACATTGGTACTTGTGTTCATTCTACAGACAGAGAAACGAAGAGTGAATGAAGTACATTGGTACATGTGTTCACTCTATAGACAGAGAAACGAAGAGTGAATGAAGTACATTGGTACTTGTGTTCATTCTATAGACAGAGAAACGGAGAGTGGATTAGATACATTGGTACTTGTGTTCATTCTACAGACAGAGAAACAGGAGAGTGGATTAAAGTACATTGGTACTTGTGTTCATCTATAGACAGAGAAACGGAGAGTGGATTAAGTACATTGGTACTTGTGTTCATTCTATAAACAGAGAAACGGAGAGTGGATTAAAGTACATTGGTACTTGTGTTCACTCTATAGACAGAGAAATGGAGAGTGGATTAAAGTACATTGGTACTAGTGTTCACTATATAGACAGAGAAACGAAGAGTGGATTAAGTACATTGGTACTGTGCCACCAACTTCATAAAAAGAGTTCAGTAGAGGAAAACATCGCAATTATTAAACATAACTGATAGTTTCAACCTAAATCAAACATCCCATGTGATGGTGCTGGTCAGGCGCGTTGAGGTATTGGTTGTTCATGGACGTCAGCAAAAGAACAAATATTTATTACAAAATTGGAGAATAAAAGTTCTAAAACTATCAGTCAAAGGAAAACTTTAACAAGAAAAAAAAAAACACGGAAAAAAAAGAATCAGAACGCGTATTTAATACAACCAGACAAGACAGGCTCAAATTTTCGGCCAACTGACCTTTGTCAAGCCTAAGATCACAAACGAACAAACACCAAATACAAAAATTGGGAGAAAATGACTGAAACTTTCCTGCTGCTTCGAATACGCGTTCTGAGTCTTTTTTCGTGTTTGTTTCCGGTTCCTGTTTACTTGAGCACGGGCGGTCACACGTGTTTTGAAAGGAAAAAGTTGTTCAGAAGAGGAAGCGTAATGTTTGTCTACAGTACGTCTGTCGTGATACAACAACTTCGTTTTATTAGTCGCTAGGCTTAATCATGAAGAAAAATGTATAAGCCACTCCGTCCCACCCTTTTCATCACCACTTAAAGGGAGAGTACCCACTAAATGACATACTGTGAATAGCCTGTTTGAAACCTGTGAAGCTTTGCGCATGGGCAAAGTATATTCATATAGACACTACTGATATCGTCTGTCATAATCTGCATTTGACCTTTTACAGGAAAACCTGTCATCAATGGACTCACACAGCTGGATGACAAATAGTTTCACTGAAAGTGTCTGTTTTGCAGATCATACAGAGCTTATGCGAAACATGAACGATGCTTGCTGACACAGCGACTAAAAATATAGGCTTCCAAGGCCACACTCTTAAGAAACTACTTCATGTTTCCCATCTTCAGCAAAGACCAGAGGATAGGCATACAGCAAAACAAGAGAGTGATGGGCCTACAGGAATCCTTGATAATGATAAAGCTATGGGAGCCTGCATGATGTAGTCATGTCAGCTGCCAGGTGCTCGTGATGGAGTCGACACAGGCGTGCCAGTTGCAGGCTGAAGATTTATAAGGAGCAGATCACACAATGTGTGAGGAGTGAACAGACGTAAGCCTCCCCAGAGCAGTTTTCTGTATCACCCTAGAGAATACGCGGAGGAGGAGAGAAAGGAAAGAAGAAGAAGATGAAGGAGGAGAAGAAGAAGAAGAAGAAGAAGAAGAAGAAGAGAAGAAGTAAGAAGAAGACGAAGAAGAAGATGATGACGAAGACGAAGAAGAAAGAGGAAAAAAAGAAAAAAAGAAGAAAAAAAAAGAAGAAAAAATCTGAACCCGCAAAGTGTGCAGTGACAGGCACATGCTGAAGACATAAATCATCTCTTTCAAATAACTTTTCTCCTCACACATTTTTATCACAAGTTATCCTCTACATTTTTGACGAAAATTGATTGGATTTCAATAACCCAGACAAGAACAAAGCCTACAGAGAGCACTGAACATGTTTAGCGTTGTCAAATCAACGTGAAATAATCAAATCACGCCAATACTGTGTCAGCCCAGGCCGCCTTCTCTTTGTTCACTGTGTCAGATGTGCCCTGGATAGATTGAACGTTCGCAGAAAAAAAACCAACCAAAAAAAACCAAAACAACAACAACCAAAAAACAAAACAAAAACCCAAAACAAACCCTGTCACGTTGAATGACACAAAAATTGTCACACTGAATGTACACAAAATTGTACATTTAATGTGCACAAAAATTTGTCACACTGAATGTAAACACACACACACACACACACACCACACAAACACACACACACACACACACACACACACACACACACACACACACACACACACACACACACACACACACACACACACACACACACACACACACACACACACACACACACACACACACACCAGAGTCAAATTGAATATTCGCAAAAATTGTCACATTAAATGCAAGTAAATATTGTCACATTGAATGTATGTAAAAAAAAAAAGTCACCAGTAGAAGGCCAGCATAAACGTAATGGGCAGATTACGTAAAGAGACAGCTGAATAATTGTCAGGAAGGAAAACTGGCAAACATGAAGAAATCAAGTTACAAGCTGTACAAAGTAAAATGGTTAACTTATGAAGACTATGCATGCCAGTCTTCTGCACTCACGTAATGCTTTCATGTGATTAACCCTTTCTAACCTTTTTACTTTTTGTTTTATATCTGTATTTTCAGTAAAAATCCAATAACATCCGTAATGTAACGAAATTGTTATTTTGAAAAAAAACCCAACCTCGAATACCAAGTGATCTGTTGTGCAGATCTTGATCATGTCACATTTGGAAAGGTATCATGTTCACAGTCAAAAGCAGAACAATCGTTAAACCGTTGCCATTATTTTTTCTCTGCACACGATCATCTTCCAGCATGGTTTGCCAAGCTAAATGTGAATACTGCTTTCTTCATTGTAAGTGGAAGCAATGCAACATCACTACTCTTGTTTCACTCACAAGAACCTTCGCTTCCCTTCACCTGTACAACACATATACCACGTCTCTCTATGGTGCATTCTGTAGCACATTACTTGCCTGTGACGTTCTACTGGGTCAGTTTATGCACATCGGCCTCGACTTTTCTCCTCAGTTTGACCGGAAAATCAAATTGAACGTCTAGTCCTTCGGAAGTGGACTACGAAACGATCAGATTCCCGTGCTTTCTGGTTGAGCACGCTAAAGATCCCACGGCATTTGAAAACTATGAAGAGCAGGCATTGCCCGGCTACCTTGGTATAAAATATTGGAGAGATAGATTGATTTCCCAGGTCCCATCCCTTGAAGACCTTCCTGCCTTTTTAACGTCTCGGTAAAAAAATGTGAATATGAATATGAATTTGAATCGAGGGAGAGGGGATGGAAGCCACTCTCGTGGTGCTGGCCCCCAGGAAAAGTTGAGGTCTCTGCCACCTCACTCCCCTACGGCCCCAGGGTTATGGAACTATCTAGGTAGGACCTCAGGACCTGGCCAACTCATGGGTTTATGTACAGGCTTAATTAAGGCTTGTGCTGTGATCATTCTGGATCCTCTCCATCACGTGGCACCTGTGACGTTAGTGCATATGGAATTCATTCCGAGCGCGGAGACGTCATCTTGAGAAACTGAAACTGAAACTGAAACTGAAACTGAAATTGAAATGACGCTAGGAAAACGGAATTATCCATTTCTGGGCGTTTGGAAACTGCTGATCCCTGGAGGCCCATTAAAAATGTAAGTCAACAGAAGGCCTATCGTACACGTGCTATGGTTGCTCTGGCATTAACGACAAAACAAGAGGAAAGAATCATCGACCGTCACTGCTCACACTTTGTAGCCTCCTAAACAGTTTGTTTTAGTGACGTTGTAAATGCCACACAAAACCTGCAATTTCTCATGCAGCAAACGCCACAACAATCGTAGAAAGGCCACAATCAAGACACACGTTGCTGGCATTCCGGAACACAGAGGAGAGGCAAAGAGATTTTGTGTCAGTGTGTGTGTGTGTGTGTGTTTGTGTGTGTGTGTGTGGTGTGTGTGGTGTGTGTGTGTGTGTGTGTGTGTTGTGTGTGTGTGTGTGTGTGTGTGTGTTGTGTGTGTGTTGTGTGATGTGTGTGTGTGTGTGTGTGTGTGTGTGTGTGTGTGTGTGTGTGTGTGTGTGGTGTGTGTGTGTGTGTGTTGTGTGTGTGTGTGTGTGTGTGTGTGTGTGTGTGTGTGTGTGTGTGTGTGTGTGTGTGTGTGTGTGTGTGTGTGTGTGTGTGTGTGTGTGTGTGTGTGTGTGTTGTGTGTGTGTGTGTGTGTGTGTGTGTGTGTGTGTGTTGTGGGTGTGTGTTGTGTGTGTGGTGTGGTTGTGGAAGACTAGAACGGCGTGTGTCATCAATCCTCCAGACACATATAGCAGGTCCAGTACAGGAGGTTGAAGAGAACAAAGACAGCAGGGAAGATAATCCGGGACACCTTGTCCACTCTCCGTGCTCTCTGCCGCATCATCGTTGTCTTGGAGAACAGGCGTTTGTTCCCTCCGTTCCTCTCCTGTCCGCCACACAGATGTACATACTGTTAATGGATCAGTCAGTCAGTCAGTCAGTCAGTCAGTCAGTCAGTCATCAGTCAGTCATCGTCAGTCAGTCAGTCACTCATTCACTCATCACAGTCAGTCAGTCAGTCAGTCAGTCAGTCAAATCAGTCAGTCAGTCAGTCAGTAGTCAGTCAGTCAGTCAGTCAGCAAGACTTAAGCCACAGCTCAAAGACACTAAAATACGCTATACATCTCGCAAAGGAGAAAATGAACACTAACTTATGTATCATATTTACAAAGTGAACACTAACGTATACATCATGTTTACAAAGTGAACACTAACGTATACATCATGTTACAAAGTGAACACTAACGTATACATCATGTTTACAAAGTGAACACTAAGTATACATCATGTTTACAAATGAACACTAACGTATACATCATGTTTACAAAGTGAACACTAACGTATACATCATGTTTACAAAGTGAACACTAACGTATACATCATGTTTACAAAGTGAACACTAACGTATACATCATGTTTACAAAGTGAACACTAACGTATCATCATGTTTACAAAGTGAACACTAACGTATGCATCATGTTTACAAAGTGAACACTAACGTATACATCATGTTTACAAAGTGAACACTAACGTATGCATCATGTTTACAATGTGAACACTAACGTATGCATCATGTTTACAAAGTGAACACTAACGTATACATCATGTTTACAAAGTGAACACTAACGTATCATCATGTTTACAAAGTGAACACTAACGTATAATCATGTTTACAAAGTGAACACTAACGTATACATCATGTTTACAAAGTGAACACTAAGTATACATCATGTTTACAAAGTGAACACTAACGTATCATCATGTTTACAAAGTGAACACTAACGTATACATCATGTTTACAAAGTGAACACTAACGTATGCATCATGTTTACAAAGTGAACACTAACGTATACATCATGTTTACAAATGAACACTAATGTATACATCATGTTTACAAAGTGAACACTAATGTATACATCATGTTTACAAATGAACACTAACGTGTACATCATGTTTACAAAATGAACACTAACGTATACATCATGTTTACAAAGTGAACACTAACGTGTACATCATGAAAGCTACGCAGTAAGTAGCTTTTTTGTCACTGAAGACAGTTCAGCAGGTAGCCATATGTATATATCATGTTTACAAAGTGAACTGAGAGTGTCATGAGTGTTACCGAAAGACTAACGTATATATCATGTTTACAAAGTCTCATATAAATATCGATTCACATTACACACGTGCTAAGAACTAAGCATTGCCATTCTCACACAACGTATGCTATTGACAGAACATTATGACAAAGCACTTTTCATGTAAACATGTTTGTGTACACATTTATCTTTACAAAGATACAATGACAACAGCAGTTTTATTGCCAGGATCATCAAGAGTGAACGAGGAATAATGTGTGGTGTCAACAGTTTCACTCTCATCACATCCACACTGACTTACAACATCGGTAGTGACCATGACCATGTCCGTGTTCACCTCATCCTCTTCTCCACCTCTCTCACTTCCCTTTAGACACGCACATTGAACACGGCCTTCAAACGATAATACAGACTGATGCCCGTTATCAGCATGTTTTGTGTAAAGAAAATCACTCATTCCGATTTTCTTGGGGGGGATAAAAAGATTAGAAGTCTGGCATTGGAAAATCACACTTCAAGACGAATGTTTACAGAACCAGTGGAAATCATGCAGGGCAAGGATCTTTAGACAGACACATGGGGTTTGAACTGACAAGCATATACTGACAAAGCAAAGATAAGGGGCTGGAACTAAACAGCAGGAAGACTGAAGTCATGGTGATCAGTAAAAAACATGAAATCCCCTCATGCAAAATAACAGCAAATTGCACAACCTTGACACAGGTTGATAAATTCAAATACCTGGGAACGATCATTTCATCAGACGGCAGATGCGCATCAGAAATAGCCGGCAGAATCGGCCAAGCCAAAACAGCATTCAAGAAGATGACAAGCATTCTTACCAACAAATGCCTATCAATTAACATCAGGAAGAGAGTTCTTGAATGTTAATAGAACCAATACTGTTGTACGATGCGAGGCGTGGACAGTCAACAAACAAAGCCAGAACAAGATTGAGGCAGCCGAGATGTGGTTTCTAAGAAGAATGTTGAGGGTTCCATGGACAGCAAAGAAAACAAACGAGATAGTCTTGATGGAGGCAGACACAAGTAGATCATTCATAAGGAAGATTAGGAAAAGACCATAGGCCATTTTATGAGGAAGGGGGATTTGGAGCACCTGGTCACAACGGGAAAGCTGGAGGGAAAGAGAGCACCGGGTAGACCCAGGGAGAAAATGCTGTACGGACTTGCAGAATGGCTGGGGACGGGGAGGGTGGGGGAGATGCTAGGGGCAACGAGAGATAGAGGCAGATGGAAGTCCATGATCGCCAACGCATTGCGGCAGGGCACCTGATGATGATGATACTGACAAAATGCTCACTGCAAGTAAAGATCGGTCAGTTAACAAAGATAGCACCAGCCACACAGCCAAGCACTCGGCTTGATGAGCGTCCCAAGAGGACCAGAAAATCACTCTCTTCTGTGCTTAAAACATACAGGCCTGAACGCAGTCTCAGGTCAAGCAACCAGAAGCTTCTGGCAAAATCAAAATCAAAAATACAAAACCATAGGACACTTAGCCTTTCGTTGCCAGGCCCCACTTCTCTGGAACGATCTGCCTTTTTCTCTCCGCTGTTCATCATCTCCCTCTTCTTTCAGGGCGGGCCTCAAAACTTATCTTTTTGATAAATACTACCAGTAATGAAACGTGATTTTTGATCTTTCTGATTCAGTAATGTTTGTATTAGTACTTGCTTGCAACAGATGTGCTAGTGAGTGTGCTGGGGGGACTAGGAGTGGGAGTTAGTATAATTGACCACAAGACATAGGGCTGATTGGGAAAAATGAACTAATTAATGTAAAGCGCTGTGAGTCTTTACCTATGTGTAGGAGAATAGTGCTATATAAAAGTGATTTATCGTTATTATTATTATTATCATTATTATTATTATTATTACTTTCTCAGCAAATCTGCTGTCTCCAAGTGAGTAACTTTCTTGTATCCTAAGACTACACGAAAATACATATAACTGGATGCATGGTGTTAATAAACGTTGACCTATCTCCATCCATCAATACCATTCTGCCCTCTCTCTGTCTTACCCCTTCACACCAATCCCTCCTCTCTACAACTATTCTCAACCCCACTCCACAATCAGCTCTCTCCCAGTTACTTAGTTTGAAATACTTGTACTGCAGAAGGCCCGACCAGTTGTTACACAGGACACAAAACATGAACAACGCATGCCACTGGTAATTAAAATAAAATCATAGTGTACACGTATAGAGAACCATAGCACTGAAAAAAACCTGACCTCATCTTAATGCACAAAATGTAAATCAAACTGAACGCCACCATGGAAACAAACAGAGGCCATAAACACAGGAAAAGGGAACAGGAACGTGCATCAAACGATGAATAAATGAGGAACAGAATCAGGGGAAGTAATCTTCTCTGTCGTTGTGTCCTAAATCTGGTGTTTTTGTTTTGTTATGTACGAGAGTTCTTGAATGTTATATAGAACCGATAATGTTATACAGTTGTGAGGCGTGGACAGTCAACAAGCAAAGCCACAACAAGATTGAGGCAGCCGTGATGTGGTTTCTAAGAAGAATGTTGAGAGTTCCATGGACAGCAAAGAAAACAAACGAGACGGTCTTGATGGAGGCAGACACAAGAAGATCATCCATAAGGAAGATTAGGAAAAGACAGGCAACATTTATAGGCCATATTATGAGGAACGCGGAATTGGAGCACCTGGTCACAACAGGAAAGCTGGAGGGAAAGAGAGCACCAGGTAGATCCAAGGAAAAGATATTGGACGGACTTGCAGAGTGGCTGAAGACAGAGAGGGTGGACGACGTGCTTGCGGCAACAAGGGATAGAAACATATGGAGGGCCATGATCGCCAACACCATGTGGCAAGGCACTTGATGATAATGATGTACGCTTGACAAAAGCCAGTTGGACAAAACGTTGCACCTGTCTTGTTTAGTCAATTAAAATACACATTCTCATTCTGTTTGTATGTGTTTGTAGTGTCTTTTTACCCAACATCTAGCACATTATACATTAACAAACCTCACAATCAGATTTTGCTCCCACCACCGACCCATCTTTCAAGCGTATAATGTAACAATTTTCAGTAATTGTGTTTTTCTTTCTCACAACGGATTTATCATGTAAGACACAGGATGCTCTATCCTGGAAAGGCATGTCGCCACAGTGAAACGCCACCTTTTTGTGTCACCGTATCTTCTTTTTGTTTTAACCCTTTGACCCCTAAACCCTGGCCATCAGCATCCTTCATTATCAACCATATCAGCATGCAAAACAACATGTTATCCCTTTAGTTCCCTCACCCTATCCAGCTGCTTTCTACAGGATACTGGTGGATAGGGTGAGGGAATCAGAGGGTTAACTTTTTGCAGTTAGTGGATAAGGTGCGCGAGTCAAAGGGTTAAATATGCTTTAGTGTTTTTCGTGTTATGTGACACTGAATATAACGACAAATGAGGACATGCAATAAATATGCATATAGATATACACAGATATAATATACATATACATGCTAGTAGATGCATATGTACACATCTAATTAAGTATACACAAACCCATACACATTTACACAAACACATACACATACAAACTAAATCAATGCCTTTATATCAACATAATAATAAAAACATATTGATTGGAATGTTTACAACTGGGTACATCAAGAGACTGAACAGTTATGGTTATAACAGATAAACTGAAAAAAGAGCAAAACAGATCCAGATATATATTTTTGATACAAAACCATTTCGAAAGTAGAATTACCTCCAAACAAGCCATGGCCTGCAAAAAAGACTTGTCTTCTTGAAATTTCATAAATAATGAATGACTTAAAATTTTATATGGATGATTGATGTTTTTCTGTGACTCGATTTATCTGTATATTTAGACTTTTGGTAACTCATGTTTAACGCAAATTCCTTACAGATACCAATCCCTTTGGAATCTAGGTATAGAACCAATTGTGTTTTTATTGCGATTTTTTTATTTTATGGTTATATTTCAAGTCCGGAATGAAAAGAAAGATATAACGAAGAGCTCTTCTATTGTCACACACACACACACACACACACACACACACACACACACACCACACACACACACACACACACACACACACACACACACACCACACAACACCACACACATACACACACTCACACACACACACACACACACACACACCACACACACACACACACACACATACACACACACGCACACACACACACACATATATATATATATATACATATATAAATATATATAGATAGATATATACATACATACACATCTCTCGCTCTTCTCTTATTATACATACAGATATATATATATATATATATATATTATATATATATATATATATGATATAATATATATTGGTGAGTGTAATTATAAAGTTATTAAATTAGATCACATGAATTTCCAAGTATATTAGAAAAAAGAAATTTCTGTTAATTTCATACTAATTCCATACTGTGACATAATGGACATTTTTGTTTCATTCATTCTTTTTTTTTCAAAGCTTAGTATTCGCATCTTCACAAAAAAGTGTTCAGTTGTGTTTTTAACCCCAAAGCTGAATAAGCAATGGTTAGTCAAACTTATTGTAATTTAATTTGAAATTATCTTTTAAATTTAACTTCTTTTACGGTTCAGAAGTACAAACTCAAGTCATGTCATTAGTACATTTAGATTAATAAACACACTTACAACATACCGAAGCACAATTGCAAAGTCTGTGACAAATATAAGATTTGGAAATAAAACAAATTATGGCTTACCACTTAATTCGTCACTATCTGGGTAAATATAACAAGCTGAGTATGATATATACATATGCTAAGTAATATCAATGCATTATGGGGAAAAAGAACGATGGGAAAAAAGCTTACTTTGGATAAAAAATAACCTGTAATCATATCATCTGACATACTTTAAGAAAATTAAGTTTTGCATGATATTCTTCTGTTTTACATTTGGCTTGTATTTGCTTTAAAAATAACTTGGTTGACAATTTCTTAAACATGTACAAATAGTACTTCGCAGGCAGTTCGATGAAATAAAATACTGGTTCAATATGAGTATACTGTTCTATATAAAAAAGAACTGTGTCTTTTGTAATCTTCACACAGGTAGACACTTCAAATTTAACGTTGAACGAGTTTTTAAACCTCTGCCTATATCGTTGACTAATATCACAGCTCCATAAACATGTTCAGTACTTTTCTTCTAAAAGCCACATTTTCGTCGTACTGGTTATTCCCATCTGCTTGAGTAGTACACGTGTTCCAACAATTATCTCAATTTTCAAATGGAAACATTTTTGTTGCCAGAAATCTTTGGACGTTTCAAATTTGGAACCACATTGTTCTTGTTAATGCCTTTGACTGAATGTATCTGGAAGAAAAATCTGTTTCGTTTAATGTTCTAAACAACGTTTTCCCTCCCACTTTGAGCAACACTCTGGTTTCATGATATCAGTAATCAATATGTTGTAATATTGCCATGTATCTTTCGTGACAGAGTAAATAATTTTCAAGGCAGTATTTGTTTCCGGTGCAATTTGTCATTAATCTTTACGTAACCCTTTCTGTACACAGCTCTCATTCACAGATACACAGCCAGTACCAGTAACAAAATCATTGTTTATATAAAATGTTATCTTAACCTTTAATTACCAAAGAAAAGTTTCCATCGTTTAAAAAAATGCTATCTTGACCTGTAATTACCAAAGAAAAATTTCGACCATTAAAATAAAAAGACAAAGGTAAAAAAAGTGCTAGACAGTAAACTGCAAGTTCAATCCTTTTTCTGCTTCGTTACTTTACCTCCCATTCATTTCATTCATATGTTCTTGCTTAATTATGAACGTGCTTTTTTGTACAAAATTCTGTCAAGAACAACTCCTTTTTGCAGTGGGATCTTTTACGTGCGCTGAAGTGCATGTAGCAAATGCGACCTCTGTTGATCATCTCATCCGAAGACTTTCACCACACTACCATTCAAGGTCTGATAGGACCTCTGTTCTTTATCTTATCCCTAAGACTTTCACCACACTACCATTCAAGGTCTGATAGGACCTCTGTTCTTCATCTTATCCCTAAGACTTTCACCACACTACCATTCTAGGTCTGATAGGACCTCTGTTCTTTATCTTATCCCTAAGACTTTCACCACACTACCATTCTAGGTCTGATAGGACCTCTGTTCTTTATCTTATCCCTAAGACTTTCACCACACTACCATTCAAGGTCTGATAGGACCTCTGTTCTTCATCTTATCCCTAAGAATTTCACCACACTACCATTCAAGGTCTGATGGGACCTCTGTTCTTCATCTTATCCCTAAGACTTTCACCACGCTATAATTTATGGTCTGACAGTGGAAGAGATACCTTTGTCTGTAGGGAATTGAACCCAGGATACTATACATCCTAGACCGGCGCTTCAATGTTTTTATTTTCTGTTAGCTTCCTGCAGCGAGCTGGTGGATAAGGTGAGCGAAGTGAAAGGATTTTAACCACTATGCCACCATTCAAAGTCTAAGGAAAAAAAATATGAATGCGGTCTGCAGTCCATGGAGCTGTGAATGAGTACCAGCTCGTAGTCAGGATTGAGGATGCAAAAAACAACGACAGAGAGGTGATGGACACTTTACTCATAATGCTAGCCCCGAGAAAAGCTAAAACCTCCACTTCTCCCCTTACGACCTCAGGGTTCATGGGACAATCTTTTCCACTACCTTTTATAACTGCTCCAGATATTCAACTCACCTCATCCCCGCTTTCACTGACACCGCCTCCGGCAGACTTGGTGACGGTTCCTGCCATAGTCCCAGCCACAGTGGCCGGTCCAGGTGTGGATGTGGAGCCCAGCCTGAGGCCTCCGTGAATGGTCTGCCGGCGTCTCTCCACGCGCGCGTTGACGTTGACATAGGCGAACTCGATGAGAGCTGAGAAGACGAAGATGAGGCACATGGCCATCCACACGTCCAGTGCCTTGACATAGGACACTCTGGGTAGATTGGACCGGGCACTGGCACTCTGAGTCGTCATCGTCAGCACTAGTAGAGGACAAAGGGAACATGTATACATGAGTATTGTATGTTTGAAAACTATAGATATTTAATGCGCTTCAGTTTGTCTGTGCCACGAACAGACAAATCATGATGATGGACCATCTCATCTGACGGATAAGTAGACATACCGGAGTTGAGCTCCTGGGTTTTCATGTGGGATAGAAGACCAGTCCTGGTGACAATGTCCTTCTGCAGCCTTTGCATGGGAAAGAATCCTGCTGCCTTAGGTTCTGTATGGCAGGTTCCTCTTCTATTGAACAGCAATCGTTCTGCGGTGTTCAGACGTGACTGTGGCCTAACTGCAATGGTGTCGTCAGGGTACAACACCAGTGACGTTGATACCGCAGTTGATGTGGTGAGTCTTCAGAGTATCCCTGCATCGCTTTAGTGATCTTCTCTGACCATGGTATAATGCTTCAGCTCTCTATACAGGAGAGTGTTCGGGACGCGGTTGCTTTCCATAGGGACAATATATTTTAACCAACAAAACTGTAGTAGATTAACAGACACACTATGCTTGATAAACCATACTTATTCAGAACTTGAAGGCTGGACTTTCGATCTTACGACAAGAGTTATAGATCTTTGGCGGAGCTGTTCCACAGCAGCTGAATGTGTCCGTGACAGGTAGTTCAGGCCTATTAGTAGCACAGCGGTGTACTCAGAACTACTGCTCTGTACATAACAATCTTTTAAGATAAACCTGATGTCCTTGGTCTTGCCAAAACCTCTTGTTCAGCGTTCCGGAGCCTTGGAGATGTACAACGTCATCTTCCCGTCAAAAGATCAATCGCTGTTCACAGACAACTACTCACACATCATGACCTATGACCTCCAGCCCAAGGTGGTAGATGGCAGTGGAGTCATCCACACAGCTAGCCATTAGATCTGACTGAAACCCCACGAAACCATCAAAAGCCCAGATCAGGAGACAGTTGAACCAAGTTCTACACCGTTCGTTCATCCCACACACTCCACTCATACACCAAGGCAGGCAAATGGACAAACAGAGTAGTCAAGACAGGTAGATGGACAAACAAAATAACCAGTCAAGATAGGCGACGATAGACGAACTGACTAGACCACACAGGCAGATAGACAGACGAAATGACCAGTCAAAACAGGCAGTTGAACAAACTGACCAGTCAGGACAGACAGACGGACATAAATACAGACAAACTGACCAGCCAAGACAGGCAGATGGACAGACAAAATGACACTGACCAGTCAAAACAGGCAGACAGACACACAAACTGATCAGTCAAGACAGACAGACAGACAGACAAACAGATCAGTCAAGACAGGCAGACGGACAGACAGACAGACAAACTGACCAGTCAAGAGAGGCAGATGGACAAACTGACCAGTCAAAACAGGCAGACAGACAAACCGACACTGACCAGTCAAAACAGACAGACAGACAAACTGACCAGTCAAAACAGGCAGACAGACAAACTGACACTGACCAGTCAAAACAGACAGACAGACAAACTGACCAGTCAAAACAGGCAGACAGACAAACTGACACTGACCAGTCAAAACAGACAGACAGACAAACTGACCAGTCAAAACAGCAGACAGACAAACGATCAGTCAAAACAGCAGACAGAAGACAAACTGACCAGTCAAAAGACAGACAGACAGACAGACAAACTGACCAGTCAAAACAGACAGACAAAGTGACAGTCAAAACAGACAGACAGACAGACAAAACTGACCAGTCAAACAGACAGACGACAGACAAACTGACCAGTCATACAGCAGACAGACAGACAAACTGACCAGTCAAAACAGACGAAAATGACCCCAGAGGACAGACAGACAGACAAACTGACCAGTCAAACAGACAGACAAAGTGACATCAGAAGCAGACAGACAAACAATGACCAGTCAGACAGACAGACAGCAGACAGACAAACTGACCAGTCCAGGACAGGCAGACAGACAGACAAACTGACCAGTCAAAACAGACAGACAAATGACCAGTCAGGACAGACAGACAGACAGACAAACTGACCAGTCAAAACAGACAGACAAACTGACCAGTCAGACAGCAGACAGACAGACAAACTGACCAGTCAGACAGGCAGACAGACAGCAAACTGACCAGTCCAACAAGACAGACAGACAAACTGACCAGTCAGAAGGCAGACAGACAGAAAACTGACCAGTCAACAGGCAGACAGACAGCAAACTGACCAGTCACAACAGGCAGACAGACAGACAAACTGACCAGTCAGAACAGGCAGACAGACAGACAAACTGACCAGTCAGACAGGCAGACAGACAGACAAACTGACCAGTCAGACAGGAGCAGAAGACAAACTGACCAGTCACGACAGGCGACAGACAGACAAACTGACCAGTCAGACAGGCAGACAGACGACAGACACAAAGATGACACTGACCAGTCAAACAGGCGAGAAAACTGACCAGTCAGACAGGCAGACAGACAGACAAACTGACCAGTCACGGAGGGCGAAGACAACATCACTCGATCAGTCACAGCATCAATGCCAGTCCAGATCAAGTCGCAGACCAGACAACATACACAGTCATGGAGGCGAGTACATCTGGCACATGCATCATGTCATGCCAGCGAACTCATACATGATGCACAGCATGAGTGCATGTACATCCATCATCATCATCATCATCATCTCACATCATCATCCATCATCATCATCATCACTCATCACTCCTATTGCACTCAACATCATCACATTCATCTCATCATCATCACATTATCATACATCATCATCTCATCATCATCATCATCATCATCTCTTTCCTCATCATCATCATTCATCATCATCCTCTCAATCCATCATCATCATCATCATCATCATCATCATCATCATCATCATCATCATCATCTCATCTATTCCATCCATCATCAGCCATTTATGGTCAAGTTACATAACATTGTACTGTATCATCATCATCATCATCGTCGTCGTTGTCGTCATCTCATCATCGTCGTCGTCGTCACCACACCACCATCGTCGTCGTTGTCGTCTCATCATCATCATCATCATCATATCGTCGTCGTAGTTGTCGTCGCCGTCGTTGTCGTCTTAGTCGCCAACGTCCATGACTTTATCGTCATCGTCATTCTAATGTTTCAGGATTATCCTCATTATCAACGTCGTCGTGTGAATATAATCGTCACCATCGACGTCGTAAATATCTTGCCAGCAGCAGCATCGTCATATACTGTGTTGTTCTACAATGAGTTGCTGTGATGATGATCATCCCATGATTGCCATTTTCATCTCGTCCGCAGTCAGTAAACGGAACAGGATAAGTGAACTCTTATTTTATAATAAAGTTACGTTATCGTCTTATTTAACCCTTTGACTCCGCACCCTGTCACCAGCTTGTCAACCATGCTAACAAAGCAAAAACTTAACCATTGTAACTGAGAGCCAGGTTCAACCAGTAGCCATTAACCATTTGATCCCTCACCCTACCACCAGCTTTCTGCAGAAGCTGGTGGATAGGTCAGGAGTCAACGGGTTAAGTCTTTGCAGCTGGTGGACAGCAGAGGGAGTCAAAGAGTTAACTGCATGATCATAGTAATATTGTGTCGTTCCTACACTGATAGCTACCATCGTCACAGCAGCACAGTACCTTGCTTTGTGCACACACACAACAACAACAACAACAACACAAGCAGTAACAACATAACCTTCAACAGCTGTTATTGCAAAGAAACAAACAACACATCAACATCAAGAACAACATAACATGAGGAAAAGACAACAATGAGGGGGAAAAAGAAGAAAATGGAAGACGGAAGAGAAGGACTAGAAAAATAAAAGAAGGCAGCAGAAGATGACAACTAAGAAGAAGAAAAAGCTGATGACGATGATGGTGATAATAAATCAAAGATGATGATGATGATGAAGAAGAAGAAGGAGGAGGAGGAGGAGGAGAAGGAGACGAAGAAGAAGAAGAAGAAGAAGAAGAAAAGAAAAAAACCCAAAACAAAATTAAAAAAATAAAAAAAAGGAAGAAGAAGAAGAAGAAGAAGAAGAAGAAGAAGAAGAAGAAGAAGAAGAAAAAGAAGAAGAAGAAGAAGAAGAAGAAGAAAATTAGAAGAAGAAGCAAAGGATGAAGAAAAAGAAGAAGAAGAAGAAGAAGAACAACAACAACAACAACAACAACAAGAACAAGAACAAGAAAGAGAAGAAGAAGAAGAGAGACACTGACACATGATTTACTTTGAAGGCCATCGGCCCATACACAAATCAGGGATTGAGGGAGGAGTAACACTGTTAAGTAAAGGCGACAGCGAGCGAGCGAGCGAGATAGATAGATAGATAGATACAGAGAGAGAGAGAGAGAGAGAGAGAGAGAGAGAGAGACAGACAGACAGACAGGAGGAGTAACACTGTTAAGTAAAGGCGAGAGCGAGCGAGATAGATAGATAGATAGAGAGAGAGAGAGAGAGAGAGTGAGAGAGAGAGAGAGAGACCGACAGACAGACAGACAGACAGACAGAGGCAAACAGAGACAGAGACAGAGACAGACAGACAGACAGACAGAGGGAGAGAAGGTGAATGAAAGACGAAAGGAAGAGAAGGAAGAGAGAGATTAGAGAGAGAGGGAGAGAGAGAGAGAAGGGGGGAAGAGGAAGAGAGGGAGAGAAAGACAGAGAAAAGCAGAGAGAGAAAGAGAGACAGGGAGAGAGACAGATGGAGAGAGAGAGAGAGATGGAGAGAGCGAGAGCGAGAGAGAGAGCGGGAGAGAGAGAGAGAGAGAGGAGAGAGAGAGAGAGAGAGAGAGAGAGAGAGAGAGAGAGAGAGAGAGAGAGAGAACGTGTAGGTGTGAGAACTGGATGGAATGCAAAGATGGTAAGGAAGATTAGAATTAATGATTCTCGAACTTCCTTTTCTCGTTATTTCAAAACATTTTATTTATTTGTTCATTGTCTTCTCTTATCAGTTATTTTTTTCAGGGCCAGAGCTGGATGTAGAACATTAATCAGATGCTATCTGTTTGTGTCTGTCCCCAACACACAGCAAGGGAGAAGAAACATAAAACGACACGACACGACACGATACACAGCACAACACAGCACAACACAGCACAACACAACACAACACAAAACACAACACAACACAACACAACACAACACAACACAATACAGCACAGCACAGCACAACACACCACAACACAACACAACACAATACAACACAACACAGCACAGCACAACACAACACAGCACAGCACAGCACAGCACAGCACAGCACAGCACAGCACAACACAACACAACACAATACAACACAACACAGCAAAACACAACACAACACAGCACAACACGACACAGCACAACACGACACAGCACAACACGACACAGCACAACACAGCACAACACAGCACATCACAACACAGCACAACACAGCACAACACAACACAACACAACAGAACACAACACAACACAACACAACACAACACAACACAACACAACACAACACACCACACCACAACACAACACAACACAGCACAGCACAACACAACACAGCACAGCACAGCACAACACAACACAACACAACACAACACAACACAAACACAACACAGCACAGCACAGCACAGCACAGCACAGCACAACACAACACAACACAACACAACACAACACAGCACAGCACAGCACAGCACAGCACAGCACAGCACAACACAACACAACACAGCACAGCACAACACAACACAACACAACACAACACAGCACAGCACAGCACAACACAGCACAACACAACACAACACGACACAGCACAACACGACACAGCACAACACAGCACAACACAACACAACACAACACAACACAACACAACACAGCACACCACAACACAGCACAACACAACACAACACAACACAACACAGCACAGCACAGCACAGCACAACACAACACAACACAACACAGCATACCACAACACAACACAACACAACACAACACAACACAACACAGCACAACACAACACAACACAGCACACCACACCACACCACACCACAACACAACACAACACACAACACAACACAACACAACACAACACACCACAGCACACCACAACACAACACAACACAACCAACACAACACCACACCACACCACACCACAAACCACAACACAACACAACACAACACAACACAACACAACACAACACAACACAACACAACACAACACAACACAACACAACACAACACAACACACACATACACATGCACCACTCACATGCTCACTGTCGCGCACGCGGCACACACATTACACACAAACATATGCACACACAAACACAAACACACACACACACACAACCACACACCACACACACACACACACACACACACACACACACACACACACACACACACACACACACACACCACACACACATTTACAATGCTAATGGAGATACGCATAGAGATAACAACAAAAACACAACACACACATACAGACGGGCACATATACACATATACACATGTACACAGACGTAAGGACAGACAAACATAAACTCAGACACAGACACCTATACACAGACACAGACACACACAGACACAGACACACACAGACACAGACACAGACACAGACACACACACACACACACACACACACACACACACATACACACAGAAACACACACAATAACACACACACACACACACACACACAAACACACACACACACACACACACACACACACACACACACACACACACACACACACATTAACAATGCTAATGGAGATACGCATAGAGATAACAAAAACACAACACATACTCGTACATGCAGACGGGCACACATACACATGTACACAGACGTAAAGACAAACGAACATAAACACAGACACCTATACACAGATACATATACACATACACAGACACACAGACACACACACACACACACACACACACATACACACACAGACACACACACACACACACACAAACACACACACACACACACACACACACACACACACACACACACACGCACACACACACACAACACACACACACACACACACAATATAGGCACACATGCTCGCGTGTCTTACTTACAGAGATGCTGAACCAACGTCATTATTAGCCATATGATTGTTTTATTACTTATTGAACATATGTAACATCCTTGCGGGGATGAATGGTGGGAAGCAGCAGAACATTCTTTCAGTAACATTATCTGCTAAAATTTCGTTTCTATTCTCGTTTGCTCGCACTCTGACAAAACTGTGTAGAATTTCATACAAAGTCTTTTCTTTTATTGTTGTTTAAAGCCCAGCCGACTGCGCAGAGCCATATCAGGGCTATAACGCTTCAAAACACACAAAACTTCAACAGGAAAAAAGAAAAAAAAAAAGAAAATTAAGTACACATATAAATGCATTCGCGCACATAATCTAAGGACATACCCCCGGCGTTGGACCACTCCGTCCAATTTATCGCACAGGGGAGATTTAAAAAACACACCTGAATACAAATATAAGCATACATAAGGACACCAAAACATATATAAAAACAGGCATAAATTACCTAAAATTGCTTCCGCATATCTCACCTCCTTAGAGCCAAAAAATGCACTTAATACATGTACCCAATTATCAATCCGAAGAAAAAGCACATAAGACTTTATCGAAAAAATACAGGTGAATGGACCATTAAGGCAGAAAATAAGTAGAAATGACAGAAAGCAAGGCAACAAGACAGAAACAAAGAGAGTGACAGAAAAGAGGAAATTTCTAGCACAGGATTTCCAGAAGGTGGGGATACTATTTATACTGAAAGAGCCCCTGGCAACCCAACGGGGGGGGGGGGGGGGGGGGGGGGGGGTATCAAAATCTAAGCGATTTTCAAAAAAATAAAATCTATAAATGACATGACATGAAACACAGTATACATAAAATACGAATACAGACAGAAATGTGTGGGTGGGGAAGGGGAGAGAATAGAGGGAGAAAATTTACAGAGCTTATCGTCTTTATCTTCTATACTGAATTTCTTTCATGCAAAATAACAGCAAACGGCACAGCCTTGAGACAAGTTGATAAGTTTAAATATCTGGGAACGATTATTTCACCAGACGGCAGAAGCACATCAGAAATAGCCAGCAGACTCGGCCAAGCCAAAACAGCATTCAAGAAGATGAAAAGCATTCTTACCATCAAATGCCTATCAATTTACATCAGGAAGAGAGTTCTTGAATGTTATATAGAACGATAATGTTATACAGTTGTGAGGCGTGGACAGTCAACAAGCAAAGCCAGAACAAGATTGAGGCAAGATCCAAAACAAGTGCGACTGCCCGCGCCCAAGCAAAGATTGAGGCAGCCGAGATGTGGTTTCTAAGAAGAATGTTGAGAGTTCCACGGACAGCAAAGAAAACAAACGAGACAGCCTTGATGAAGGCAGACACAGATACAAGAAGATCATTCATAAGGAAAATTAGGAAAAGACATGCAACATGTATAGGCCATTTTATGAGGAAAGGGGAATTGGAGCACCTGGTCACAACAGGAAAACTGGAGGGAAAGAGAGCACCAGGTAGACCCATGGAAAAAATACTGGACGGACTTGCAGAGTGGCTGAAGACAGAGAGGGTGGAAGATGTCCTTGCGGCAACAAAGGATAGAAACATACGGAGGGCCATGATCGCCAACGCCATGTGGCAAGGCACTTGATG
>CM060314.1:89865717-89878217 GCA_030674185.1 Monoplex corrugatus
GAGAGGAGAGAAACAACAACAAGCTACATTGTTGCAACTTTCTCTCCGTGTAACGAGCAGTTCGAATTTCACACGCTAAATCGACATAGACAAACAAAAATTAAACCCACGAAGCAGCAGCAGCAAGCAAGCAAGCAAGCCAAGCAAGCGAGCAAACAAGCAAGCAAACAAGCAAGCAAACAAGCAAGCAAACAAGCAAGCAAACAAGCAATTATACCACCAAACCTTCACCTAACACCACTTCCGTTGTAAAAATGCCAGGACAAAAACCGAGTACACTTTGCAGTTTGAGAAAGACACAGACCTTATTACAGTCCAAGGCTAAAAAAAACAAGCCACGAGAGATTGCCAGACGTCAGCCATACCTTCAGGTTACAGGGCATGATTAAATATTGATTTTCTCTGCTAAATGTCAGCGACAAACAACATGTGTTTTTATCTTGGAAAAACAAAACACTTTCCTCTCTCCCTCTCTCTGTCCCCCCCTTCTCTCTCTCTCTCTCTCTCTCTCTCTCTCTGTCTCTCTCGGTCTGTCTGTCTGGCGGGTCTGTCTATTTATCTAATTCTGTACACACAGAAAATGTATACATGGGTTCCACTGTGAAATATTATTGATCATATAATCGTCTTATCTCACCTCATCTGATCTGATCTGATCTGATCTCATCTCATCTCACCTCACCTCATACCCGTTTCTATTGTATCCTATCATATCGTATCGAAATACTGATTCTGTTTATCTGTCAGGGAAACTGGCCATGTCGAAATACTGAGTTTGTCCATCGCTCAGGAGTTTAGACTGTGGGTTTTGTTCGACAGGGATTCATCACGTTCGGACCATTCCATACGTACTCCACCCAAACTTGCAAGCTATTATCTGGCATACTCCCTAAGCAGGCACATAACCATATGCGCTGGCAGCATCCTGAAAAGAGAAGGGAGGGAATGGGGAAGAGATCTATGAAACGCTCGCAGGAACAAGAAGAAACACGAAAAAGGAATAAGAATGCGTATTTAATACAGTTCCTTTTCTCACACGGGACGGAGCAGCCGGGAAGTTTCAATCTTTTTCTCCTAATTTTTTTTATCTGGTGTTTGTTTGTTCGTGATATTACGCTTGACAAAGGCCAGTTGGCCGAAAATTTGCGCCTGTCTTGTCTTGTTGTATTAAATACACATTCTAATTCCTTTTTCGTGTTTTTTTTCTTGTTCCTGTTTGCTTGAGCGTGGACAGTCACATTTATTTTGGATTATGAAAGGCTTAGCTGACACCACCAGAATGATGGAAACATTAAAATGGGTCACAAACAGGACGGTTTCCAATATTGCCAGGTAGGATTGAACTCAGGATGTCAGATCTCTACACCGCGCTCAGGAAGATTCATCATCATCATCATCAGGTGCCTTGCCACATGGCGTTGGCGATCATGGCCTTCCATTTGTTTCTATCTCTTGTTGCCTCAAGCACCTCTTCCACCCTCTTTGTCTTCAGCCACTCTGCAAGTCCGTCCAATTTCTTCTCCCTGGGTCTACTTGGTGGTCTCTTTCTCTCCAGCTTTCCCGTTGTGACTAGGTGCTCCAATTCCCCTTTCCTCATAAAATGGCCAATAAATGTTGCCTGTCTTTTCGTAATCTTCCTTATGAATGATCTTCTTGTGTCTGCCATCAAGACTGCCTCGTTTGTTTTCTTTGCTGTCCATGGAACTCTCAACATTCTTCTTAGACGATTGGCCATGTCCAAATCTTGATTTTATTTCTGATTTTGTTTATCTCTTAGGAAGACTGGCCATGCGGAGAAATACTGATTCTGGTCATCTTTCAGAGAAAAATCAGCCATGTCAAAATACCGACTCTTTTCATCTCTTAGAGAAATTGGCAATGTCCAAATGATGAGTCTGCATATCGCTCAAGCAAACTGACCGTGCCAAAATACTGATTAAAAATGTTTTCAGATTTCAAAGGATAGCGTCTCTGCACTCACAACAAATTCCCAAGTTATAATGAAGTTACACACACTGTTACGGTCCAGCCTTAGATATGTTTCATTGAACAAAATTCCACATGCACTCATGCTGCAACGTAATGTCCTATGCACTCATGCTGCAACATAATATCCTATGCACTCATGCTGCAACATAATGTCCTATGCACTAATGCTGCAACAAAATGTCCTATGCACTAATGCTGCAACATAATGTCCTATGCACTAATGCTGCAACATAATGTCCTATGCACTAATGCTGCAACATAATATCCTATGCACTCATGCTGCAACATAATGTCCTATGCACTAATGCTGCAACATAATATCCTATGCACTCATGCTGCAACTTAATATCCTATGCACTCATGCTGCAACATAATGTCCTATGCACTCATGCTGCAACATAATGTCCTATGCACTCATGCTGCAAACGCCTTGTGACGGAAAAGGATAAGAACATCTATGGCATAAACTGCAAGCCTATGCATAATTCCTGCGCTCCAGCAAGGTTTTGAGGTTCGACAAAACTTTTCGGATATAATATTGTCTATTATATTTCAACATCTCCCACGACAAAAGGAAGTCGATGCGTCGCGTCTGACAAACAGCCTGATAATGCAGAAAATTGGGAGTGCTGAGAAATATATCCTTCAGGGTCTTCA
This sequence comes from Monoplex corrugatus, assembly GCA_030674185.1. Lineage (NCBI taxonomy): Eukaryota > Metazoa > Mollusca > Gastropoda > Littorinimorpha > Ranellidae > Monoplex > Monoplex corrugatus. The sequence continues at coordinate 89,868,364 of CM060314.1, forward strand.
GAGATTAGAAGGGAAAACCTAGTTTCCAACGAAACAATTTTCTTTCGTGAAACAAATTGTATAATTATTGTCAAGGCAGAAAACGTTACAGGCGCTTCAAGATTTATTTGTTTCCGGTATTCACATGATTGCTGTTTGAAAAACAAACTGATAATTCAGTTTCCAAACAATCATTTTTCATTATATGAATATGAAAGTTATATTTAGAGTTATTGATTGGACACAAATACTGGACTTGCTGCAAAATTTGCTTGTCTGAAATCATCAGAGGATCACAGAAAAAAGCATGGTTTCTAATAAAGAATGAATGAAAGAAAGAAAGAAACAAACAAAGAAACAAAAATAGAAAAGAAAGAAAGAAAAGAAACAAAGGAAGAAAAAAGCAAACAAACAAGCAAGCAAGCAAGCAAGCAAGCAAGCAAGCAAGCAATCAGAAAGAAAGAAAGAAAGAAAGAAAGAAAAGAAAAGAAAGAAAAAAGAAAGAAAAAAAGAAAGAAAGAAAAAGAAAGAAAGAAAGAAAGAAAAGAAAAAAAGAAAAAAAAAAAAAAGAAAAAGAAAGAAAGAAAGAAAAGAAAGAAAAAAAGAAAGAAAAAAGAAAGAAGAAAGAAAGAAAAAGAAAGATAACAAAATTATAAAAATCTTACATGATTTGATTAAACCAAATTATCGGACACATTCGATAATACGTTTGCATGACCTGTGTGCATTTACTGGCTAAATGAAATGAACTGGTGTAAATTGTATGAGTTTCATAAAACTTTCGTGACTGAAAGTGTGCAAATCAAAAAAGGTTATTTATCTTGAATCCTCAGAGGAGAAAAACAATTATTCCAGTTTCGAGACAAAGCTTCCTCGTGATGTGAATCATGAAGTTTTGAGTAAGCCTTTATAGATTTTGATTGAACAAACATGTGTGGGACGCGACTGAAGATAATTATATTTGTTTATAATCTTCATATGAGCGATAACATGATTGACCTAATGTCGAACAGTACTTGAGCATGCTGTGAATTCTGTACTTACAATCAAGCAAGATTTATTTTAAAAAAGATTGGAAACTAGTTTTGAAAGAACTCTTTAACTTTATCTAAACCTTAGATTTATAAGCAAACTTTTGAGCTTCTGATTTGACATAACATCAAAACAAGTTAGAAAGAGAATAAACTAACAACAAAAACAACAATAACAACAACAACAACAGCAGCAGCAACAGTAGCAGCAGGAGGAACAACAACAACAACAACAAAACAACAACAGCAAAAACAACAACGACAAAAAGAACATCAATCACAAAACTGGAAAAGAACGACACCGTAAATTAACAGCACCAAAAATGGGCGAAACAAACAAACAAACAAACAAACAAACAAACAAACAAACAAACACACAAACAAACAAACAAGCAAACAAACAAGACAGAAAAACAAACAAACGAACAAACGAACAAACAAACAAACAAGACAGAAAAACCAACCATCCAACCAACCAACCAACCAACCAACCAACCAACCAACCAACCAGCCAACCAACCAACCAACCAACCAACCAACCAACCAACTAACCAATCAACCAACCAACCAGCCAACCAACCAACCATCCAACCAACCAACAACCAACCAGCCAACCAGCCAACCAGCCAACCAGCCAACCAACCAACCAACCATCCAACCAACCAACCAACCAACCAACCAACCAACCAAACCACCAACCAACCAACCAACCAACCAACCAACCAACCAACCAACCACAACCAACCAAACAAACAACCAACCAACGAGGTAAACGAATAAATGAATAACAGATAACTGAAAATCCTTGTCAGACTTCCACTCGAAACACTTAAAGTTCAGTCCATCCTCTCTCCGTGCGTTTGCGCGTGTGCACGAGTGCGCACATGTGTGTCTGTGTGTATGGTGCAGACGTGTCTTCATTTATATCATTTTGTTCTCCTGCATTCTTTGAGACTAATGGCTTCTTACACTTACCTCTATTTCACGTCCATTGTTAAAAGCTAAAGGTTTACTGATGTTTAGTTACTGGACAATGTAACGAGCACGCTTTTGAAACGGATTTTTAATGTTCATCATCATCATCATCAGGTGCCCTGCCGCATGGCGTTGGCGATCATGGACTTCCATCTGTCTCTATCTCTCGTTGCCCCTAGCATCTCCCCCACCCTCCTCGTCTTCAGCCACTCCGCAAGTCCGTCCAGCATTTTCTCCCTGGGTCTACCCAGTGTTCTCTTTCCCTCCAGCTTTCCCGTTGTGACCAGGTGCTCCAAATCCCCTTTCCTCATAAAATGGCCTATAAATGTTGCCTGTCTTTTCCTAATCTTCCTCATGAGTGATCTATTTGTGTCTGCCTCCGTCAAGACTGTCTCGTTTGTTTTCTTTGCTGTCCATGGAACTCTCAATATTCTTCTGATAAACCACATCTCGGCTGCCTCAATCTTGTTCTGGCTTTGTTTGTTTTAATGCTATGTACATGAAATTACTGTTGTCATCACCATTAACTCTTTTGACTCCTGCAACCTGTCCATCAGCGTCCTGCATTGTCGACTATGCTAGCAAATCAAAAACTTAACCCTTTGATTCCATTACTCTATCTACCAGTTTCTTGCAGGAAGCTGGTGAATAAGATGAGGGAGTCAAGGGGTTACATTTTTGCAGTCGGCATATAGGGTGCAAGTGTCAAAGGGTTAACGTTATCATCATAATCATCGTCATCGTCATCGTCGTCGTCGTCATCGTCGTCGTCGTCGTCATCATCATCATCATCACACAGCAGCAGCAGCAGCAGCAGCAGCAGCAGCAGCAGCAGCAACAGCAACAGCCACAGCAGCAGTATTCTTCTTCTTCTTATATTATCGTTATTATTACTATTATCACCATATAACGTGTGGTACTCAAGTATGTATGCGTACGTGCATGCGCGCACGCGTGCACGTATGGGTGTACGTGTGTTTTAATGTGTGTTTTACTGTGTGTGTCTGTATGTGCGTGTGTTTTGTGCGTGTTTGTCTGTGCGTGCGAGCATGTCTGTGTGTGTGTTTGGGTGTTCGTGTGTATGTATGTGTAGGTGAGTGTGCTTGTGAACACGCGTGTGTATATACATGTACTCACTGTCTTCATAGTTGGGTGGTATCTTGGGGTCATGTTTCCTCACGAGGTCCTGTATCATCCGCTCCCTGAAACAAACACACACTGAGTATTGCCATATGTCCCATTGAACATGCATAGCTCTCAGGCGGTATTGTCTTGATACTTCTAAGGACATCTCTAACTATGCCTGTCATCTTTTCTGTCTCTCTGTCTGCCTGTATCTTTGTATGTCTCATTATGTTTCTGTCTGTCTGTCTCTCTGTCTGTCGTCTGTCTCTCCTTGAAATACACACACACACTTTCTCTTTCTGTCTCTGTCTCTGTCACTGTCTCTGTCTCTGTCTGTCTGTCTGTCTCTGTCTCTCTCTCTCTAAAACCACCCCCCCCTCTACCTGAAACACCCACACCCACAGATTATTGTTATGTGTCTGATTGTGCACCTGTCAGGTGGTATTATCTTGGTATTTTTAAAGACAGTCTAACTATATCTGTAATCCCTTTTCTCTCTGTATGCTTGTCTCTCTGTATGTATGTATGTGTGTGTGTGTGTGTGTGTGTCTCTCTCTCTCTCTCTCTTTCTCCGTCTCTCTCTCTCTCTCTCTTCTCTCTCTCTCTTTCTCTCTCTCTCTTTCTCTCTCTCTCTGTATCAACAGCAGCAGCAGCAGCAGCAACAATTAGAACAATACTGCATCCCGCACTCTATTAATAACAACATACATAGGCGCTTGAGGGTGCACACTGCTAACACACACACATGCACACACCCCACACACACACACACACACACACACACACACACACACACACACACACACACACACACACACACACACACACACACACACACAATTATTATTACATACAAACTCACCCACAAACCTCACTTTATTGATTGACTGATTGACTTATTTGTTTATTAACTTATTAATTAATCTATTTAATTATTGATTTATGTCTCTATTTCTGTGTGTTTTTTTTTAATATTATTTACTTCATAATTAAGTAATGTATTCATTTTTTTTATTTATTGTTTATTCATTTATTCATCTAGTTTGTTCGTCAGTTATTATGCATTTATTTATCTATTTATATATGTCTATTTCTTCATCTAGCTTGTTCGTCAGTTAGTTGTCAGTAGTTCCTGTTGTCAATGTAGATATGTCGGGCTTACTGTTCATGAGGGAACGTTTTCGGGCTTCATGGTTCATTTCATTATCCATGCAATGATTAATTAATTAATTAATTAATTAATTTATTCATTCATTCATTCGCTCGTTCGTTCGTTCATTCATTCATTCGTTCGTCCCTTTGTTTGTATGTAATACGCATTCTGATTCTATTTTCGTGTTTTTCTGGTTCCTGTTTGCCTGAACGCGGGCAGTCTTTACACTTGTTTCGGACATGAACTGAGTCAAAATGTGGCGTGTGCGAGTGACATGATCTGGAATAAAAGTGGAATTGATTATCAGTCATCGATCTGGAAAGAATACAGAACTGCGCGCTATGGTAAGATGGAAGTACACGTCCTGATTTTCGCATCATGCTGCTGCTTTGTGCCTTTCGGCTTCACTCCTCCCCGCTCCACTTTTTCACCTTTTGTCTCAACTATTACAGTCATTAGCACATGCTTCCCACTGGTTTACATTGATTCCCGAGGATTTCATATTAGCTCGACACGTCCCTGAAGCGAAGGCTGGAGCATAGCAAAACCTTACACTTTAGCTAATCGATTCATTATTCTCTGTTCGGACAAAAAGGTATGAGAGCCACAACAATACTTGCATGGAAAAAAGCCTCCATCAAAGAATCGTCGCAGAGAAAGAACATTTAACAAAACCTCGGTTATAAATTGTTGCAATAACGATACAAATCAATGGATTTCATATTTTTCCTGTTTTGTTAGAAACAAGTCTTAGATCAATGATTTCAGCATTAATAGAGGGTCACCAAAGAGAATAGATATTATCAAAACATGTCGATTAACGATACAGAACAACATTACCATTAATTAATTTCATTTCATCCAATCCAACTAACTACCTCTTCCGTTCTGTAACAAGTAAGTCTGAAATCCGTGATCAGAGCCCACAGAGTGCCTGAATGGAGATATGTAGTCATAGAAGATACGCAAAGTATGCAATATTCTGAGTTTACAGTTAAGAGTGTATTTAGGAGAAGTTTATCGTACTTAAATAGTTGCTTATGCGCTCCAGCCAATTTGCCATCTGTTATCTGGCAGATTCCTTTAGCTTGCGTTTAAAACCCTGTGCACTGGCAAAGTCTTAGTTATAACAAAAATAATAATGATAGTAATGATAATCATAATCATAATGATGGTGATAATGATACTACTACTACTACTACAACAATAATAATAATAATGATAATAATAATAATGATATAACACAACAACAATGATGATAATAATAATGATAGTATAATAATAATAATAATAACAATAATGATATAATAATACCAACAATAACAATAACAACAATAATAACAATAATAACAACAACAACAAAAACAAAAACAACAATACAACTACTACTACTACTACTACTACTACTACTACTACTACTACTACTACTACTACTAACACAACAACAACAACAACAACAATAATAATAATAATAAATAATATAATAATAATATAAATTCTTCTTAAATAATGCTAACTGTAAAATCATTTGGACTTATAGCCATTACATCTTTACAAGACAGAGTGTAATACAAACAAAAGCAGTGGCACGTCACACGGACACACACTCATCAGAAACATCATTCATGCACACAAACAAATACACATTAATAACATCTAACCATACACACACATGCACGTAGACATACATATGCATGAATGAATACAGATGCTACATGATGAGTGATTAAGAAGTGGCAGTACGTACTGGTAGATGAGCATTTGTGATATTTACAATGGACAGCCTGGAAGAACAAATAACTATTTAACTGTGATTTGATGTGCCTAAAGATGGGCAGATATTTCAGATCAGCATGTAGTAAGTTGCAGTACGTACTAGCAGATGAGCATTTATGATGTTAACAATGGAAAACCTGGGTGAACAGATAAATTTTTAACTCTGACCTAATGTTCGAAAAGATGGGCAGACCTCTCAGATCTGCAGGCAATAAGTTCCAAACCATTAGCGTAATGAAACCGAAATCATGCTGGCCAGTTGACTTAAGATTGTGGTTTGGCACCATCGACTTTTGCTTTGAGATTGTCATTGTTATTGTTGTTTAAAGCCCAGCCGACTGTGTAGAGCCATATCAGGCTATGACCGTTTTCAAAACATATAAAACTTCAACAGGAACAAAAATACAACAAAACAAAACAAAAAAACAAAAAAACAAAAACAAAAAACAAACAAAAAACAAACAAACAAACAAACAAAAAAAAGAAGAAAAGAAAATTAAGTACACACATATCAATGTATTTGCGCACACAATCTAAGGACACGCCCCCAGCGTTGACCACTCCGTCCAATTCATCCCACAGGGGATGTAAAAAACACACCTGAATACACATTTAACCTTACATAAGGACACCAAAACATATAAAAACGGGTCCAAATTACTTAAAATTGCTTCCGCATATCTCACCCCCCTAGAGCCAAAAATGCACTTAATACATGTACCCAATTATTAATCCCAAGAGAAAGTACGTAAGACTTTATCGAACAGGTGAATGGACCATTAAGGCAGAAAATGATAAGAAGAAATGACAGAAAGCAAAGGAGGAAGAAAGAAACAAAGAGAGTGACAGAAAAGAGGAAATTTCTAGCACAGAATTTCCAGAAGGTGGGGATACCATTTATACTGAAAGAGCCCCGGAATCCCCACGGGGGGTTACTTTAAGATACACAGAGTGGATGATATTTGATATGTACAGAGCGATCTGAAACGTAGGGTGAGATAGAACCCTTAAAACAGCGGTACGCAAGGCTTACAATTTTACACTGTGAACAAGGTTTGATTGGTAACCAGTGGAGTTCTTTAAGTAATAGTGTAACGTGATCATGCCTTCATTTTTTCAAATTCAGTTGCCCATACTGGTCCCACTCGATGCAATGGCGGGAAAACGCGAGAGCGGTACGATCAATTCGTTTCGAAGTAAAAGAACACTAACACAAAAGCCAATTGATCGCTTTTTCGGTTCTGCAACAAAACACGTCTGAGATGTGTGATGGCAGCCCACAGAACCCATGCACGGAGAACTGCTGCCAAAGAATCTTGGAGCATGGACATGAAAGTGATGTATCGATTAGAAATAGCAGGTCTGCGTTGCCAATCAGTTGATTTCATTGCAAAACATAACGAGCACGAGAGGCGAGTGATCAGAACACTGGTCTTTCAAATCAAAGCTCTGGGTTCAAACCTAAGTTCTGCCTGGTTGGTAAGGGGTGGACAGTTTTTCAATTATTATTATTATTAAGGGCATTTAGAGCGCCTAATCTTTCTGGAAAGCCCTAAGCGCTTACAAACTGTACAATACACATTACATCGAACATAGAAACATAGGCCTAATATAATTTTCATCATACATGGCGGACCTCTGTCACTCCATCCCACAAGCACATACACACCGTTAATAATATCAAATATTAGTACCTACTCTCTGGCACACACACACATATCCTCCTCCCACCCCGAGACATATCTATAGGCGCACAGCAATAACATACACAGAAGCACGCTAGCGCGCAGACAGCACAGCTCTTTTAGGTTAATAAATTTCAGAGAGGAAAGAGATGCGTTTTCAAGCCAGATTTAAATGACTGAAGACTTGTTTTGTGCCTCAGCGGGTAGGGAAGTGAATTCCATGAGGAAGGGGCTTGAAAAGAAAAGGATCGCTCACCATATGATTTTGTTCGAAAAGTTGGGATTCGAAATAAGCGGGTATCGGCTGAGGTACGAAGATGACGAGATGGAACGTATAGTTGAAGATATTCAGACAGGTAAGAGGGAATAGAATTGTCGAAGTATCTGAAGCACTGAACAGCAATTTTTATGTTGGATCCTTTTCAACACAGGTAACCAATGCAAGTCTTGGAGAAGAGGAGAGACATGCTGAAATTTGGAAGACCGAAATACTAGCCGAGCGGCATGGTTCTGTACTTTCTGAAGTTTGTCAAGGAGCTGTTTTGGGGAACCAGACAGAAGGGAATTACAATAGTCAAGACGAGAAAGAACGAAAGCACAAACTAATATTTTAGTAGCTTCGAGAGTAAGGAGATGACGGATGGAACCTATTCTACGAAGTTCAAGGTAACAGACACAACAGATGTTTGAGACATGCTGCTGAAAGTTAAGAGTGTTGTCGATGGTGACACCTAGATTCTTAACTTTTTGGGAGAGGGTGATGTCTGTCCCATTCAGTGATATGGAAGATGGAATTAAGTCACAGTTGAGAAGTTTTTTAGGAGTAATGAAAATCATTTCAGTTTTGTCTTGGTTTAGTTGTAATTTGTTGCAAGTCATCCAGTCTTTCACGTCGGAAATGCAGGCTTTAGTGGTTTGTACGATGTTGTTTACATTAGAGATGGGACCAGAATTGTAAATTTGATTGTCATCTGAGAAGCTATGATGTGATACAGAATGGCGGAGAATAATATTTGCGAGAGGCTGCATGTACAAAACAAAGAGAACTGGACCCAGGACGGATCCTTGAGGAACGCCATATCTGAGGGCTGAGGGAGGTGAGGGCAAGCCATTTACAGATACAGTCTGTGTGCGGTCAGAGAGATATGACTGAAACCAGGAGAGAGCGGAGCCAGAAATTCCGTAGCAGTTGTGGAGGCGCCAAAGCAGTATCTCATGGTCTATAGTGTCGAAGGCAGCAGACAAATCTAAGAGAGAGAGAAGAGAAATGTCACCATCATCAAGGGATGTCAGAAGATCGTTCACAATTTTCAATAAAGCAGTTTCAGTGCTATGTCCTGATCTATATGCTGACTGATTGGGATATAATAAATGGTTTGATTCAAGATGTTCTAGAAGTTGGTGTAAAATAATTTTTTCAGTTACCTTGGAAAGAAAGGGGAGATTGGAGACAGGCCGGTAGTTTTTGAGAATATCTGGATCAAGAGAAGGTTTCTTTAGGAGAGGTTTGACAATAGCTGATTTGAATGAGCTTGGGAAGATGCCTGACACCAGTGAATGATTGATGACAGATGTAAAGAATGGGAGTAGAGTATCCAAACATTGTGTCAAAACAGAAGCCGGGAGGGGGTCTAATTCACTGGTTTTGATAGCAGAGTCCTTGATAGTTTTCTTCACAAAAGACTCAGAGACAGGCTGAAAGGATGTCAGTGGACAGCCAGAGAAGGTTGGTTCAGGCATTGAAAGAGGAGGGGTATTTTGCGAATCGAGACTATCACGAATGTCAAAAAGTTTCCCATTAAAGAAGTTAGAGAATGCTAGAGGAAGGTCAGCAGGTGGAACATGAGAAGGTATAGGGCTGTTTTTAGTTTTACAGAGAAGAGTGTTAGTAATGTTGAAGAGCTGTTTAAAAGTTGTGGCAGACGTAATTTTAGCATTATAGAATGAAACCTTTGCACTATGGACAAGTTTATCAAATGCTTTCTTTGCAGACTGGAAGGATTGTTTATGCACAGTTGATTTGTGTTTGATCATCCGTCTCTCAGCACGTCTTCTCTCACGCTTGGCAGCCTGGAGCTGAGGTCCAGCGGCAGCATACCAGGGTGAAGGGGGACGATGAGAGACCTTCCT
>CM060314.1:89883217-89905717 GCA_030674185.1 Monoplex corrugatus
ACACACAAACACACACACACACACCGCACACACAAGACACACCACACAATACACACACACACACGCACACACGCACACATACACACACACACACACACAACACATGCGCGTGCAAAGCAAAATGGCAGAAACAAAATATCAACAACAGAACCAAAAAAAAAACACAAAAACCAACAAACAAAAAGAAAACAGACATTTTCAGTATTTTTTTTCTCCAGAAAATGATACCATTTACACAGAACAGTCCACATCCCGTCTCCCCTGTACATAGTTTTACTTTCAAAACATAAACAACAGCAGCGCTCACTCTTCGCTTTCTCCATTTCCTTTTACTCTCTCTTGCCCACCCTCTCATTCCCTTGCCCTTGTCTCGTTTTACGCTAGGTTATTTGGTACTTCAGTAACAGTTGGGAAACAGTAACAACAAGAACAAGAACAAGAACTCGAACACGAACAAGAACAAGAACAAGAACTAGAACCAGAACAAGAACAAGAACAAGAACTCGAACAAGAACAAGAACAAGAACTAGAACCAGAACCAGAACCAGAACAAGAACTAGAACTAGAACAAGAACAAAAACAAGAACAAGAACAAGAACAAGAACTCGAACAAGAACAAGAACTAGAGCTAGAACTAGAACAAGAACAAGAACTCGAACAAGAACAAGAACAAAAACAAGAACAAGAACTAGAACCAGAACCAGAACAAGAACAAGAACTCGAACCAGAACAAGAACAAGAACAAGAACTCGAACAAGAACAAGAACAAGAACAAGAACTAAAGCTAGAACTAGAACAAAAACAAGAACTCGAACAAGAACTCGAACAAGAACAAGAGCAAGAACAAGAACAGTCAGACCAAGAGGAAATAACTCTGTCTATGGTCAAGAACCAAGATACAAGAAAGATCTAGAACATAAAAGACACAAATACAACAAAATAAAAATGTACATAACAGAAACATAAACAAGAACAAAGCAAGGAACAAGACAAGAAACAATGAACTTAACAAAGCAAACAAGAACAAAACAAGAGACAAGAAACAGAAGCAAAAACAAATGAAAAGAATAGAACAAAACACAGAACAAAACAAGACAAACACACAACAAGAACACAAACCGAACAAAAACAAGACCAAGCAACGACACAAGAAAACAACTAGACACACAAACACAACACACAGACACACAGAGCAAGGAACAACGAGCAAGAACACAACAACTAGAACAAAAACAAACACAGCAGCACGAACCAAAACAAAACACAAACAAAACACACGCACACACGCACAATACAAACACACACACAAAACACGAGTGCAAAACAAAACTAGAACAGAAACAAAAACAACAACAAGAACCAAGAACAAAACAAAAAAAACCAAAACAAACAAGAAACAAAACAGGACACAGATTCTCAGAAAAGATACATACACAGAACAGACCCAACCCTTACTGTACATAGTTAACTAAAACATAAACAAACACGCAGTACCTCTGTTCGATTTCTTACTTTGCCCAACCCTATCCTTGGAATCAGAGCAAGAACTACCAAAACATTTGGAAACAGTAAACAACAAGAACTAGAACAAGAACAAGAACTAGAACAAGAACAAGAACAAGAAAAAGAAAAGAACAAGAACAAGAACAAGAACAAGAACAAAACAAGAACAAGAACAAGAGCAAGAACAAGAACTAGAACAGAACAAGAAAAAGAACTAGAACAAGAACAAAGAACTAGAACAAGAACAAGAACAAGAACAAAACAAGAACAAGAACAGAACCTGACAAACAAGAAAAGAACTAAAACAAGAACAAGAACTAGAACAAGAACAAGACAAGAACAATAACAAGAACAAAACACAGAACAGAACAAAACAAGAACTAGAACTAGAACAAGAGCAAGACAAGAACAAGAACAAGAACAAGAACAAGAACTAGAACAAGACGAGCAAGAACAAGACAAGAACAGAACCAGAAAAGAACAAGAACTAGAACAAGAACAGAACAGAACAAGAACAGAAAAGAACAGAACAGAACAAAGCAAGACAAGAACAAACAAAAACAAGAACAACAAAAACACAAAACACAACAACAAAACTACCGACAACGCCCTACAACAAAACAACAAAAACAACAACAACAAGTGGCGATCTATTTTGAAAGGTGTTGTTAATAAATCGGCTTATTTGTGCTATTCCTCTATTTACATCCTGTATTTCTGCTACGCAAAAACTGTATCGGATAGCCAACAATGCCCTGAACACTAGCCTGACGCCATCTTGTTTTTGTCCAATGGGAACAGACAGACGATTGAAAGAGCGAAAGGTTGGGCAGGAAGCAGCTGAAATTAAAAAAAAAAAAAAAAAAGGTTGAGGAGAAAGAGGGAGGCGGTGGGGAGGGAGGACAAGCGATGTTTACCCAGTTGATGACCATGTCTGTCGGCTTTGATGTGGCTGAAGTTTGAAGTAAAACACGAGAGGAGGACGATTTCAACTCAAAGATCGAAACTGGAAAATGGACTGTAATACAAGGATTTCACTATATTCAGTCAGCTCCATGTAAACTCCACCTAGACTCTTTGAGCCCGTGCGAAACGATATCAACCCAATGATATAGAAGAAGATAACAGAACCAGTCGCTGTGGTCTGGTGGTTAGCTCACCATCCTAATGAATGGGAGGTTTGAGGTTCGGATCCTACCATCCAAGATCATTGTGGGATTTTCGGCTTCAACCAATTCCTATGGGTTCATGGGCTACCAGGAAGCCTTAAACTACGCTCAGGACCTGGCCAGCTCATGGGTTTATGTGCAGGCTTAAGGCTTGTGCCATGATCACCATACACATGGCACCTGGCCAGCTTATGGGTTTATGTCAGGCTTAAGGCTTGTGCCATGATCACCATACACATGGCACCTGGCCAGCTATGGGTTTATGTGCAGGCTTAAGGCTTGTGCCATGATCACCATACACATGGCACCTGGCCAGCTCATGGGTTTATGTGCAGGCTTAAGGCTTGTGCCATGATCACCATACACATGGCACCTGGCCAGCTCATGGGTTTATGTGCAGGCTTAAGGCTTGTGCCATGATCACCATACACATGCACCTGGCCAGCTCATGGGTTTATGTGCAGATTAAGGCTTGTGCCATGATCACCATACACATGACACCTGGCCAGCTCATGGGTTTATGTGCAGGCTTAAGGCTTGTGCCATGATCACCATACATCATGGCACCTGGCCAGCTCATGGGTTTATGTGCAGGCTTAAGGCTTGTGCCATGATCACCATACACATGACACCTGGCCAGCTAATGGGTTTATGTGCAGGCTTAAGCTTGTGCCATGATCACCATACACATGGCACCTGGCCAGCTATGGGTTTATGTAGCAGCTTAAGGCTTGTGCCATGATCACCATACACATGGCACCTGGCCAGCTCATGGGTTTTGTGCAGGCTTAAGGCTTGTGCCATGATCACCAACACATGGCACCTGCCAGCTTATGGGTTTTGTGCAGGCTTAAGGCTTGTGCCATGATCACCAAACACATGCACCTGGCCAGCTTATGGGTTTATGTGCAGGCTTAAGGCTTGTGCCATGATCACCATACACATGGCACCTGGCCAGCTTATGGGTTTTGTGCAGGCTTAAGGCTTGTGCCATGATCACCATACACATGCACCTGTGCCAAGCGTATGGATTTCTTCGAGGCTGAAGACGTGTTCCAATGACTCAACATACCAAATGTACCAGGCCACATGTATTTCAAATGTGCATTAAGCATTTTGCATATCACCATACACATGTACACCTGAAAGTCATGGGTTTATTCCCTTAAATTGTCCCTGAATCACCAACACATGGCTACCATGCCAGCTAGGATAGACGCAGCACTAAGCATAGTGTAACTCGAACACCTGGGTTCCTGCCTATTTTTTGGTACAAGCTAAGGCCCTTGGCCTGGTTGACACTATACAAAGAATCGAGGCCACAACCATGGTGGGAAGTGGCACGACTTCAAGCTTTAGATCTCCATCACAAGACATCTGGCAATTCTGGGTCTAAGTCAAGCGCTTAAGCTTGGCATGAATCAAGACTGAACATGAACACCGAGGTCGATGGGATCCACGACAGGCTTAGGCTTTTCCAAGCTCCCGAACCACCTATAGCCATCTTCCAAGCACATGGGGTTAGAGGCTGGCTTGTGCCATGGTCACCATACACATGACACCTGGCCAGCTCATGGGTTTTTGTGCAGGCTTAAGGCTTGTGCCATGATCACCATACACATGACACCTGGCCAGCTCATGGGTTTATGTACAGGCTTAAGGCTTGTGCCATGATCACCATACACATGACACCTGGCCAGCTCATGGGTTTATGTGCAGGCTTAAGGCTTGTGCCATGATCACCATACACATGGCACCTGGCCAGCTTATGGGTTTATTTTGCAGGCTTAAGGCTTGTGCCATGATCACCATACACATGGCACCTGGCCAGCTTATGGGTTTATATGCAGGCTTAAGGCTTGTGCCATGATCACCATACACATGGCACCTGGCCAGCTCATGGGTTTATGTGCAGGCTTAAGGCTTGTGCCATGATCACCATACACATGGCACCTGGCCAGCTCATGGGTTTATGTGCAGGCTTAAGGCTTGTGCCATGATCACCATACACATGGCACCTGGCCAGCTTATGGGTTTATGTGCAGGCTTAAGGCTTGTGCCATGATCACCATACACATGGCACTGGCCAGCTTATGGGTTTATGTGCAGGCTTAAGGCTTGTGCCATGATCACCATACACATGACACCTGGCCAGCTTATGGGTTTATGTGCAGGCTTAAGGCTTGTGCCATGATCACCATACACATGACACCTGGCCAGCTCATGGGTTTATGTGCAGGCTTAAGGCTTGTGCCATGATCACCATACACATGACACCTGGCCAGCTTATGGGTTTATGTGCAGGCTTGAGGCTTGTGCCATGATCACCATACACATGACACCAGTGACGAAAGTGCGTATGGAATTCGTTCCGAGCGCGGAGACGTCGTCTCGAGAAACTGAAACTGAAACTGAAACTGAAACTGTACAGTCTCATGTATTTCAAAGATGTGTCATTCAGGGCATTGTTATAATTTCTTAACCAACATAACTCTTGAGAGTCACGGAGTTATCTTCCATGTAGAGTTTCTCAAACCCAACACAGTTTGCGCTACCCATTCAGCTAGCATAGAAAGCAGCCACAAAGCATAAAGTGGTAAGCTCAGAACATTCCTGCTTCCCTCCTATTTCCTTTGGTACAACACTACAGGTGCCAACATCTCTTGGGCCTGGTTGACGCCAAAAACATATTACGAAAAGAAATGCAGAGCGCACACAACCAAGTCAGTGTGGGCAAGTGGACCACTGACTGGGAGGTTATGCGTTTAAATCTCCATCAGTGCAAAAACATTATTGCGATATTTTCCGGCCCTGGTCGTTCCCCTACCCAAAGTTCAGAGCGCTGTGAGCTCTTTGGAATTGAACTCAAGAGTGAACAAGAAACACCCGAGGGTGCGGATGGGACCCAGCGAACCAATGCCTCGCCACTCTCCGGGCAATTACTTCCAAGCTCCCGACACCACTCTATAGCCATTTCATCAAGCAAAGTGGGGTGGAGGGGGGCTGTCCATACGTTGCATGACCCATTAAGACCCAGTCATCAGTTATCTTGTTTACAAACCCAATGACAAGGTGGGGAGATGACAAACACCAGGACATAGCCACACAATGTACACCAACCAGGTCCAGCCCAGCCACCGGATCAGGAGAGAATGGAAGAGTCCTCTCTCGCTCCACTCTGGTCTATAATCTCTCAGATCGTGAGGTGAAACTTTGCTGCAAATGT
The DNA here is from genome assembly GCA_030674185.1 of Monoplex corrugatus. Lineage (NCBI taxonomy): Eukaryota > Metazoa > Mollusca > Gastropoda > Littorinimorpha > Ranellidae > Monoplex > Monoplex corrugatus. Next base: position 89,889,116 of record CM060314.1, read on the forward strand.
TACGGTCAGTATGTATGTTCTGTAATCATTCTTTTGAGGATTAAAAAAAATGTCGTTCTCAAATGAGTTGAGTACAAAACCTGACATGTATGTGCAACTATGTAGACATGCTCCAGGCATGAGTGTGTATATTCGATACGTGTATTAGACGTGTCTCACACACACACACACACACACACACACACACACACACACACACACACACACACACGCACGCACGCACACACACACGCACACACAGACACACACATAGACACACACACAGACACACAAAGACACACACTCACAAAGACACACATACATTCACACACACACACACATAGACACACACACAGACACACAAAGAACACACACACAAAGACACACACTCACAAAGACACACATACATTCACACACACACCACACACACACAGACACACGCACACACACACACAGACACACACACAGACACACACATAGACACACACACAGACACACAAAGACACACACACATTCACAAGACACACACTCACACACACACACTCACACACACACACACACACACACACTCACACACACACACACACACACACACACACACACACACACACACACACCACATTCGGTGCCTAAAGCACAGTAAGAAAATCGACTTCTTCCCCAGGTTTAAACACTAGAAAACACGTCTTCCGCTACTTAAACATAATTATTTTCATACTCATCCAAATCAATAAATCTTCCATCAGTGGTGTGTTACACGATGTCCGAAGTCAAATATCATAGGGTGAAATCTGAAAGGTTTTGATCCACGTTGACAAAGAAACTGCACTTGCCGGCAGGAGAACATGACTGATTGCATCGCAATCCCATAATATGTACTTCAGATGACACGCATTTTTCTCCGTTTTTCGTGAGAAATCCATGTCACGTGGTACAAGTCTACAGAACAGGCTTTAGCTAAGTGTTTGTTTTTTGTGTGGAACTGTTTCCATCTGAAATATTGTTTTTTGTGTGGAAGTGTTTTTTGTGTGGAAGTGTTTTTTGTGTGGAAGTGTTTTTTGTGTGGAAGTGTTTTTTGTGTGGAAATGTTTCCATCTGAAATATTGTTTTTTGTGTGGAAGTATTTTTTGTGTGGAAGTGTTTTTTGTGTGGAAGTGTTTCCATTTGAAACCTTGTTTTTTTGTGTGGAAGTGTTTCCATTTGAAACCTTGTTTTTTGTGTGGAAGTGTTTTTTGTGTGGAAGTGTTTTTTTGTGTGGAAGTGTTTTTTGCGTGGAAGTGTTTCCATTTGAAACTTGTTTTTTGTGTGGAAGTGTTTCCATTTGAAACTTGTTTTTTGTGTGGAAGTGTTTCCATTTGAAACTTGTTTTTTGTGTGAAAGTGTTTCCATTTGAAACTTGTTTTTTGTGTGGAAGTGTTTCCATTTGAAACTTGTTTTTTGTGTGGAAGTGTTTCCATTTGAAACTTGTTTTTTGTGTGGAAGTGTTTCCATTTGAAACTTGTTTTTTGCGTGGAAGTGTTTCCATTTGAAACTTGTTTTTTGCGTGGAAGTGTTTCCATTTGAAACTTGTTTTTTGTGTGGAAGTGTTTCCATTTGAAACTTGTTTTTGTGTGGAAGTGTTTTTAGTGTGGAAGTGTTTCCATTTGAAATCTTGTTTTTGTGTGTGGAAGTGTTTTTAGTGTGGAAGTGTTTCCATTTGAAATCTTGTTTTTTTTGTGTGGGAAGTGTTTCCATTTGAAACCTTGTTTTTTGTGTGGAAGTGTTTTTTGTGTGGAAGTGTTTCCATTTGAAACCTTGTTTTTTGTGTGTGAAGTGTTTTTTGTGTGGAAGTGTTTCCATTTGAAACCTTGTTTTTTGTGTGGAAGTGTTTTTTGTGTGGAAGTGTTTCCATTTGAAACCTTGTTTTTTGTGTGGAAGTGTTTTGTGTGTGGAAGTGTTTCCATTTGAAACCTTGTTTTTTGTGTGGAAGTGTTTTGTGTGGAAGTGTTTTGTGTGGAAGTGTTTTGTGTGGAAGTATTTTTTGTGTGGAAGTGTTTTTTGTGTGGAAGTGTTTCCATTTGAAACCTTGTTTTTTGTGTGGAAGTGTTTCCATTTGAAATCTTGTTTTTTTTGTGTGGAAGTGTTTTGTGTGTGGAAGTGTTTCCATTTGAAACCTTGTTTTTTGTGTTGAAGTGTTTTGTGTGGGAAGTGTTTCCATTTGAAACCTTGTTTTTTGTGTGGAAGTGTTTTGTGTGGAAGTGTTTTGTTGTGGAAGTGTTTTGTGTGGAAGTGTTTTGTGTGGAAGTGTTTTGTGTGGAAGTGTTTTGTGTGGAAGTATTTTTAGTGTGAAACTGTTTCCATCTGAAACCTTGTTTTTAGTTTGGAAGTGTTTCCACTTGAAACAGTTTTTTTGTGTGGAAGTGTTTCCATTTGAAACCTTGTTTTTTGTAAGGAAGTGTTTCCGTCTGAAACCTTGTTTTTTGTGTGGAAGTGTTTCCATCTGAACCAACTCATGCACAGATCTTAGAAAAGAAATATTGTTTTAACTTTAACCCTTAGACTCCCGTACCCTGTCAACCAGCATGCTGATTTGCCAAACATTCTAACAAAGCAAAAACTTAACCCTTTGATTCCATCACCATATCCACCAGCTTCATGCAATCAAATGATTAAGTTTTTTTTTGCAGTTGGTGGACAGGGTGCAGGAATCAAAGGGTTAAACGTAGACAAGGAAGACGGTACACATGGCGGCATTAGAATCATTTCCTGCTCCAGCATCTTTTGAAAGACCTCCATCATTGGATTTGAAGTATGCCAGTCATGGTCGATCTCATGTCCTTCCAACACTGAGCTATCAGACAAAGCCGATCTCATGTCTTCTAGCATTAGGCTTATCAGACACAATCAATCTCATGTCCTTTAGCACTGAGCTTAGCAAACTTTAAGCTTAGCAGACTTTAAGCTTAGCAGTCAATCTCATGTCCTTTAGCATTTTGCTTTAAATATATCTTATGTCCTTTAGCATTTAGCTTAACAGTCAATCTCGTGTCCTTTAGTATTTAGCTTAACAATTAATCTCATATCCTTTAGCATTAGGCTTAACAGTCAATCTCATGTCCTTTAGCACTGAGTTTAACAAGTCAATTTCATGTCCTTTTGCATTTAGCTTAACATTAAATTTCATGAACTTTAGCATTTATCTTAACAGACAATCTCATATACTTTATCATTGGGTTTATCAAGCACTCAATCTCATGTCCTTTAGCACTGAGCTTAATAGACAGTCAATCTCATGTCCTTTAGCACTGAGCTTAATAGACAGTCAATCTCATGTCCTTTAGCATTGGGTTTAACAGTCAATCTTATGTCCTTTTAGCATTGAGCTTAGCAGTCAATTTCATGTCCTTTAGCATTTATCTTAACAGACAATCTCATGTCCTTTAGCACTGAGCTTAATAGACAGTCAGTCTCATGTCCTTTAGCATTGGGTTTAACAGTCAGTCTCATGTCCTTTTAGCATTGAGCTTAGCAGTCAATTTCATGTCCTTTAGCATTTAGCTTGACAGACAGTGAGTCTCATGTCCACTAACCCTTCCCGTTTCAAGACCTTGCCAACACGTAGTTTTTGTTGTGCGGGCTCAAGAAGTCTGCTAGATAATTGCCGGTAGATTCAGGTAGAGCGCATATGGACTTGTCCGAGACAGACAGACAGACAGATTGACAGACAGACAGACACACACACACACACGCACACAAACACACACACACACACACACACACACACACAAACACAAACACACACACACATACACACACACACACACACACACACACACACACACACACACACACACACACACACACACACACACACACACACACACACACATTTTATTTCCCTGCGTCATTTGTAAACTTAAAACAGAAGCAAACTGGTTTCACTCTGTATTTTCACATTGCTAAGCGTTTACTGCACAGTCACGTAGGTCGTTTTCTTTGATTTTAAGCTCGATTGTTTTATACCTGTAACTCCCACCTACTCCTGTTTGTTTGCTTGTTATGTTTTTCATTACTCCTTGACTGTAACAACGCTTTTAATTCGATAAGACAATCCTCTTCTCCCCTTTCTACCTCACCAGAGAACAGATGGCGTGTCATGCGCCAGCACAGGACCTTACATGCTCGTAGCAAGCACACACACACACACACACACACACACACACACACACACAAACACACGCATACACGCACACACACACACACACACACATACACAGACAGACACACACATACACACACAGACATACACACACATACACATACACATACACACACACACACAAACACACACAACACAAACACACAACACACACACACACACACAGACACACACACACACACACAGACACACACACACAGACACACACACACACAAGCACGCATATACGCACGCACGCACACATACATACATACACACATACATGCATACATACATATATACATACATACATACATGCATACATACATGCATACATACATGCATACATACATGCATACATACATAGATACATAGATACATACATACATACATACATACATACATACATACATACATACATACATACATACATACATACATACATACATACATACATACATACATACACACGACCCTGAGCAACCTGATGAAATCTGATCGTTCTAATGTTCTGATTGTTTTTCTCTCGTTCGTTAAATTGTTTGGTGTTGCCTTATATGATACAATGCCTTCATGATATGATTTCATCGATTCATTCACCCCGTAGACACCTCTTTATCTTATTTATTTATTTTTTTTTACTTATTTATTTATCTATTTATTTATTCATTTATTTGTTTATTCATTTATTTATTTATCTGTTTTTTCGTCTAAAAGCACGTACGTGAATAGACGTTAAAAGAATAACGAACGAACACACACATTTGTGACCTTCCATCACGGAATGAGTCGCTTGTCCACTGGCACCGTTTTGCACAATGGGGCAAAATAAGCGAGAGGGGTGTCAGGGCTCGTTATGGAGTTGTTGATTTTAGCGGATGCCAGAACCCTTCCTACACATTCTACATTCAATAAATTACGCATATTGTGGTTCTTTCTGAGTGAAAAAAGCTATTTGCATTACCCTACCCAAATGTAGATGCTGAACTTTCACTTTCGTTTTTCTTGATTTTCTCAAAACTGTTTTTCGGAAGAGTGCCATGTTTGGAAGGCTGTACCTCAGGTATTTATTGTCCGATTTTAAAATGGTTTTCTTCATTAGAAAGAGCAGTAAATGAACATTTAGAAGCAACGAAAAAGTGAAACTGCCTGAAGTGGACAGTGACTCATTTCGTGGTGGAAAGTCACATTTAAACATGAACTCAAACAAAAACAAACCCTCAGCAAGCGCCCCCAATTACATACGTAGTGCCTGTTCTGAGTGAAGTGTGTCAGGCACCCTCCTGAACAAACCCAACACTGCCACTCATCTATCATTGACAACCCATCCATTTCAGCTGATTCTGTCACTGAAGTCTATGCACACTGACAGGCGAATGTGCTGTAATTAAATTGATTCCTTTTCTCACACTGGACTGAGCAGCAGGGAAGTTTCAGTCTTTTTCTCCTAATTTTTGTATCTGGTGTCTGTTTGTGATCTTACGCTATGCAAAGTCCAGTTGGCCGAAAATTTGCGCCTATCTTGTGTGGTTGTATTAAATACGTGATCTTTTCTTTTTAGTGTTTTTTTCTGGTTCCTGTGATTAAATTATCACAACTCCTCCCCTATTTCTGTCAGCAAGTTGAGAGAATGGAGCGCATCCAGCGATTAGCAGTACGCTTCATCGTCAGAGACTAAAGTCTACAACACCTGGTTTCGTTACGGCTCTTCTAAAGAAGTTCAACCTGCCAACTCTCCAAGAGAGACGAGAACACCTCAGACTGACTCTCTTCTACAAAATAGTGGAAGGACTGATTCCTGCTCTACCCCCAGACAAACTTTAACACCCCAAAAGACAGACCGACTTATCCGCTCTACCCCCAGACAAACGTTTAACACCAAAAACAGGCCACTTATCCGTCTAACCCCAAAACAAACTGTTAACACGCACAAAAGACAGACAGACTTATCCACTAAACCCCCAGACAAAACTGTTAAAAAACCCAAAAGGGACAGGCCGGACTACCGCTCTACCCCCAGACAAACTGTTAACACCCAAAAGACAGGCCGACTTATCCGCTCTACCCCCAGACAAACTGTTAACACCCCAAAAGACAGACCGACTTATCCGCTCTACCCCCAGACAAACTGTTAACACCCCAAAAGACAGGCCGACTTATCCGCTCTACCCCCAGACAAACTGTTAACACCCCAAAAGACAGGCCGACTTATCCGCTCTACCCCCCAGACAAACTGTTAACACCCAAAAGACAGGCCGACTTATCCGCTCTACCCCCAGACAAACTGTTAACACCCAAAAGACAGGCCGACTTATCCGCTCTACCCCCAGACAAACTGTTAACACCCCAAAAGACAGGCCGACTTATCCGCTCAAGACAAAGAACAGATTTCGAAACAAAAAATCCCATAGACCACTACATCCGGAATAACGACAGATGCTACAATAGCTGGCAGAATCGGCCAAGCCAAAACAGCATTCAAGAAGATGACAAGCATTCTTACCAACAAATGCCTATCAATTAACATCAGAAAGAGAGTCCTTGAATGTTATGTAGAACCAATACTGTTGTACGGATGCGAGGCGTGTACAGTCAGCAAGCAAAGCCAGAGCAGGATTGAGGCAGCCGAGATGTGGTTTCTAAGAAGAATGTTGAGAGTTCCATGGCAGCAAAGGAAAACAAACGAGACAGTCTTGATGGAGGCAGACACAAGTCGGTCACTGATAAGGAAGATTAGGAAAAGACAAGAAACATTTATAGGCCATTTTATGAGGAAGGGGGATTTGGAGCACCTGGTCACAACGAGAAAGCTGGAGGGAAAGAGAGCACCGGGTAGACCCAGGGAGAGAATGCTGGACGGACTTGCAGAGTGGCTGGGATGAGAGGGTGGGGGAGATGCTGGGGGCAACGAGAGATAGAGATGGTTGGAAGTCCATGGTCGCCAACGCCATGCGGCAGGGCACCTGATGATGATGATGATGATGCTACAAAGTACCTGACTGTAAAACAGACCAATTCAAGAACTCTTTTATCCCCAGAACCATCATCGACTGGAACCACCTCGACAGCACCACTGTGAACACCAGGACCATAGAGTTCTTTAAGGTGGTACTGGCCTGGCCAGACGCCACTAAAAACAATGCCGCGCACCCCCAGACTTTCCGTTGCGTTAATGCCAGATCTTTGGATGTAGCAACGTATAAAGAGAGATACAGATACATTTTTGCAGGGAACCAACCTTGTCTTCCACTCCCTCACCTTTTCCTCAATTAGTGTCATATTTCTATGCATTCTGAATATGAATGTGTTTCGTAGCAAGCGGCATTTTTTGTAATAATTCTATCAAAACTGTATCAACAACAACATAATCAATGTGTGTTGATTAGATTCATCTACAATTACATACCATTACTCCATGTTTAGTTTGCTAATAACGAGTTTCCATCCTGTACATTTATATACAGTGCACTATACGCAACATTTATAGGCTATTTTATGAGGAAGGGGATTTGGAGTACCTGGTCACAACGGGAAAGCTGGAGGGAAAGAGAGCACCAGGTAGACCCAGGGAGAGAATGCTGGACGGACTTGCAGAGTGGCTGGGATGAGGAGGGTGGGGGAGAAGCTGGGGGCAACGAGAGATAGAGATGGTTGGAAGTCCATGGTCGCCAACGCCATGCGGCAAGGCACCTGATGATGATGATGATGACTATACATATGTGCTGTTGTTATCCAAGATTATTGTGGTAGCTGTCATAATTCTATACATTTAACACGAGTCCACGCTAAGTGCACAAATCATATCTTCTTACTTTCTTTGTGTTTCTTCTACTTCTTTGTATCTATCCTTTTTTGTGTTGTTGGATTTGGTTGATTTGGTTTTGGCATTTGTTATTGTTGCTGCTGCTGCTCTTCCATTATTTACATTATTTTAGCAGCGGTATCTTCACTCTGTTCCTTTGTGGTCCACATGATGTACTGAAAGCTAGGGTTTTATTATGACAATGTCTGCGACAGGGAGTCCATAGGGACCTATCACTGTCACTTTCTTACAAGGCCACGAACCATACGAGATGCTGCACTGCTGCCAGGTCATTTGGGTGGAATTTAAACACAAGAATATGAATAAGTCGGTGAAGAAGGAGAAAGTAGGAGGAAGAAGAAAAAAGAGAGAAGGAAGAGAAGAAGAATCGAAAGAGAATGAAGAATAGTACGAGAAATGACGGAAGAGAAAAAAGAAGAAGAAGAAGAAAGAAAGAAGAAGAAGAAGAAGAAGAATTGAAGAAGAAAGAAGAAGAAGAAGAAGAAGAGAAGAAGAGTAAGAGAAGAGAAGAAGAAAGTAAAGAAGAAGAGAAGAAGAAGAAGAAGAAGAAAGAAGAAGAAGAGAAGAAGAAGAAGAAGAAGAAGAAGAAGAAGAAGAAAGAAGAAGAAAAAGAAGAAGAAGAAGAAGAAGAAGAAGAAAGAAGAAGAAGAAGAAGAAGAAGAATTGCGAAGAAGAAGAGAATGCGAAGAAGAATTGAAAGAAGAAGAAGAATTGCGAAGAAGAATTGAAGAAGAATTGAAGAAGAAGGAAGAAGATTTGAAGAAGAATTAGAAGAAGAAGAAGAAGAATTTGAAGAAGAAGAAGAATTTGAGAGAAGAAGAATTTGAAGAAGAAGAAGAAGAAGAAGAAGAAGAGAAGAAGAAGAAGAAAAAGAGAAGTGCCTGTTCTGAGTCAATGTGCTCAGAGCACCACCTACATACGTCCCCTACTGACAAAAGTAATCGCATAGCTGCATACGTATTGAATGAAAGTCGATCTACCACCCCAACTTACTTTATGTACTATATTAATATTCCATTTTCTTGGAAGTTGTTGATTTGGATTTATAAAAATAGACAAGAGGGATTAGGAGGAAAAATGCCAGGACGTACACGATCAATAATTGGCTGTGGCTGTAAAACCCATTTCCGTTGGCCCGTCCTGGGATTATTAGCTAAGGAGGGAAGTTCTCTCAGCAGAAAGAAACTCTGGGGCAGAGCCAGACAGCAGAGGGTCCCTGAGGAAATGGCCCCTTTAACCCCTTGACTCCCTCACCTTACCGTCAGCATACTGCATTTGTCAGCCATGAAAACCAAGCAAAAACTTAACCCTTTCACTCCCTCACCATATCCACCAGCTTCCTGCAGATAGCTGGTGGATAGGGTGAGAGTGAAAGGGTTAAGGTTTTGCAGCTTATGGACTGGCTGTAGGAATGAAAGGGTTAAGCAAGTGTTTTGGCCCTGAACTCTTTACACTCTAGGGAGACGGGGCCGTGCCCAGGTCAAAACTCCTGGATGCCCCTCTGTTGTCGTAAATTTTTTTCCCTCTTTTTTCTTTTAATAGAAGTTTTTCCTTTACCTCAGTTCGAACCTGCGCATCCAAGGTGGTGAGACGTCTCAAGGCCAAGTCACCCTTGTGACCGATGTCTTAATCATTTAGCTATCGAATACCAACAACATCATTATAGGGAAATTTTAAACCTTATGCAACTCACTTTTATTCCTATTAGACCAGAAACAGCAGGAACTCTTTTCAGCTGCTTCTGCCATTGCCTTCAGGGCTCTGGTCCTCTCTTTCCACCAAAACTGAGATCTGTTTCATGAGGTTACAGGCTGACGTGCCATTGCTCTAAATTCTATGGCGAGAACTTTGGCCTTTGAGTGCCGGATTTCTTTAAAATGTTGGCTAGACTGGCATACTTTTCAGTCTTGTGGATATGGGCTTATACCATTCTACTTTTTATGGAACAGTTAGTTCCACCAGAATTATTTGTTTTGATGACTGGAAGTGAGGAATTACGCCCTGTATCGTGCCGCCCCTACTGGTGATTTCTGTGTGTTGTTCCCAATGTGGAAGATCTACTGTGCACTCCCAGTCTTCCCCTCCATCCTGCGGTCCTTGCATCTATGTTCCAGATGTCACTGCTTGTTCTGGCCATAGTTTGCTGCCTCCATGCCGTGTAGAAAGTTGTCGGATCTTCTGATGGCATGTTTTTATCCCTGGCCGTACTGATCACCTGTGCGATCTCTTAAAACAGCTGACTGCGTCTACATGTGTACCTCCTTCGGGTTAGAGCTACTTTTCATGAGCTCAGGACATGAATCCTACTGTTTGTTTGCCATCCACTGTTTGTTTGCCATCCACTGTTTGTTTGCCATCCACTGTTTGTTTGCCATCCACTGTTTGTTTGCCATCCACTGTTTGTTTGCCATCCACTGTTTGTTTGCCCTGGCAGAGCAGTCACATAGGATCATCTGATTTCCCTCATTGCACCAGATATGTATTCGAAGGCAGGAGATCATATACAGGTCTGAGGATGAAACTGATCGTGAGAGAGGAGTATGCCACATACAATTCCAGCGTTGACATCTTTCGAGCGCATTTTCTCACTTTGTCAAGTTGCCCTGTTGGGCTTGCTTGACTGTTTTCTGGATCCTCTTGACATCCTCTTTCTTTCTTCATCCCTTGTATCATCATGTCCATTTCTGCCTTTCTGTTGACTACCATTCCATTTGTGCATTGACAGGGGGTGGGTGGTGGGTGGGAAGGTTCTGCCATGAGAGACAGTTTATACAGAATAGCTAGTTGTGTTGTGGTTCAGACCTTTAATTATTTCTTTATTTACTTTATACATATGTTCCTTTTTTTGAAGGTAAGATACACAGATACACATATCATTTATGTGCAACCAAGATTATTCCAGCGATAGACTGATAAAATACCAGTATAAAATACAGACTAGGTAAAACATAGTCTAGGTAGGGCCTCAGGACCTGGCCAGCTCATGGCTTTATGTGCAGGCTTAAGGCTTGTGCCATGGTCACCATACACGTGGCACTTGTGACTTAAGTGCATTATGGAATTCGTTCCGAGCGTGGAGACGTCATCTTGAGAAACTGAAACTTAAACTGGATGTTGTCTATAATGTTTTTCGCCATGAGGATTTCCATTGCTTTGTCCACTGCCTCCCGAACTTTTCATATTACTAACATTCCATTTTCTGGGACCGTGCTCATTTTGGATTCATGGCCACAGACATTAGAGGTTAGGAAAAAAAGTGTAAGGACATACATGATAAATAAATAATTGGTTTGACCCATTTCCATTAGCCCATCCCACGGGAGACGGAGACCACACTGTGAGGTTGTTAGCAAAGGACAGAGGTCGCCTCAAGCCTTTCTGTCGGCAATAATGTCCTATTCGTGTGGACTTCCAGACGTTTGCATGAGAGTGGCGTATTCCCCAGAGAACACTAAAATGCTGAGTTTTAACACAGCAAGCCGTGTTGATGGCGGTATTGCGTTATTCTACCAGCGTTAATGGCGCTGTAGGGTTGTATTGTGCAGTCTGAATATTTAAGAAGACGAGTTGTGAGACTACGAACATGGAAACATGCCAACAGGAAATTTCTGACGATGTGTTTGAATAATGCAATATGCCAACTGCAGAACTGTGACGACACATATGAACATGAATGTTAAAGGTGTATGTTCAGTTTCTTTGATTTCTCTGGTTTAGACTGTCTGGTGTGTACAACTGAGAATTTGAACAATGAGGAATTTGCAATGTCAGCAACACGTCTGAACATTACAACATACAGACTAAATACATTTGGTTTGCGTCTGAATAAGAAAAATACACATGTGCTGACGTCCTCAAAGCCTTCGGGTCAAACAGCTCAGTCTGCATAAATTGAGGATGGATTCTCATACCTGCAGCAAGTGCCTACTGGACAATTTTCAGTAAGCACACACAGGACTGTTTACAGCGTATGCTAAATCGTGTGTATTGCTTTATCAACTTTGTTTTAGCAGATTCTGATTTGTCCTTTCAAATAAAATGTGTGTGAGGTTATACAAGTAATGACACTGTGCACTGTAAAGAAGAAAAAAAAACAGGAAGAAGTTCAAGAACAAACTCACGTCCTTGGAACATTGGGGTTAAGTAGTACAGTATACATAATTAAGGAGATGATTCCTGCAGCAGTGTGACGTACAAACAGAACTGTTTAAAGTGTACAGTGGTACTAACGTCATACAGTGGTACTGACGTCATTAAAACCTTGGAGGCTAAATATTCTTGTTTGCCCGCAATTTCACGATAATAATAAATCATTTTTATACAGTGCTATTCTCGAAACTCATTTGGACTCACAATTTATTAGAATACAAAATATACATAGGTATTATACCTCCGTTCAACTCACTCAAATACAGAGGTTTATTACCTTACACGTTCCAACTCACATCAAAATACACATTGATAATAACAAAACATAAAACATATAAAATATACTGGATAATGTGGATATTGTTTTTCTCCCTAAAGTATGTTACTCTAATAGATTGGACCAGTTTCAGTCACAACATAATACTGCTTTCTGAGGTATTGATTTCCGAGGACACAATGACGCAGGCCTGGCTGGAGCATAGTTGAGCAGATGTTTAACTTTCATATCAAGTCAGAAAAACGCTTCATCAAAATGATCTCCATCACTTTAAAATGTCTACCAGAACTTTATCGACTTCACGAAAGCATTGAACAGAATTTGACACAATACCCCCAGGCAAGCCATGAGATGCTTCAACATAGAAGAGGGTTTTATCCAAACCCTCGAAACTCTGTATGAGAATCACGTAAAGATGAACACTCAACTTTGCCAGTTCATCCAAACCACGGTAGGTATATACCAAAGATGTCTACTATCATCAGTCTTGGGCAACAGCCTCCTAAAAAGTTTACAGAGAGAGAGAGAGAGAAGAGAGAGAGGAGAGAGAGAGACAGAAGAGAGATAAAGAGAAGAGATAAAGAGAAAGAGAGAGACAGACAGACACACAGACACACAGACACATATACAGACACACAGACAGGCACACAGACAGACACACAGACAGAGACACACAGACACAAACACACATCCAACACACAAATGAAAACACTCCACCATCATCATCATAGCTCTATCTCCAATGGGCGCAGGCATATTTGCATCTACAGCTTGCCGATAACATTGTCAGGCAGGCACGATACTGAAATGAAATATCTCACCACCAGACTCTTGGCAGCAAAGGGGCGAATGGAACCGAAGTCAGCTACAACAAAACCAAAGACATGGTAAAAACGATGAACTGCAAAACCCCACAGCAGTGCAGAGGTCAACACGAATGGCCCAAAAGAGAAAGACAGGAACAGTTTAGAATACAGAATAACGATCCGTATATAGAACCAATACTGTTGTACGGATGTGAGGTGTGGACAGTCAACAAACAAAGCCAGGACAAGATTGAGGCAGCCGAGATGTGGTTTCTTAGAAGAATGTTGAGAGTTCCATGGACAACAAAGAAAACAAATGAGACAGTCTTGATGGAGGCAGGCACAAGTAGATCACTCATAAGGAAGATTAGGAAAAGACAAGGCAACATTTATAGGCCATTTTATGAGGAAGGGGGATTTGGAGCACCTGGTCACAACGGGAAAACTGGAGGGAAAGAGAGCACCGGGTAGACCCAGGGAGAAAATGCTGGACGGACTTGCAGAGTAGCTGGGGACAAGGGGGGTGGGAGAGATGCTGGGGGCAACGAGAGATAGAGACAGATAAAAGTCCATGATCGCCACCGCCATGCGGCAGGGCACCTGATGATAATGATGATCTAAAGACAGCAGTTGCAAAGAAGAAACATGTATCAGGATTGCTACAGTAATGGCAAGATTGTAAGCAGTTCCACTAGTTTAACCAGCAGGTAGAGACTATACAAGGCACTTGTAGTCTTCATCCTCCTCCAACGGTGTGAACCGTGGACACTGTCTTTGAGGCCACGTGCCTGAGGAAACTATCACGTATCTAACCCTTGACCCCGGCACCCTGTCCACAAGCATCCTGCATTGTCAACCATGCTAGCAAAGCAAAAACTTAACCCTTTGACTCCCGCACCCTGTCCACAAGCATCCTGCATTGTCAACCATGCTAGCAAAGCAAAAACGTAACCCTTTGACTCTTGCAGCCTGTCCACAAGCATCCTGCATTGTCAACCATGCTAGCAAAGCAAAAACGTAACACTTTGACTCTTGCAGCCTGTCCACAAGCATCCTGCATTGTCAACCATACTAGCAAAGCAAAAACTTAACCCTTTGATTCCCGCACCCCGTCCACAAGCATCCTGTATTGTCAACCATGCTAGCAAAGCAAAAACTTAACCCTTTGACTCCCGCACCCCGTCCACAAGCATCCTGCATTGTCAACCATGCTAGCAAAGCAAAAACTTAACCCTTTGACTCCTGCACCCTGTTCACTAGCATCCTGCATTGTCAACCATGCCATCAAAGCAAAAAGTTAACCCTTTGATTCCCGCACCCTGTCCACAAGCATCCTGCATTGTCAACCATGCTAGCAAAGCAAAAACTTAACCCTTTGATTCCCGCACCCTGTCCACAAGCATCCTGCATTGTCAACCATACTAGCAAAGCAAAAACTTAACCCTTTGACTCCCGCACCTCGTCCACAAGCATCCTGCATTGTCAACCATGCTAGCAAAGCAAAAACTTAACCCTTTGATTCCCGCACCCTGTCCACAAGCATCCTGCATTGTCAACCATGCTAGCAAAGCAAAAAAACTTAACCCTTTGACTCCCGCACCCTGTCCACAAGCATCCTGCATTGTCAACCATGCTAGCAAAGCAAAAATTTAACCCTTTGACTCCCGCACCCTGTCCACAAACATCCTGCATTGTCAACCATGCTAGCAAAGCAAAAACTTAATCCTTTGACTCCCGCACCCTGTCCACAAGCATCCTGCATTGTCAACCATGCTAGCAAAGCAAAAACTTAACCCTTTGACTCCCGCACCTCGTCCACAAACATCCTGCATTGTCAACCATGCTAGCAAAGCAAAAACTTAACCCTTTGACTCCCGCACCCCGTCCACAAGCATCCTGCATTGTCAACCATGCTAGCAAAGCAAAAACTTAACCCTTTGACTCCTGCACCCTGTTCACTAGCATCCTGCATTGTCAACCATGCCATCAAAGCAAAAAGTTAACCCTTTGATTCCCGCACCCTGTCCACAAGCATCCTGCATTGTCAACCATGCTAGCAAAGCAAAAACTTAACCCTTTGATTCCCGCACCCTGTCCACAAGCATCCTGCATTGTCAACCATACTAGCAAAGCAAAAACTTAACCCTTTGACTCCCGCACCTCGTCCACCAGCATCCTGCATTGTCAACCATGCTAGCAAAGCAAAAACTTAACCCTTTGATTCCCGCACCCTGTCCACAAGCATCCTGTATTGTCAACCATGCTAGCAAAGCAAAAACTTAACCCTTTGACTCCCGCACCCTGTCCACAAGTATCCTGCATTGTCAACCATGCTAGCAAAGCAAAAATTTAACCCTTTGACTCCCGCACCCTGTCCACAAACATCCTGCATTGTCAACCATGCTAGCAAAGCAAAAACTTAATCCTTTGACTCCCGCACCCTGTCCACAAGCATCCTGCATTGTCAACCATGCTAGCAAAGCAAAAACTTAACCCTTTGACTCCTGCACCCTGTTCACTAGCATCCTGCATTGTCAACCATGCCATCAAAGCAAAAAGTTAACCCTTTGATTCCCGCACCCTGTCCACAGGCATCCTGCATTGTCAACCATGCTAGCAAAGCAAAAACGTAACCCTTTGACTCTTGCAGCCTGTCCACAAGCATCCTGCATTGTCAACCATACTAGCAAAGCAAAAACTTAACCCTTTGACTCCCGCACCCGTCCACAAGCATCCTGCATTGTCAACCATGCTAGCAAAGCAAAAACTTAACCCTTTGACTCCTGCACCCTGTTCACTAGCATCCTGCATTGTCAACCATGCCATCAAAGCAAAAAGTTAACCCTTTGATTCCCGCACCCTGTTCCACAAACATCCTGCATTGTCAACCATGCTATCAAAGCAAAAAGTTAACCCTTTGATTCCCGCACCCTGTCCACAAGCATCCTGCATTGTCAACCATACTAGCAAAGCAAAAACTTAACCCTTTGATCCCGCACCTGTCCACAAGCATCCTGCATTGTCAACCATACTAGCAAAGCAAAAACTTAACCCTTTGATTCCCGCACCTGTCCACAAGCATCCTGCATTGTCAACCATGCTAGCAAAGCAAAAACTAACCCTTTGACTCTTGCACCTGTCCACAAGCATCCTGCATTCGTCAACCATGCTAGCAAAGCAAAAATTAACCCTTTGACTCCCGCACCCGTCCACAAGCATCCTGCATTGTCAACCATGCTAGCAAAGCAAAAACTTAACCCTTTGACTCCCGCACCCGTCCACAAGCATCCTGCATTGTCAACCATGCTAGCAAAGCAAAAACTTAACCATTGACCCCCACCCTGTCCACAGCATCTGCATTGTCAACCATGCTAGCAAAGCAAAAACTTAA
>CM060314.1:89915717-89920717 GCA_030674185.1 Monoplex corrugatus
GACAGAGAGACAGAGAGACAGAGAGACAGATATACATATATATGTATATATATAATACATACATATGTATGTATGTATATGTATATCCATATATAATGTATACATAGATAGATAGATAGATAATAGATAATAGATAGATAGATAGATAGAGAGAGAGCGAGCGAGAGAGAGAGAGCGAGAGAGAGAGACAGAGAGACAGAGAGACAGAGACAGAGAAAGAGAGACAGAGAGACAGAGAGAGATGAGAACAATAGAGAATGAGATGAGAAGAAGAAGAGAGAGAAGAGAGACAGATGAAATGAGAAGAGAGACAGAGAGAAGAGACAGAGAGAGAGAGAGAGAGAGAGCAGCAAGAGAAAAAAAAAAGGGGGGAGGGGGATGAAATGGACACAGAAATGAAATAAGCACGCTATTACCCAGTGTCAAATAACAACATATTTTCACACCAAAGCCCGGATACAGTTCTGGTAAATATGTATTAACTGACAATTATCTGTCTAATTTAGTCTCCGTGAACGTGTGAATTTGTACTCGTGGAAACTACCACTATTGATGCTACTGTTAATAATAATAACAATGATAATAATAATAATGATAATAATAATAACAATGATAATATAATATGATATTCTCACCCACCTGCTCGACTACTTCTACAATTTCTGTAATGATGTAATTAATACTAATTACTAATATAATGCAACAAATACGAAAACAACAACATTGATAATAATATAATAATGATAATAATAATAACAATGATAATAATAATGCTGTACTCTCCTCCTCCTACTACCACTACTTCTACTAATACTGTAATGATGATAATAATATAATACTAATACTAATGACAACAACAACAACAACAAAAAACAATGATAATAATAATAATGATAATAATAATAGTAATAGCAACAACAACAACAACAATAATAACAATGATGATAATGACTATTACTAACGATGATGATAATAAAAAAGCATTATACTACTACTACTACTACTCTACTACTACTTCTTCTTCTTCTTCTTCTACTAGTAGTGGTAGTAGTATTACTACAAAAACAACAACAAGAACAACACTAATGATGATGATGATGATGATGATAACATAATAATAGCAATCATAATACTGATAACAATGATAATAATTCATCCCGGTTCACAGAGCACTAAACTCTTAAATGTATAAAATTACTGACATAGATATTGTGTCACATTCAAACACACACACACACACACACACACACACACGCACACACACACACACACACATACACACACACACATGCGCGCGCGGGAGCGTGCGCACGAGCGCGCACTCACGAACACACACACACACACACACAACCAAACACACACACACACACACACACACACACACACACACACACACACACACGCACACACACACACACACCAAACACAAACACACACACACAAAAGACACACACACACAACACAAACACACACACACACAACACACAATCAAACACACATACACACACACACACACACCACACAACAAGACACACACACACACCTACACACACACACACAAACACACACACAATCAAACACACACACACACACAACCAAACACACACACACACACACACACACACACACAAAAGACACACACACACACACAAACACACACACACACACACACACAATCAAACACACACACACACATACACACACACACACACACACACACAACCAAACACACACACACACACACAACCAAACACACACACACAACCAAACACACACACACACACCCAAACACAAACACACACACACACACACACACACAATCAAACACAAACACACACACACACACACACACACACACACACACACACACACACACACACACAACCAAACCCCCCCCCCCCAACACACACACACGTGTATAATGGTGAAAGGGAATGACTGAGAGGTTCATGGCTACGACCAAACACAAATATCATTACCCAGTGTCCAACACCAACATAACTTCATTTCAAACCACCCAACACAGTCGATAGCTCTACTGCACATCTATCATCCGTCATATTACTGTCCAATTTCACCCCTCTCTCTGTCGGTGCCTGCTTGAGCACATCTGTCTATGTACAGTACGTGTGTGTGGGGGTGGGGGTGGGGTGGGGGGTGGGAGGAGTTGAGGTGGATGTGTTGGTCACAGAAAGATGGGAGAGAGGGTGTGTGTGTTGGAGTGGTGAAGTAGGGACCCTGTTGGTTTTAAGCACATTCCTGGGAAGAGTGAGGTTCCAGGTTCAATCCTGGGTCAGACAGAGATGCTGTACTCACCCCCCGCCTCCTCCCACCTCATCCCTTCCAGTCCATTAGACACGTAGCGGTGGTCTGGGCGCTAGTCTTTCAGATGATACGACGATAAACCAAGACCTTCGCGCAGCATGAACTTAGCGCATGTAAAAGATCCCACGTCAAACAAAGAAGTGTCACTGGTAAGTTTGTATTGAGAATACGCTGTAATAAGTCACCAAGTAAATGTCAAGCAAAGAAGTGTCACTAGTAAGTTTGTATTGAGAATGCGCTGTAATAAGTCACCAAGTAAATGTCAAGCAAAGAAGTGTCACTAGTAAGTTTGTATTGAGAATGCACTGTAATAAGTCACCAAGTAAATGTCAAGCAAAGAAGTGTCACTAGTAAGTTTGTATTGAGAATGCGCTTTAATAAGTCACCAAGTAAATGTCAAGCAAAGAAGTGTCACTAGTAAGTTTGTATTGAGAATGCGCTTTAATAAGTCACCAAGTAACAGATCCCATGTCAAGCAAAGAAGTGTCACTAGTAAGTTTGTATTGAGAATGCACTGTTATAAGTCACCAAGTTATAAGCCAACAAACACTATCCGTATACAGGACAGTACCGTACAATAGTGATGTGCTTTCCTCGGGGACAACCACCCATATTTTAGGCGGAAAAAATTATGTTGATACACAATTAAAATCCAATTTATCACGTGTTTGACCTTGTCTCGGTAACAACAGAGAAAAAGAAAATCACAATCAACAACTACAACAAAAAACAAAAACAAAAACAATAAGAAAAACAACAAAAGCAACAACTATAACAGCAACAGTCAAAACAACAGCAACAAGCACAATTACAATAACACCGACAGCCACGTGGGATGGGCGAATGTGCGTGCGTGCGTGCGAGTGTGTGTGTGCATGCGTGCGTGTTGTGTGTTTGTGTGTGTGTGAGTTTGTTTGCGTGTGTGTGTGTGTGTGTGTGTGTGTGTGTGTGTGTGTGTGTGTGTGTGTGTGTGTGTGTGTGTGTGTGTGTGTGTGTGTGTGTGTGTGTTGTGTGTGTGTGTGTGTGGTGTGTGTGTCTAGCCTACATCTATGAAGCAGCTTTGGAAGTTTTCACCTTAATGCTCTTCATAAGTCTATGCCGACAAGATGAAAGGTAAGGAGAGGAAGAAAGGGAGAACAAAGGCAGAGGGTGGTAAAAGAAAGAAAGAAAGAAAGAAGAAGAAGAAGGAGGAGGAGAAGGAGGAGGAGGAAGAAAAGAAGAAGAAGAAAAAGAAGAAAAAAAAAAAAAAAAGAAGAATGCGAAGAAGAAGAAGAATGCGAAGAAGAATGCGAAGAAGAAGAAGAAAAATGCGAAGAAGAAGAAGAATGCGAAGAAGAAGAAGAAGGCGAAGAAGAAGAAGAAGAAGAAGAAGAAGAAGAAGAAGAACAAGAAGAAGAAGAACAACAAGAACAAGAACAAGAACAAAACCAAGAAGAACAAGAAGAACAAAAGAACAAGAAGAAGGAGAAGAGGGCGGAGGAGGAGAAGGACATGAAGAAGAAGAAGAAGAAGAACAACAACAACAACAACAACAAGGAGCTGTTTACTGATGTCTTTAAACACTGGTGCACCATATTCGCACCCAGGGTGCATACAGATGAATTAGCTTAGCTCAATTCCAGGGTCACAGTGACCTAAGGTGAAGAGTGCAGACACCTATTTCTTCTACTCTTCCTTCTTTTCGTATTGGAAGACAACGCTTATTTAATAGAAGACAAACGGCAGGTGCAAATGCTTAACACAAGTATACCAAAAAGAAAAGAAAGAAGAAAGAAAGACAGAAAAACGTAGGCAAGGGAATCCAAATAAGGACAAAAACTATGAGGATAGACAGGGGGGGGGGGGGGGGGGCGATAGGCAAGTGGTTAGAACGTCATACGTCCAATCGGAATATCTGTAATTCCATCTTGCATGGGTACCTCTGGCATGGTGTGTTCTGGGTGGAGATTTTCTCCGACCTTCCAGGTCAACATGCGTGCAGACCCGTCAATGCCAAAACACCCTTCCTGTGTATACGCACGCAGAGCATGAATATGCCTGTTAAAATTTTGTAAATTATGATGTCAAGAATCCAGTGGCTTAAGGAAACTTAAAAACACCCAGCATACACATCCATCAATGGCGAAGTACGTAGACTGTGCAGCAACGTTACCGCCTGCATGGTGTGGGCAACCCTCTTTCAAACCAACCAACCAACCAACTAACCAACCAACAAACCAACCAACCAACCAACCAACCAACCGTTGGCAACCAACCAACCAACCAACCAACCAAACGACCAGACAACCAACCAACCAACCAACCAACCAATCAACCAACCAACCAACCAACCAACCAACCAACCAATCGATCGACAGACCAACCAAACAATCAACCAAACAACACAAAGCATGAAACAAAACAAAACAAAAACAAAAATAAACAAAACAAAACAAAACAAACAAACAAACAAACAAACAAGGCCAGAAAAAAAAAGTTTTGAAAAATCAGTAAAACCTGCCGACGTGTTCTGGGAAAGTCCGTTGAAAATCTTTTCCTGGTTGTGCGCTTTTTCAAAAATATGAAAACGAAATAAGAGGATGACAATTGATTAGTATTCCTTGTATAAAGATTTTGAATATGATTTCAATCAATTCAGCCCAGATCTTGAATGAACAAAAAAAAAAAAAAAAAAA
>CM060314.1:89923217-89928217 GCA_030674185.1 Monoplex corrugatus
TTTGTTTTGGTCTAAAGTCATTTAAATGAATAAATATTGAATCTGTAACCACAACCACAACTCAATGATCACCAACACACACACCTTTTCCTCGTTGAAAAAAAAAAGGGGACACTGAGAAAGCCGCTTATTTTTAAACAATTTTATAATTTGCCAGAGCGTGATTGAGAAAACAACAACAACAACAACAACAACAAAAACAACAACAACAACAATAACAAAAAACAGCATCATAACTATTAGAAACTAGAGACCACTTGGCAATAGACGCTGTTTCGATACTGCAAGGGAGAAAAGATTGTCTTTGTTTGTTCACCAAACAAACTGAATAATTCTGTACAGTTTACTGGCAGACAATTGGCGCCGCTGTTGAGTGCCACTTAGGTTTTCTTCTTTTTCTTCTTCTTCTTACTCTCGTTTAATCTCCCTTTTATGTCGCTCAAAGAGAGCACTGTGTATATGTGTCTGTGTGTTTGTCTGTTTGCCTGTCTGTCTGGCTGTTACTGAACTGTCTTAGCAAAATTACTATGCGTTGATGGACGGATCTTCACTAAACCTGGTGTGAATGAAATGAAATGAATCTTTTATTTAATGTCGCACACACACATAACACAAAGGAAAAAAAAAAAAAAAAAAAGGTGGGGTGGAGGATGAGTATGGGGAAGGGTAACAGAAGTTTGAATGTAAGAAGGGGAGAAGGGGAACAAGTGCAATCAATAATTCAGAACAATGAATTAACAGTGTCAAATAATAACATACAACAATTAATTAACTCCTCATAACAATCTGCCAACAGGGGATCTGAGAATCAGCTGGACAAACGAGATAATATTATTATTTTTGTTGTAAAGAATATCTCTAGCGTCAGTACATGAAAAATCAAGATTGTTATTTCTATATGTCGTAAGTAAGAGAGGACATTCAAAGAGCAGATGGTGGATTGTTAATGCTTTTTGAACAAATACATACATTTGGGTATATTTTGTTTTCCAAGAGTTAAGCCTTAGTTTGTATATCAAGGACGCTAGCTGTCTGGGGCAGTAAGGTATCAGGCTTTGGGTATTGGAGAAATTTGTATAAACTGAACGTTCTAGCACAGAACCAAGTTCATAAACTGATAGTCGTATATTATAGCATGTTACGATATTGACATTTTTGGATGCTTCGTTTCTTGCTAACTGGTCTGAAACTTCATTTCAATAAAGTCCACAATGTGACGGAACCCAGCAAAAATTTATACCAACACCGCTGGATGAAAGACAATGTAAACCTGGTGTGGACTACTGGTAATGCCTTATGCATAGGATGGAAGTCGTGGTGCCAAGATCAAGGTCACAGAGGAAAAATGTGACTGAAATTTGCATTTCTTTCATGAAGTTTCAGTTCAGTTTCAATTTCTCAAGATGACGTTTCCGCGATCAGAATGAATTCCATATGCACTGACGTCACAAGCGCCATGTGATGAAAAAGATCCACAATGATCACGTCACAAGCTCCACAATGATCACGTTACAAGTCCACATGATCACGGCACAAGTCCACAATGATCACGGCACAAGTCCACAATGATCACGTCATGTTGTCCACAATGATCACGTCACAAGTCCACAATGATCACGTCACAAGTCCACACATGGATCACGTCACAAGTTCACAATGATCACGTCACAAGTCCACAATGTATCATGGCACAAGTCCACAATGTCACAATGATCACGTCACAAGTCCACAATGATCACGGCACAAGTCCACAATGATCACGTCACAAGTCCACAATGGTCACAATGATCACGTCACAAGTCCACAATGATCACGTCACAAGTCCACAATGGTCACAATGATCACGTCACAAGTCCACAATGATCACGTCACAAGTCCACAATGATCACGTCACAAGTCCACAATGATCACGTCACAAGTCCACAATGATCACGTCACAAGTCCACAATGATCACGTCACAAGTCCACAATGATCACGTCACAAGTCCACAATGATCACGTCACAAGTCCACAATAATCACGTCACAAGTCCACAATGATCACGTCACAAGTCCACAATGATCACGTCACAAATCCACAATGATCACGGCACAAACCTTAAGCCTGCACATAAACCCACAAGCTGGCCAGGTCCTGAGGTTCTAACTAGACAGTCCCATAACCCTGGGTCGTAGGGGAGTGAGGTGGCAGAGACCTCAACTTTTCCCTGGGCCAGCACCACGAGGGCGGCGCCCATCCCCTCTCCCTCGCTTCAACTTCATATTTCACATAATTTTCACCAAGACTTCAGAAAGGCAAGAAGGCGAATTGATCTTCAAGGGGTGGAATCCTATCTCTTCAATGTTTTATACAAGGCAGCCAGGCAGTGCCCTGCTCATCACGATTTTCAACTGCCAAGTGATCTTAAGCGTGCGCAGCCAGAAGGCACACGGGTCCAACTCGTTTTGCGTCCCCTTCCGAAGGAATTTTCATGAAAGTAGTGTGAACAGCACTTCCTGACAACCTTCAGATGTTGTTTCATTTCTGTTTTCACTGTGGTGACAGTCCTCCCGTTGCGCCAACTTTTATTTCTCTTGACGTTTCTTTAAGGTCACGGAGGCCTTTTGAAGCACAAAATCTGAATTGCCTTATGAGCAGCAACAATTTCAAACAGGATTTTCTCAACCGTTTATGTTTTGATCACTCTGATTTTATCAGAGTCACTGTATGCATATAGGCATTCCTAACTGTGGTTACAACAACGGTTATGCTATGTAAGTAAACAGCTTTTTAACCATGAAGTTCTTACGTCATTTGTGTGAACAACAACAGCAACATTACCGATTACAGTGAACATGTCTGCTTTCACAGGTTTAGTGATACTTTGAGACTCAAAAATGCCAAAGTTTGGATGATTTTGGTACAATTGCAGGGTCAAAACTACAGGGACGTTGAAATATACACATCTCATTTCAATTCATGAGCCAAATATAATTCCATTTGGTTGTATAGATGGATGGTAATTTCAGTAAGGCGTTCCACTGTTACTGGCCCTGGTTTGTTTTTTCAAGATCACATTGCTTTTGTCATTCAGACACGTGAATAAAAAGAATAATATCAAAACAGATTGACCTTCATATTTTCTTATGTTTAAACCAACGTAAACCTCCTCCTCTCATCATTGTAACAATCGTCGTCGTCGTCGTCATCATCATTATCTATTCGTCCTCAATGTCCACCTTTTGTTCTTAATCTTCTTTCACACTCATCTGCTTCTTTTTGTTTTCATTTTCTTTTTCTTCTTCTTCTTCCTCCTCCTCCTCCTTTTTTTCGATCTCCTTTTCTTAAAAAGTTCATCTTATTTCTGACACGCAACATTAACATCCCATTTATGGAACAGTTACTGTTTACATCAGTTAAAAACCCTCTGACTCCCGCACCCTGTCCACCAGCATCCTGCATTGTCAACCATGATAGCAAACCGAAACGTAACCCTTTGATTCCCTCACCCTAGTCCACCAGGAAGCCAAGGATCAAAGGGTTAAGTTTTTGCAGTTGGTGGCTAGGGTGCGGGAGTCAAAGGGTTAAGTTTTTGCAGTTGTGGCTAGGGTGAGGGATCAAAGGGTTAAGTTTTTTGCAGTTGGTGGATAGGGTGCGGGAGTCAAAGGGTTAAGTTTTTGCAGTTGGTGGCTAGGGTGCGGGAGTCAAAGGGTTAAGTTTTTGCAGTGGTGGCTAGGGTGCGGGAGTCAAAGGGTTGACAGGTGGACTTGTTGGTGACTCTCAATCTGACAGACTCATGATGCGAGAAAAGAGGGATAAATATCGAGTTTACTGTAGTAATTTGTGAACACTTTATTCTGAATGGATGGTGCATGTATGGCTTTGCTTTAATGCACACGAAAAGTTAGTTGAAGCCAGATCGAAATTTTAGTCAGTTCAAAAAGAATGCAAAGCTTGAATAAAGATGTTGAAATAATAGCCTCCTTGTGTCGTGTATTTCTACATATTTATTCAAACCTTGCATTCTTTCATATATTTCTACATTTACAATGCAGCCGACAGAGGAAGCGTGCCCATGCAACATAGTGAGCCGGATAGCGTTGGCAAAACACGGGAATTGGTGTATCGAATGTGTTTACTTTCGTTATCAAAGCCTCTGGGGAACATCCAAATGATCTCTTGCATAAGAGAGTAAACAAAACTTGCGTGTGTGCGTGCAATACATCAGCTGAAGTGCTCCTTTGACAATATGTGGAAACAGTAGAACGATGTCATTTGTAGGGAAGAATGATGTATTCAGTAAGCGTCAAGCAACGAGAGGTTGCGTTTACCCATGCAATATGCCAACTACAAGTGGACAA
The DNA here is from genome assembly GCA_030674185.1 of Monoplex corrugatus. Lineage (NCBI taxonomy): Eukaryota > Metazoa > Mollusca > Gastropoda > Littorinimorpha > Ranellidae > Monoplex > Monoplex corrugatus. The sequence continues at coordinate 89,927,558 of CM060314.1, forward strand.
AACACATGCATAGGAAAATCAAAGGCCTTTCACTTAATGTACATGGAAGCAAGTCTTAGAAGTAAAACTGTTCATTTAGCGTAACAAAGAACCCGCATGCGCCATTACAACCCAACACGACTGATTTGGGCAAATCGTTTTTTGGTTAAAAGGGGACCCCCCCTGGTGACATGACGTTTCTTTGCAAGTTGGACAACAGCATCAACAACAATACCAACAACAACAACCAACAAAATTGCATGATCAGAAGCGGTGGCAGTTGCTATTGTCGTCGTCGTCGTCGTCGTCATCGTCATCGTCATCATCATATCATCTCATCATCATCATCGTCGTCATCATCATTATCTCCACCACCACCACTATCATCGTCATTACCACCATCTTCATCATCAGCCATTTATGGTCAGGTTAACATTACAGTTACACTGATAATCACCATCGTCATCATCATCATCATCGCCGTAGTCGCTGTCATCGTCGTCGTCGTTGTTGTTGTTGTTACGCTCGTATCATCGTCGTTAACATCGTCATCATCGATGACGATCGTCATAATCATCATCGACGTCGTCGTGGTCGTCGCCGTGGTCGCTTTCTCTTCATCGTTATATTCTTCTTCTTTCTTCTCCACATCAACCTCCGTTTTCCTTTAAATCTCTCTAG
>CM060314.1:89938217-89945717 GCA_030674185.1 Monoplex corrugatus
TCTCTGTGAAAACAATGGCCAGGTACGATGATTTTTTTTTCTCCTGGGGAAATGGTATTTTTTGTTGTTGGGGGGATGGGCAAACAGACACATACACAAATACACAAAGACGGATAAATTCACACACACAAAACGCATGCACACACATGCGCGCGTGCACACACGCACACACACACACACTCTCTCACACATACATACACACACACGCAGACACACATGCACAAGCACGCCACGCACGCACGCACGAATGCAAACAAACTCACACACATATACACACAAAGACAACCAACCAACCAACCAACCAACCAACCAACCAACCATCTAATCAACCAACCAATCAACCAACCAACCAACCAACCAACTAACCAACGAACCAACCAATCAACCAACCAACCAACCAACCAACCAATCAACCAACCAACCAACCAACCAACCAACCAACCAACTAATCACCAACCAACCAACCAACCAACCAACCAACCAACCAACTAACCAACCAACCGACTAATCAACCAACCAACCAACCAACCAACCAACCGACCGACCAACCAACCAACCAACCACCAACCAACCAACCAACCAACTAACCAACCAACCGACCAATCAACCAACCAACCAACCAACCAACCAACCAACCAACCAACCAACCAAATATACTTGCAAGTTACATAAAACTGTAATGACGTTTTCATTCTCTATGATGGTGATGATTTTATCAGACACGAAATGTTAAAAGAGATTTGAAGACGTAATAAGCAAACATAGCTCTGTGCACATTGCCCCTCGCTGGCTGCACTGGAGTAGGGATGCTGCACAGCTGGAAGTAGACAGGGGAGGTAATGTCACTGGGTGAGTTTGAACGATAAAGACAGGAGGAACACGAGGAGCAAGAGGAACACAAAGAAAAGGAAAAAAGCGGACGAAAAAAAAAAGACAAGCAGAAAGAAAAGGAAGGAGAAGAGAAGGAAACTGATGAAGAGAAGTAGGAAGGAAAAGAACAGGAGGATGAAAAGAAGAGAAGAGGAAAAAGAAGAAAATGAGGAGGAACAGAAGAGGAAGAGAAGAGGAAAAAGAAGAAGAGGACGAGGAAAAAGAAGAAGAGGAAGAGAAAAAAGAAGAAGAGGAAGAGGAAAAAGAAGAAGAGGAAGAGGAAAAAGAAGAAGAGGACGAGGAAAAAGAAGAAGAGGAAGAGGAAAAAGAAGAAGAGGAAGAGGAAAAGGAAGAAGAGGAAGAGGAAAAGGAAGAGAAAGAGAAGGAAGAAAAATGGAAGAAAACGAGGAAAAGAAGAGGAGGAGGAAAAAAATGAAGAAGAGAAGGAAAAGGAAGAAGAAGAAGACTAGAAAAAAAAGAATAAGAGGAGGAGGAAAAAGAAGAAGGAAATGAAAGAAAAAGAAGAAGAAGAAGAAGAGGAAATAGAAGAAAAAGAGGTACAGAAAGAATAGGAGTACAAAAAAAAGTAAGAGCAAAAGAATGAAGAGAAGAAGGAAAGTGAAGAGGAGAAGGAGAAGGAAATATATAGGACAGAATTTAGGAGAAAGGAAGGAAAATGACAAAGGGAAGGAGAAGAAAAAGAAGAGAAGAAGAAGGAGAAAAAGAGGAAATAGAAGAGAAAGAGGAACAGAAAGAACAGGAGTACAAAAAAAGTCAGAGCAAAAGAATGAAGAGAAGAAGGAAAGTGACGAGGAGAAGTAGAAAGAACAGTAAGACAGAATTATTAAGGAGAAAGGAAGGAAGATGACAACGGGAAGGAGAAGAAAAAGAAGAAGAAGGAAAAGGAATATGAAAAGGGAGAAGAAAATAGACAGAAAGCAAATAAAAAGGATAAAGAGAGGAAGAAGAAAAAGAAAAGAGAAGAAGGAAGCAAAGTAATGAGAGAAAAAGGAGGCAAAGGAATGAGAGAAAAAGAAGGAAAAGAGGAGGACGAGGACGAACAGGAGGAGGAGGACGAAGAGAAATAAGAGATGGAGGAGGAAGAGGAATAAGAGTAGTAGGATGAAAAGGATTAAGAGTAGCAGGAGGAGAAAAAGTAAAAGAAGGAAGGAAAAATAAGAGAAAGAGGAACAAGATTCAAGATTAAACACTTTTTGTTCTTTCTAAAAGAGCAAGGAAACTTGGTCTGTAGGCACGTCAGTGTCATATCATGTTACAGACAGACAGACAGACAGACATACAGACAGACAGACAGACAGACAGACAGGCAGACAGGCAGACAGACATACAGACAGACAGACAGACAGACAGACAGGCAGGCAGACAGAAAGGCAGGCAGACACACACACACACTCCCCCGATGCCCGCGCACGCACATACACACACACACACACACGCGCACACACACACACACACCACATACGTATGCACACACACATTCACACACACACACACACACACATACACACACACACACACACACACACACACAGACACACACACACACACGCGCACACACACACACACACACACATACGTATGCACACACACATTCACACACACACACACACACACATACACACACACACACACACACACACACACACACACACACACACACACACACACACACACACACACACACACACACACACATACACGTTTGCACACGCGCGAGCGCATGTGTGGACAACACAAAAATTTTCACATAGTAAGTGAGTCAATACTTTGACCCCCTCTCTCCCCCACTCAAAGCGCGCGCGCACACACACACACACACACACAGACACAAACACACACACACACACACACACACACACACACACGAGCATAGATAACCACCCTCTCACACCACACGCATACGCATGCGTACATGCACATCCTATCAGCACACAGGCATACAGAAATGTCAAACCATCGCAAGATGCAAGCTGACAAGATAAGGGAACTAGGTTCCCCATGTATATCAACTGCATTATGTGAGAGAAGGTCGAGGGAAAAGAATAAGAGAAAAGGGAGAAAAAGGGTAAAAGAAGGAGGAAAAACGAATAAGAGAAAAAGCAGGGGAAAAAGAGAAAAAGCAGGAAAAAAAGAGTAAAAGAAAGAGGGGAAAAAATAAGAGAAAGAAGAGAAAAAGAGTAAAAGAAGGAGGAAAAACGAATAAGAGAAAAAGCAGGAAAAAAAGAGTAAAAGAAGGAGGAAAAACGAACAAGAGAAAAAGCAGGAAAAAAAAGAGTAAAAGAAGGAGGAAAAACGAACAAGAGAAAAAGCAGGAAAAAAAAGAGTAAAAGAAGGAGGAAAAACGAACAAGAGAAAAAGCAGGAAAAAAAGAGTAAAAGAAGGAGGAAAAACGAACAAGAGAAAAAGCAGGAAAAAAAGAGTAAAAGAAGGAGGAAAAACGAACAAGAGAAAAAGCAGGAAAAAAGAGTAAAAGAAGGAGGAAAAACAGTAAAAGAAGGAGGAACAGGAATAAGACAGAAAGAAGGAAAAACAGTAAAAGAAGGAGGAACAGGAATAAGAGAGAAAGAAGGAAAAACAGTAAAATAAGAAGGAACAGGAATAAGAGAGACAGCAGGAAAGCAGTAAAAGAAGAAGGAACAGGAATAAGAGAAAGAGGAGGAAAAACAGTAAAAAGAAGAAGGAACAGGAATAAGAGAGAGAGGAGGAAAAACAGTAAAAGAAGGAGGAACAGGAATAAGAGAGAGAGGAGGAAAAACAGTAAAATAAGAAGGAACAGGAATAAGAGAGACAGCAGGAAAGCAGTAAAAGAAGAAGGAACAGGAATAAGAGAAAGAGGAGGAAAAACAGTAAAAGAAGAAGGAACAGGAATAAGAGAGAAGAAGGAAAAACAGTAAAAGAAGAAGGAACAGGAATAAGAGAGAAAGAAGGAAAAACAGTAAAATAAGAAGGAACAGGAATAAGAGAGAAAGAAGGAAAAACAGTAAAATAAGAAGGAACAGGAATAAGAGAGAAAGAAGGAAAAACAGTAAAATAAGAAGGAACAGGAATAAGAGAGAAAGCAGGAAAAACAGTAAAAGAAGGAGGAACAGGAATAAGAGAGAAAGGAGGAAAAAACAGTAAAAGAAGAAGGAACAGGAATAAGAGAGAAAGCAGGAAAAACAGTAAAAGAAGAAGGAAGAACAGGAATAAGAGAGAAAGGAGGAAAAAACAGTAAAAGAAGGAGGAACAGGAATAAGAGAGAAAGCAGGAAAAACAGTAAAAGAAGAAGGAACAGGAATAAGAGAAGGAGACTGACAAAGAAGGGGAAAAGGAGATGGAACAGCAGCAGAACAAGACAAAGAAGGGGAAAAGGAGATGGAACAGCAGCAGAACAAGACAAAGAAGGGGAAAAAGAGATGGAACAGCAGCAGAACAAGACAAAGAAGGGGAAAAGGAGATGGAACAGCAGCAGAACAAGACAAAGAAGGGGAAAAGGAGATGGAACAGCAGCAGAACAAGACAAAGAAGGGGAAAAAGAGATGGAACAGCAGCAGAACAAGACAAAGAAGGGGAAAAGGAGATGGAACAGCAGCAGAACAAGACAAAGAAGGGGAAAAAGAGATGGAACAGCAGCAGAACAAAACAAAGAAGGGGAAAAAGAGATGGAACAGCAGCAGAACAAAACAAAGAAGGGGAAAAAAGAGATGGAACAGCAGCAGAACAAGACAAAGAAGTGGAAAAGGAGATGGAACAGCAGCAGAACAAGACAAAGAAGGGGAAAAGGAGATGGAACAGCAGCAGAACAAAACAAAGAAGGGGAAAAAGAGATGGAACAGCAGCAGAACAAGACAAAGAAGGGGAAAAGGAGATGGAACAGCAGCAGAACAAGACAAAGAAGGGGAAAAGGAGATGGAACAGCAGCAGAACAAGACAAAGAAGGGGAAAAGGAGATGGAACAGCAGCAGAACAAGACAAAGAAGGGGAAAAAAGAGATGGAACAGCAGCAGAACAAGACAAAGAAGGGGAAAAGGAGATGGAACAGCAGCAGAACAAGACAAAGAAGGGGAAAAGAGATGGAACAGCAGCAGAACAAAACAAAGAAGGGGAAAAAGAGATGGAACAGCAGCAGAACAAGACAAAGAAGGGGAAAAAAGAGATGGAACAGCAGCAGAACAAGACAAAGAAGGGGAAAAGGAGATGGAACAGCAGCAGAACAAGACAAAGAAGGGGAAAAGGAGATGGAACAGCAGCAGAACAAAACAAAGAAGGGGAAAAAGAGATGGAACAGCAGCAGAACAAGACAAAGAAGGGGAAAAGGAGATGGAACAGCAGCAGAACAAGACAAAGGAGGAAACACTAACAGTTCATATACTACAACAAATGGTAAGAGTGGAGAAAGCAGAAGACAATTACGACTACAAAGAAGGAAAGCAGTAGCAGGAGCAACAATACAATAACAACAAAAAACAAAAAACAAAAACAACAGCAACAAAATTATATAACAAACCACAAACCAATCAACAACAACAGCAACAACAACAACGGTAATCATCATCATCATCATAATAATAATAACAATAATACTAAAGCAGGAAGAGGAGGAGGAGGACGTTGCTGATGATGATGATAATGATGATAATGACGATGATGATGATCATAAAATGCAGAAGAAGAAGAAGGAAAAGAAAGAGGAGGAGGAGGAGGAGGAGGAGAAGGAGGAAAACAAGAAGAGGAAAAGAAGAAGAATGTTTCCAAACTTTGACATCAATTTCAAAATCGACACAGTGGTTAGTGTTGCCACTAATGGGGAAGTGAGGTTTGCATCCTGATTCCCACAACACAAGAAGAGATAGAGAGAGAGGCAGAGAGAGAGAGAGAGAGAAAGAGAGACAGAGACAGAGACGGAGACAGACAAGCAGACACATAGGGGCAGAGACAGAGAAGTGTGAGAGAGAGAGAGAGAGAAGGAAAGAAAGAAAGAGAGAGAGAGAGAGGCACAGAGAGAGGCAGAGAGAAAGGCAGACAGAGAGAGAGGCAGAGAGAGAGGCAGGAGAGAGAGAGGCAGAGAGAAAGGCAGAGAGAGAGAGATGCAGAGAGGCAGAGAGAGAGAGAGGCAGAGAGAAAGGCAGACAGAGAGAGAGGCAGAGAGAGAGAGGGAGAGAGAGAAGCAGAGAGAGAGAGGCAGAGAGAGAGAGAGAGGCAGAGAGAGAGAGCGCAGGAGGCACAGAGAGAGGAGGCAAGGGCAGAGAGAGAGGAGAGGAGGCAGAAGAGAAGCAGAGAGAGAGAGGCAGACGAGAGAGAGGAGACAGAGAGAGGCAGAGCAGAGAGAGGCAACAGAGAGAGGCAACAGAGAGAGCAGAGAGGCAACAGAGAGAGGCACACAGAGAGAGGCAGACAGAGAGAGGCAGACAGAGAGAGGCAGAAGAGAGAGGCAGACAGAGAGAGGCAGACAGAGAGAGGCAGACAGAGAGAGGCAGACAGGAGAGGCAGAAGAGAGAGGGACAGAGAGGGCAGACAGAGAGGCAGACAGGAGAGAGAAGAGAGGACAGAGAGAGAGGCAACGAGAGAGGCAGACAGAGAGAGGCAGACAGGAGAGGCAGACAGAGAGAGGCAGACAGAGAGAGGCACACAGAGAGAGGCAGACAGAGAGAGGCAGACGAGAGAGGCAGACAGAGAGAGGCAGACAGAGGAGGCAGACAGAGAGAGGCAAGAGGCCAGAAGAGAGGCAGACAGAGAGAGGCACACAGAGAGAGCAACAGAGAGAGGCACAGAGAGAGGCAGAAGAGAGAGGGCAGGACAGAGGAGGCAGACAGAGAGAGGAGACAGCAGAGAGAGGCAGAGAGAGAGAGGAGCAGAAAACAGAAGAGAGGAGAGAGCAGAGGAGAGCAGACAGAGAGAGGCACCGAGGAGAGGCAGACAGAGAGAGGCAGACAAGGGGGCAGAGAGAGAGACGAAGAGAAGGCAGACAGAGAGAGGCAGACAGAGAGAGGCAGACAGAGAGAGGCAGACAGAGAGAGGACGACGAGAGACGAGAGCAGACAGAGAGAGGAGACAGAGAGAGGAGCAGAGAGAGCAGAAGAGGAGCAGGGAGCAGAGAGAGGCACACAGAGAGGACAGAGAGAGGGCAACGAGAGACAGAGGCAGACAGAGAGGCACACAGAGAGAGGCAGACAGAAGAGGCAACAGAGAGAGCAGAGAGGAGCAGAGAGAGAGGCAGACAGAGAGAGGCACACAGAGAGAGAGAGACAGAGAGAGGCAGACAGAGAGAGGCAGACAGAGAGAGGCAACAGAGAGGCAGACAGAGGAGACAGAGAGAGGCAGACAGAGAGGCAGAAGAGGAGGCAGACAGAGAGGCACAAGAGCAGAGAGAGGCAGACAGAGGAGAGGCACGAGCAGAGAGAGGCAGACAGAGAGAGGAGCAGACAGAGAGGAGGCAACAGAGAGAGGCACAACAGACAGAGAGGCAGCAGACGAAAAAGAGGCAGACAGGAGAGGCAGACAGAGAGAGGCAGACAGAGAGAGGCAGACAGAGAGGCACACAGAGAGAGGCACACAGAGAGAGGCAGACAGAGAGAGGCAGACAGAGAGAGGCAGACAGAGAGAGGCAACAGAGAGAGGCAGACAGAGAGA
>CM060314.1:89953217-89955717 GCA_030674185.1 Monoplex corrugatus
CAAGTGGCCAATTCCACACTGAGCAGGGTATTATTTTCTAAGGGATAAAATTACTACTGTCAGAGAAGAAAATCGAATTTCCTTGGACATTCTGAGAACTGTCTTTTTGAATTCTACATCCACTACAGTTCCATTTGTCTGTCCTTTCTTCTTGTTTTTTTTTTTTACCTCATTTTGTTTTTGTTTTTCCCTTTTTTGGGGGGAGGGGAGAAGACGGGTTGAAGGAGGGGTGGAGGGGGTTTAAGATGTCAGATCTCTCTCTGTCTCTCTCTCACTGGTGTGTGTGTGTGTGTGTGCGTGTGTGTGGTGTGTGTGTGTGTGTGTGTGTGTGTGTGCGTGTGTGTGTGTGTGTGTGTGTGCGTGTGCGTGTGTGTGTGTGTGTGCGTGTGTGTGTGTGTGTGTGTGTGTTGTGCGTGTGTGTGGTGTGTGTGTGCGTGTGTGCGTGTGTGTATGTGTTGTGTGTGTGCGTACGTGCGTAATGTGCGTGTGTGAGTGTGTATGTCAGTACAAGTTTTATATTAACCTGGTTTATGGTAACGACGAAGTGTGTGTGTGTGTGTGTGTGTGTGTGTGTGTGTGCGTGCGTGCGTGTGTGTATGTGTGTGTGTGTGTATGCATGTCTATGTGTATATGTGAGTGTGCGTGTGTATGGGTATGTGTGCTCGCGCGTGCGATTTTTTGTGTATGCAATAATGTAAGTGTGTATGTGTGCGTATTGAAGCGTGCGTCTATGCGTGCAGCCGGGTATGCATGTGTGTGCACCCGCACGCGCTCACACGTTTTTTGTTTTGTTTTTTTGTTTGCATATACACGCTTGTGTGTTCATGTGTGAACAAGGCAGGTGTACCAGAGACAAATTACGTTTCCACTTTGAAATTTCTCCGAGTTCTTCGTAATTAAACAGTTGGATCGATTCGCAAGCAGGGTGACTAGTGAGACAAAATTAGAAGTATGTGCAATAGCGTAGAAAAGTAAATGTATTTTGCTGACATTATCTGTTCGTCTCTCAAATTCTCTGTTCTTATCTGTCCTATCCTCTCCTCCATTCCTGCCCCATCTCTCTCTCTTTCTTTCTCTGTCTCTGTTTGTCTGTCCATCTCTCTCTTCTTTCTTTCTTTCTTTCTCTGTCTCTGTCTGTCTGTCCATCTCTCTCTCTCTCTTTCTCTTTCTCTGTCTGTTTGTCCATCTCTCTCTCTCTCTTTCTTTCTTTCTCTGTCTGTCCATCTCTCTCTCTCTCTTTCTTTCTCTGTCTCTGTCTGTCTGTCCATCTCTCTCTTTCTTTCTCTGTCTCTGTCTGTCTGTCTGGCTGTCTCTCTTTCTCTCTGTGTCTATATCTGTCTCTCTCTCTCTCTCTCTTTCTCTCTGTGTCTTTCTCTCTTTCTTTCTCTCTGTGTCTATATCTGTCTCTCTCTCTCTCTCTCTTTCTCTCTGTGTCTTTCTCTCTTTCTTTCTCTCTGTGTCTATATCTGTCTCTCTCTCTCTCTCTCTTTCTCTCTGTGTCTATATCTGTCTCTCTCTCTCTTTCTCTCTGTGTCTTTCTCTCTTTCTTTCTCTCTGTGTCTATATCTGTCTCTCCCTCTCTCTCACTTTCTTTCTCTCTGTATCTCTACATCTGTCTGTCTGTCTTTCTCTTTCTGTCTTTCTTTCTCTGTCTGTCTGTCTATCTGTCTGTCTCTCTCCCCCTGTTTTTTGTCTGTATGTCTTTCTGTCTGCCTGTCTGTCTGTCTGTCTCTCTTTCCCCGTTTTTTGTCTGTATGTCTTTCTGTCTGTCTGTCTGTCTCTGTCTCTCCCCCCATGTTTTTTGTCTGTATGTCTTTCTGTCTGTATGTCTTTCTGTCTGTATATCTTTCTGTCTGTCTGTCTATCTGTCTGTCTGTCTGTCTGTCTGTCTCTTTAACTCTTCCTTGTCGTATAGTACGTAGTTTTAATATAAACCTGTTCAGTCTTTCAGTAATCTTTCTGTGTCGGTTTGTCGGTCTGTCTGTCTGTCCGTCTGTTTGTCCGTCTTTGTGTTTGACATGAGACGTCATAATGTTTATGCATGGTGTTTATGCCATACTATCTTGAATGTTACAAGATTTACTCTCCATAAAATGACCACCACCACCACCACCACTGCCACCACCACCACCATCATCATCATTACTATCATCATGTACCTTGCCGCATGGCGTAGGCGATCATGGCCCTTCACACGAATCTATCCCTTGTCGCTGCTAGTACATCTCCCACCCTCTCTATCTTCATCCACTCCGCAAATCCGTCCAATATTTTGTAATAATATAATTTAATAATAATTGTAATAATTAATAATAATTACAGTATTTGTATAGCGCAAAATCTTGATAGAAATCAAATCTAAGCGCTGAACATACACATACACACGCATGCGCACACACGCACACACACACACACACACAACACACACACACACACACACACACACACACACACACACACAATGGCTATAAATGGGGAAAAATTATAGAGAATATATTAT
>CM060314.1:89960717-89963217 GCA_030674185.1 Monoplex corrugatus
AGGAGTACAACATGGGGATAATTCTCAAGAGTTATGTCCTTTGATTAATATAAACCAATCAGCCAACGAACCAACCAACCAAAAACCAACAAACAACCAACAAACCAACAAACAAACCAAACCAACCAACAACAAACAAACAAACAAACCCCCAAGAACCCCCACAAACAAAACCAAATATCTCAGATAATCAGTTCCACAGTTCTGAGTGTCAAAATACACAAGAAATGAGAATCTACGCACTCTGGTTCAGTTTAATTAACCAAAGTATAAAAAACTATGTATACTTAAATAAATGTTTAGCAAACGACTGACTCAACCAGCTCCTATTTAAAGATGAGTGTGCTATGGCCTCACCGGGAAGACTTCAAACAACACAGTCGAGTCTCATCCACTTAGGGGATGCGTCATTAATTTAAAGAGTGTTGCAAAAATCACTTGACCAAACAGCATGTCTGTATCTCTCGGGCCTTGTTGACGTCAAGACATACAATAGCTAAGGGAGAGTACAGCCTGTCACGCAGTTTTAATCATAAACAGAACCCCACAGCATCATCGTTTTTTCTCCAATCCTCACCATCATCAAAACATCGTACAAAATTATCTCAATTTCTGTGGATATTGATGTGTGGCAGGAAATAGGATTTAAAAAACCCCAACTATTTGTGATCTAATTTATAACAGCATCATCATCATCATCAGGTGCCCTGCCGCGTGGCGTTGGCGACCGTGGACTTCCAACCATCTCTATCTCTCGTTGCCCCAGCATCTCCCCCACCCCCCTCATCCCCAACCACTCTGCAAGTCCGTCCAGCATTCTCTCCCTGGGTCTCCTGGGCTCTCTTCCCTCCAGCTTTCCCGTTGTGACCAGGTGCTCCAAATCCCCCTTCCTCATAAAATGGCCTATAAATGTTGCTTGTCTTTTCCTAATCTTCCTTATGACGATGATCTACTTGTGTCTGCCTCCATCAAGACTGTCTCGTTTGTTTTCTTTGCTGTCCATGGTACTCTCAACATTCTTCTGAGAAACCACATTTATAACAGCAAGCAGAAAAAAAATTCGAAAGAAGAATTAGAACGCGAATTTAAGACAAGACAAGACAAGACAAGACAAGACAAGACAAGACAAGACAAGGCATTGTGAGATGAACGATAGTCATTGTCTGTTGTATTAAAAATACGCGTTCTTATTCTTCTTTCGTGTTTTTTTTTCTGGTTCCTGTTCGCTTGAACGCGGGCAGTCACACTTGTTTTAGATAACTTATAACAGTTTCTTAGACCTTTTCATAACTTCGTAAATCTAACAGACTGCATCGTTTTAATTAAAACTCTTTTTGTTTTTGTTTGTTTGCTTGTTTGTTTTGCTGTTGTTTTATTTTTGTTGTGTATCATCTCTTAGACGTAGCTCTGGAAATCAAAAACTAGTATCTGGGTCACGCAATGGGGACCAAAGCAGCGAACGAATGTATCTTTTTAAACGGTTTTGATTAATGTTATTATCTGAGGCAGCTAGAGAATTCCATGGGAAGATGAATCCACAAAAAGCAGCGAACTGTTTTGTGTTGTGTGTGTGTGTGTGTTGTGTTTTGTGTGTGTGTGTGTGTGTGTGTGTGTGTGTGTGTTGTTGTGTGTGTTGTGTGTGTGTGTATGCTTGTGTGTCGTGTTGTTGTTTGTTTTTGTTTGTTATTGTGTGTGTTACATTGTGTGTAGCTCTGTGTTTTATCTCTTTGTTTGTTGTGATTGTTGCTGCATCCTAAATCATAACAAAACTGTACTCATAACAATATATCCAACCATATAAACTGATGTGATGGCTTTTTTCCCGTTAAGATCAAATGCAGGAGCAATCCTTTACGTCCATTGTATTATCCACGCTGTCGGTTGTTCGCTGTTATTGAAAACGTGCATAACAAACGAAATATGTGCTTTACCTCGATATAACGTAGTGAATTTCTCATTCACTATTTTTATCTTCTTCCATCGCCCTGTGTCCTGCTTGCAACTACACTGGAAATTGTAGAATGGCGATAACAACTGTGAACAACTAGTTGACTCACGTGCACAAGAAATGTCATTTAACCCTTGGACTCCCGCCCCCTATCCAGCAACTGCAAAAACTTAACCCTTTGACTCCCGCACCCTCTCCACCAACTGCAAAAACTTAACCCTTTGACTCCCTCACCCTATCCACCAACTGAAAAATCTTAACCCTTTGACTCCCTCACCCTATCCACCACTGCAAAAACTTAACCCTGACTCCCGCACCTATCCACCGACTGCAAACCTACCCTTTGACTCCCTCACCCATCCACCAGTCCGCAGGAAGCTGGTGGATTGGGTGAGGGAGTCAAAGGGTTAAGTTTTTGCTTTGCTAGCATGGTTAACACTGCAGGAAGCTGGTGGATAGGGTGTAGGCGTGAAAGGGTTAAACAAACAACACTCTGCAGAATTACACAACACTGCTGATCGAATAACTGAGTACTCTATGGGGGCAGGAAGA
>CM060314.1:89978217-89980717 GCA_030674185.1 Monoplex corrugatus
CCGTACACGGACGGAAATTCTCCGGTCGTGCTTGGAGGGTTTTTCCCGTCCGTCCGGGTTAAGGGACTGAACTCTTCCGTTGATTTCACACCGAATTATCTTTCTTTCACGGACGACGAGAAGCTTATTGCTGCCGTGAGATCAAGGCCTTGCATTTACGAGACGGGTGATAAATGATAAACATCACTAACAGAAACACACTTGCAGCTGCACGGGGAAACATCGCCAGAGAAGATTGGGACAGATTGGAGGTACAGAAAATCGACGGAATGGACGCACAACGTTTCTTTTCTTCTTCCACCACCACCACAATATTAACTTTTATCGCTTCGTGCACACCATATCATCGTTTGGTGGGCTCGTGTCCAAGGGGAAAACACGTGGCCGACCGGCTCCGTCGTCATTGTAGTATGAACGCTTTCACGGCCACGGCCGGCCAGCTGTCCTTGGTCGTCTCTCCCCGTTTATTATGAGCGCTCCCTTAGTCTTTTCCCTTTATTTCTCTATCTCTGTTGTGACTTGTCTCCTGTTTCTTGATGGTCTTTCCTTTTGACAAAGCTGTTTATTTTGAACATGGCTATCATCATCATCGTCGTCGTCATCATCATCATCATCATGTGCCCTGCCGCATGGCGTTGGCGATCATGTTGCTCCTCATGAATCTGTCCCTTGTCGCTGCAAGTACATCTCCCACCCTCTCTGTCTTCAACCACCCTGCAAGTCCGTCCAATATTTTCTCCCTGGGTCTACCTGGTGTTCCGATTCCCGTGTTTTTTAACAGATGGTCTTTTAACAGTTCAGTGACCTGGTAGTTCTGGCTGTGGGCCTGAAAGTGAGGGACGTGCTGTTTGTATGCGTAAGAAGCAGAAATACCTAAAGACAGGCCTGACAATTACTCTCAAAGATCAACCGCCAGAAGCCTGGCAATGCATTTCCTTTTTTCTGGATCTTGTTTGCTTCTCTGGGGATCTACCGTCGACGTTGTATGCATACAGAAAGTCTGGCAGGGCCAGGCTTCCATCAGTAATCCTTTGTACTTGAGGGAGATGCTTCAGTCCCTCTAGACTCTTGTAAAACGGATGTTTGTGTTGGCGGAATTTCTGCAGGGATGTCTGGCATTGAGACTTTGTCATTGGTTGATATCCCCTGGTATTTAAAGCCAGAAACTCTCTCCAGCCAATAACTGTCTCTTTTCTTTTCGTTTCCCCTGCGTGTACTTTTCACAGGAATGCTGATGTCATTTCGACAAGAGCGTGGCCATTCTGTCTGTCTCCGTATCACAGGGTGTAGGTTTTCCAACAATATTATCTTCTAACTATTCTCTGTTCTTTCTCTCTAAGACTTGTAATTTGTTGGAGGGATTCGCTGTATTTGACTGGGGTCATCTTCCTGCTGGTATTATGTTGAGTCTCATGGGTATTTGTTCCAGGCCTGTCAATCCTTAAAGGCACTGAACGGCAGCCAAAGGCACTGAACAAGCCGATCTCCTGTGCTGTAATAAGCGACACTGACTTTGGGCTTGTCCCTCTAAACGTTACTTGTTGATATCAAAATACACACTGAAACAATACGGCTGACTCTGGGAATTACCAGACACCTTCCTCCCCTTCACACAGACCTGCCTCTAGTGCAGGCAAGACACAGCAGAACTGATAAAAGTATACAGGAACAGAAAAAAAAAACACGAAAAAAGAACAGGTCCTACGCATGACAAAGGCCAGTTGGCCGAAAATTTGCGCCTGTCTTGTCTGGTTGTATTAGATATGCGTTCTGATTCTTTTTTCGTGTTTTTTTTTTGGTTCCTGTTTTCTTGAACGCGGGCAGTCGCACTTGTTTTGGATTTGATAAAAGTTATTTCATACCATAAGGAAATCCACAAAATCTAAACATGAGATGGTTAATATAGCAAACAGCAATCGGCTCCAAATGGAAAATTATGAATGGTAGCTAAGAAAAGTCAAACACACACACACACACACACACACCACACACACACACACACACACACACACACACACACACACCACACACACACACACACACACAACACACACACACGCACACACACGACACACACACACACACCCGTCTAATATCACTTACAGTGAAAAGACGTAAATCAAAAACAACGAACACACACACACACACACACACACACACACACACACACACACACACACACACATACACACACACACACACTTACACACACACACACACACACACACACACAACACACACATATACACAACACATACACACACACACACATACAGACACACACCACACACACCACACAACACACACACACAACGCACACACACACCACAAAAGAAGAAAATACAGCAGAGTGAAAATGGTTAATATCAACAATGACCATCTCCAAGTCCACAGAAGCGGAACCGTGTGTGCTGGATCTATGGGAAAAACAATGAATGCCGAAGACGAGAGCTGGCCCGGTTTTCCCCCCTTTTGTTTGAAGGGGGGGGGGGGGGCGGCG
>CM060314.1:89985717-89990717 GCA_030674185.1 Monoplex corrugatus
TGTGTGTGTGTGTGTGTGTGTGTGTGTGTGTGTGTGTGTGTGTGTGTGTGTGTGTGTGTGTGATGTGTGTTGTGTGTGTGTGTGTGTGTGTGTGTGTGGTGTGTAGTGTGTGTATGTAGTGTCTGTGCATGTATGTGTATAGTGTGTGTTGTATTGTATAGTGTGTGTGTGTGTGTAGTGTGTGTGTAGCGTGCGTGTGTGTGAGTATTTGTGTGTGTGTGTGTATGTGTGTGTGTGTGTGCGTGCGTGCGTGTGTGTGTAGTATTGTGTGTGTGTGCGCGCGCATGCGTACGTGCATGCATGTGTGTATGCGTGTCTGTGTGGGTCTGTTTGTGTGTATATGTGTGTTTACAAGTGTTCATTGTACGTGTACAGATACAACCTTGTGGGAGCTTCGTACTGTGCCAGTAAATGGAGTGCCTCAGTGTACATGTATTGTTGGCAATACACACTCGTTCACTCAGCGTGGCATGTGCTTTCACTTTGGCCTTGTCAGTATCATGACGGGGGTGGATTTGTAAACTGGGGTCTGGTCTTCCTATGATGTAGGTATCTGTTTAAAGCCATCGTCACCAGCGAAAAAAATTACTGTTTTTTTGTTGTTGCTTTTTTCTTGTGTGTGTGTTTTTCCTTTCTTTCTGTTCTTTTGTTTTCTTTTGTTTTCTTTTGTTTTCTTTTGTTTTTCTTTCTTTCTTTCTTTTCTTTCTTTTCTTTCTTTCTTTCTTTCTTTTCTTTCTTTCTTTCTTTCTTTTCTTTTCTTTTCTTCCTTTCTTTCTTTCTTTGTGTCTGTCTGTCTGTCTTTTTTTCTGTCTGTCTTTTTTTCTGTCTGTCTTTCTGTCTTTCTTTTTTTCTTCTTTTCTTTTTTGTTTTGTTTTCTTTTTCTTTCTTTCTTTCTTCTTTCATTTCTTTCTTTTGTCTTTTTCTTTCTATCTTTGTTTGTAATTCCTTCTTTCGTTTTCTTTCTTCCTTTCTTTCTTTTTTTTTTTTATAATCTTTTTTCTTTCTATCTTTCTTTTTATTTTTGTTTGTTTGTTTCTTTTCTTCTGTCTTTCTTTCTTTTTCCTTTTTATTCTTTCTTTCTTTCCTTGTTCCTTTCTTTTTCTTACTTTCTTTCTTTTCTCTTTCTTTTTTCCTTTCTAATTTTTTCTTTCTTCCTTCCTTCCTTTCTTTCTTCCTTTCTTTTTTTTTCTTTCTTTCTTTTTCTTTCTATGCTTTTTCTTTCTGTCTTTTTTCCTTCTTCTTTTCTTTCTGTATTTCTTTCTCTCTTTTTTTCTTTCTTTCTTTCTTTCTTTCTTTCTTTTCTTTCTTTCTGTCTGTCTTTCTTTCTTCTTTTCTTTCTTTCTGTCTCATATTCTGTGTCAGGTCAGTGGTGCCAGAATCTGGCACAACTGTTGACAATGCCATGCTGATGGATGACGATGAATGACGATAGTCATGATGCCATGAAGTTCCATTCTGGGCTGACAGGGCTGTGCTACACGCTTCCTTTCATAACATATCCTTGCGACATCCAGGCTCAAGCGATTCAGACACCTGCGGTGTTGGTCAAGTAATTTAACAACAACAAAAAACAAAAACAAAAAAAAGAGAGAAAAAGGGAAGACACTTGCAGTATTGGTCAAGTAATCTCAGCAGCACCCTCAATGACGCATCCGTGAAGTGGATGAGACTCGACTGTGTGGTCCTAGTCTTCCAAAGAGACCATAGCTAGCTCAACTCTGGGTAGGAGCCGGTTGGAGCCCCAGAAATGGAGTGGACTACATACATACTGATGTGGATGATAGTACATGTAAATAAAATGATTTGACTTAAGATGAACTCACGCGTAAAGTGGTATCTGGGTCTTGGTGTGGTACGGGAAATCTGCTGTTTAGCCGACTGTCAGCAGAGAAAAGATCGTATCGTTAGCTAAGTGGGTGATCGGAATGGTGAACGTTGTACTAAATAAAGAAAAAAGCTGACCACATATCTCCTCTCCTGGCACAACTTCACTGGCTCCCTGTATCAAAGAGCATACAGTACAAACTAGAAACCATGTGCTACAAAAGCCTCAATAACGCAGCCCCCGATTACCTGTCAAGCCTACTTGAGATCTATCTTCCCTCACGTACCCTCCGCTCTGCCTCCGATCCTTTGACTTTTCGCTTTCCACGCACTAAGCTCAATACCTATGGTCCACGAGCCTTCTCTGTTTCTGGTCCACTCTCCTGGAACAAACTTCCTCTCTCAGTCCGTCAGCAACCTACTTTTGTCTCCTTCAAGTCCGCTCTCAAAACTCACCTTTTCTCCTCTGCATAAAATCCTGACCTCACTCAATCCCCTCTGCAGCCTGTCTCCACTCGGAGGGGAATCACATTGTAATATATAATTGTATATAATATGCTCTCTATAATTTTCCATTGCTTTTATTCTTTCTCCCCATTTTAGCCGTGTGCGCGCGCGCGCGCGCGTGTGTGTGTGTGTGTGTGTGTGTGTGTGTGTGTGTGTGTGTGTGTGTGTGTGCGTGCGTGCGTGCGTGTGTGTCTGTTTTAGCGCTTAGATTTGATTTTATCAAGATTTTGCGCTATACAAAATAAAGTATTGTTATTGTTATTGTTGTTTGATCGGAATGGTGAACGTTTCCATAAGACTGAATTGAAGCTGGCACTGAGTGGGACAACTGCTGTGGTGGAATGGTCTGGAAGAGGACGTCAACTTAAATTTATTCTATGAACATCTATGTAGCTGAAATCCCTCAATACAGAAGAGCAAAAGACACTGCCAGACAGACAGACAGAGATACACAGACACATAGACAGACAGACAGACACACAGATAGACAGACGCACAAAGATAAAGACAGAGGAGATAAACCGACCGACTGACAGACAGACAGACAGACAGACGCATAGAGATAAAACAGACAGAGGAGAACCGACCAACTGACAGACAGACAGACAGACAGACAGACAGACAGACAGACAGACAGACAGACAGAGAACGCCGGTAAGAAGGGAGGAACAAGAGTAGAGGTGAGGGTTAGGGTTAGGTAGGGTTAATGTTACCCATTAGGGTTAGGGTTAGGTAGGGTTAGGGTTAGGTAGGGTTAGGGTTAGGTAGGGTTAGGGTTAGGTAGGGTTAATGTTACCCATTAGGGTTAGGGTTAGGTAGGGTTAGGGTTAGGTAGGGTTAGGGTTAGGTAGGGTTAATGTTACCCATTAGGGTTAGGGTTAGGTAGGGTTAGGGTTAGGTAGGGTTAGGGTTAGGTAGGGTTAGGGTTAGGTAGGGTTAGGGTTAGGTAGGGTTAGGGTTAGGTAGGGTTAGGGTTAGGTAGGGTTAGGGTTAGGTAGGGTTAGGGTTAGGTAGGGTTAGGTAGGGTTAGAGTTAGGTAGGGTTAGGTTAGGGTTATGTAGGGTTAGGGTTATGTAGGGTTAGGGTTAGGTAGGGTTAGGGTTAGGGTTAGGTAGTTTGAGGCTAGCATACAGACATCGGACCACCAACGTTGCTTGTGTCTAGCCGCGACAAGCAATGGGTCTTGGCAGACAGACAGACAGACAGACAGACAGACAGACAGACAGACAATCACATCATCTACTCCGGTTCCTTGGCACATCAGATTGTGAGTGAGATTGAACAGTCGAGGCAACAGGCAGGGGTTTGCCAGTTCTGCCTCTGGTGTGCCGTGCTGAGCAGTTCTGACATGCTGAGCAGTTCTGACATGCTGAGCAGTTCTGACATGCTGAGCAGTTCTGACATGCTGAGCAGTTCTGACATGCCCTTCCTGATTAGCCAGCCACCTGCGTGTTCTCAGTCGACCTCAATGTTTGTCTTCTCAGCAGGTGTTCTCAAGGACGGTTTGGGGAGATTGGGGTAACTAAAACCAAGAAACGTTCTGTTGTCATATTAACGCACAGCTTTAGCTAGGGCCCTGAATTGTCATTATCTAACTAGGGTCCGCAAATGTGCTGAATTCGCTTTACATGTGGACCTACAAGTATAACATACAGACTAGGTAAAACATAGGCTAGGTAGGACCTCAGGACCTGGCCAGCTCATGGGTTTATATGCAGGCTAAAGGCTGGTGCCATGATCATCATACACATGGCGCTTGTGACGTCAGTGTATATGGAATTCGTTCCGAGCGCGGAGACGTCGTCTTGAGAAACTGAAACTGAAACTGTGGACCTCTTTGGTCCCCCAAATACGTGATGCTTGGTGGACATCAGCAGTGAGTGGTGCAGTTATGCCAAGCATCCAAAAAGTAAACGAGAATCTGAGAAATTCTGAAGTAAAATAATTTATTCTTGTTGTATTTGTGGCCTTGGCCGTCCCGTTGACTGATCACAGTTTAAACAGTAAAGAAGAAGTCTTTTTTGAAGTGCTGTCCTTTTTGTACTGAATAGCACAAAACCCGGCCCGAGATGTGGGCGGTGGCTGCCACAAGTTTGTCTAAAAAAGGCACACACCTCTTCCTTGTACCACTGATACAGTTTCGGCTTTTTCCGTCCGCTCATAGCTGGACATGTCGCAGAGAGATGAAGATGAGGTTTGCAATTTCGTTTCAATTTCAATTTCGTTTTCTCATAATGGCGTCTCCGCGCTCGGAATAAATTCCATATGCACTAACGTCACAGGTGCCATGTGATGGAGAAGATCCAGAATGATCACGGCACAAGCCTTTAGCCTGCACATAAACCCACGAGCAGGCCAGGTCCTGAGGTCCTACCCAGATAGTTCCATAACCCTGGGGTCGTAGGGGAGTGAGGTGTCAGAGATCTCAATTTTTCTCGAGGCCAGCACCACGAGGGCGGCGGCCATCTCCTCTCCCTCGATTCAAATTCATATTCATATTCATTTTTTTTCTACCAAGACTTCAGAAAGGCAAGAAGGCTAATCGGTCTTCAAGGGGTGGGACCTGGGAAACCAACCAATCTCTTCAATGTTTTTTATACCAAGGCAGCCGGGCAATGCCCTGCTCTTCACGATTTTCAAGTGTTGTGGGATCTGTAGCGTGCGCACAC
>CM060314.1:89995717-90003217 GCA_030674185.1 Monoplex corrugatus
TAAGGAAGATTAGGAAAAGACAGGCAACATTTATAGGCCATTTTATGGGGAAGGGGGATTTGGAGCACCTGGTCACAACGGGAAAGCTGGAGGGAAAGAGAGCACCGGGTAGACCCAGGGAGAAAATGCTGGACGGACTTGCAGAGTGGCTGGGGACGAGGAGGGTGGGGGAGATGCTAGGGGCAACGAGAGATAGAGACAGATGGAAGTCCATGATCGCCAAGGCCATGCGGCAGGGCACCTGATGATGATGATGACTAAGCCCGGACTGCGCCTGTGTCTGCAAGATGGAAATGTCAAGCACTAAATCTGTCCATGTTATACAAGCCCCGTGCTAAGCATGCATATTAGGTCTGTCCTTGTCTGTCTCCACTTCTATTTTCACTATCATTTATATAATGATTGCCGGGTTGTTATTGTTATTGTTGTTTAAAGCCCAGCCGACTGCGTAGAGCCATATCAGGGCTATAACCGTTTCAAAACACATAAAAAAGCTACAAACACGAAAAAAAAAAAGAAAAGAAAAAGAAAAGAAAATTAAGTACACGTGTCAATGCATTCGCGCACATAATCTAAGGAGACGCCCCTGGCATTGACCACTCCATTTCAATTTATCACACAGGGGATTTAAAAAAACACGCCTGAATACAAATGTAAACATATGTAAGGACACCAAGCACCCCCCCCCCCTGCCCACAGCGACACCCCCTCCCCCCATAAACCACCGGTACACAAAATCCCCAATTTACATTCTCCTCAGGCATGTAAGCGGAAGAGGAAACCGAAGCTGAGGTCATCATGGGATCAGGACACACACACACACACACACACACACACACACACACACACACACACACACACACACACACACACACACACACACACACACACACACACTCTCTCTCTCTCTCTCTCTCACACACACACACACACATCTGTATATCTATCTATCTATCTATCTATCTATCTATCTATCTATCTATCTATCTATCTAATCTAATCTATCTATCTATCTGTCTGTCTGTCTATCTATCTATCTGTCTGTCTATCTATCTATCTATTTATCTATCTATCTATCTGCTGTCTGTCTGTCTGTCTGCCTGTTTGCCTGTCTATCTATCTATCTATCTCTATCTCTCTATCTATCTGTCTGTATATATATGTATATATATATACATGTATATGTATACATATATATGTATATCCATACATACACAGACATATATGTGTGTACATACACACACAGATAAATAAACATATGCATAATATGTATTATGTTCGTTCTTTGATTTAACGTCTGTTCCCTATGAGTGATATTAGACGGTATATATATATATATATATATATATGTGTGTGTGTTCGTGTGTGTGTGTGAATATGCGCGCGCGCGTGTTTGTGTTTGTGTGTGTGCGTGTGTGCACGCGAGTGCGTGCATGCATGCACGCGTGTGTATTTCCTGTGATAGGGTGGAAAGAACATTAACAGGAAACATATAATATCTTCATAATTTCCTGTCCGTATCCCAGGAATTTGTCTTGCCAATACAGGAATTTGTCTTGCCAATACAGGAATTTGTCTTGCCAATACAAGAATTTGCCTTCCAAATACAGACACCTCTGTGTAAGAACAGAAAGAGATACCAGATCAACCTTTTCACATGTGCTGTTCCATCTCATGTCACAGGGGAATTGTCTGCGCGAGACCAGTAGACGTACTGTAGTGGTTAGCGCTACAGACTACCAACTGTAAGGTTTCGGGTTCAAATCCCCATCATTTCTGTCCAAATCATTGTGGAATTCTTCGGCCTTCTAGCCAGAGTTGGGCATGCTACGGGCTCAGTGGGAAGACTGGGACCACACAGTCCAGTCTCATTTACTTCACGGAAGCGTTAATGAGAGTGTCGTTCAAATTTCCTGACCGACACTGAGGGTGTCTGTATCTCTCGGGTCTGGAGACACCAGGATATGTTTTGATTAGCAAGCGTAGAGTACAGACCTGTCACGCTGTCCAAATCCAATATGAAACTCCATAGCCTCATGATTATCATTCTTACTGTGTCATCCTTATAGCGTTCTTAAGATGCAAAGAAATTGAGGGAGGGGATAGTGGGTATTGAGTGGGGGTGGGGGAGAAAAAAAAGAAAAAACAGGTAAGCACAAAGGAAACTGGATGATCTTAAAAAAGATTTTCTGTGTGAATTTGGAGCAGCTCTTCCCAAAGGAATCGCCTGGGCAGAATCCACACTGACATGTCTTCGTTTTTTTCTTTTGTTGTTGTTTACATTTGTTTTGTTTTATCATTCTTGTAATTTCAGCTTTTCCTTAGAAAAGGGATGATGCTTTCATACGAATCGGAGACATGTGTGAGTGCATGTATATCTGTCTGTGTGTCTGTGACAAACAGTGTGTTAGTCAAATTTTCCCAACTGGTCTGGATGGTTCTACACGAAACAGTGAATCACAGGTGTAGATCGTGAAGAAGCCGCTAAGGCATAACTTTGAATGAAAGTCATGATTCCAAGGTCAAGGCCACACGGGTGACAAGGACCAAAAAAAAAAAAAAAGTGCCACAATCAGCATTTTTGAGGACGATGTGTGAAGAGCACTTTCTCGTGAACTTCTGAAAATAGTTAAACTCTGTTTGCATTGTTGTGACATATCGGTCAACAATTATTCTCGATGTACGTCAAGTTTTATTTCAATCAAAGATTCTTCAAGGTCGCAGCAACCATGACAAATAGAAAAGCTGGATTTTCAGTAAAAGAAATATGTTTGTATAAAAAGGGAAATTTTAAAGTGGCTTGGTCATCTTGTTGTTAGTTGTTTTTTTTTTTAATAATTTTTTTACATCTTTTCACATTGTAGAATTTTTCACAGGCACTACGTGTATGGTGCATGCTATTGGAAAACAACTTGTTTTCTAATGTTGATATTTTTACATCTTTTTACATTGTAGAATTTTTCACAGGCACAACGTGTATGGTACATGCTATTGGATAACAACTTATTTTCTAATGTTGATATTTTTACATCTTTTTACATTGTGGAATCTTTCACAGGCGCAATGTGTATGGTGCAAGCAATGAGAAAACAACTTATCATCTAAAGGACTAGCGTGCAGACCACCGATCAAGGTGTGGGGTGGGGATGGGGTGAGCAGGATGAAAAGAAAAAATCCCCTGTCTGTCCAACGAGGGATTTTTGAAACTCTGTATTTGACATTTGGTTTGGTTTTTACTTGTGTCTACCGTCGTCACTCACGCTTTTGTGACACCCTTGGAAGTCTTGTGCTATGACACTGTGTGTTATTATTATTGTTGTTATTATTATTATTATTACTATTATTATTATTATTATTATTATTATCATTATCATCATCATCATTATCATTATTATTATTATTATTATTATCATTATTGCTATTATTATTATTATTAATATATCATCATCATTATTATTATTGTTAGTATTATTATTATTGTTGTTATTATCATTATTGTTCCTGTTGTTGTTGTCGTCGTCGTCGTCGTCGTCATCATCATCATATTATGATATTCATCATCATCATCATCATCATCATCATCATCATCATCATCATCATCATCATCACCACCACCACCACCACCACCATCATCATCATCATTATCAGTATCATGTTTCAAAGGAATGTACTCTGACCACTATTCCACCTGCGTTGTAGAGATGCGGTGGGCTAGGTAGTCAAGCACTGGTTCTTTCGTTTCATGAAAACTGCTCACATACAGGCAGAAACTTGGGTCCTGCGGTCCCCCCCCCCCCCACCATTTTTCACCGTCATTTATGAGTGATGGGAACATAACGACGCCTTGGTAACTCTGAGATTGAATTGTTGAATGGAACTTAACGTCTTGTCAACGACAGTGGCCATGATATCGGCACACTGAGCTTTGATCATGTTGGGTCTTTGTCAGTGACTAACAGAGAAGGCTTTAACTCTTTGACTCCCGCACTCTGTCCACCAACATCCTGCATCGTCAACTGATTATGCTCATCATCATCATCATCATCATCATCATCATCATCATCATCATCATTATTATTATTATTATTATATTATTATTAGTATGTAGTAGTAGTAGTAGTACTATCATCATTATTATGATTGTTATCATTATCATCATCAGTATTATCATTATTGTTATTATTATTGTTATTAATATTGCTATTATCATTAATACCATTAAGTGTAGTAGTAGTAGTAGTAGTAGTTAGTAGTAGTAGTAGTAGACCAGCTTACAACACCCTTACAGAAGGTTATTGAGGAGGGAGGAACAAGAGCGTAATCCACTTTTAAGGACTGGATCATGAAATACAACATGAATTTCGTTTCGTACAGGTAGTAGAAACGTCAGTACTCTTCAATGGGCTTTTTGTTTTTAGCTTTTCTGTTTTTCCTTTCTTTTTGTTATTCTCAACGTTACAAAGCTACTGGTTGTTTTTATACAAAGTTGTCTGCTGTAAGTTTCCAGTCTGTTCTTTAAAAGATGACTCTAATAAAAAAAAAATCAATCAGTGTTTTGCACGGTTATCAAATGGGTAAACATCCGACTTCCAATCGGAAGGCCCTGGGTTCAATTCTGCCTGAACTGAAGTGTGTGCGTGAGACAGAGAAAGAGAAGGGACACAGAAAGAGCACAGCCTGTCTGTTGCCTGTACAGCCTCTCTCTCTCCCTCTCTCCCTCTCTTCCTCTCTCTCATCTGCATAGCTGTAAGGGTGGAGATTGTTCCAACGTTCCAGGTCAAAGTGTGTGCAGTCCTAAATTTCCTTCGTTGTGTATACCATTTCAGTTTCAGTTTCAGTTTCAGTTTCTCAAGATGACGTCTCCGCGCTCGGAATGAATTCCATACGCATTAACGTCACAGGTGCCATGTGATGGAGAAGATCCAGAATGATCACGTCACAAGCCTTAAGCCTGCACGTAAACCCATGAGCTGGCCAAGTCCTGAGGTCCTACCTAGGTAGTTCTATAACTCTGGTGTCGTAGGGGGAGTGAGGTGGTAGAGACCTCAACTTTTCCCTGTGCTTCACTAGAACTTTGATTTTACACACACACACACACACACACACACAACACACACACACACACACACACACATACACACACACACACACAACCGCACACACACACACACACACACACACACACATACACACACACACACACACACACACACACACACACACACACACACACACACACACACACACACACACACACACACACACATAGGATCATTTTCAGTTTAACCACTAGTCGTTGTCAGATCAATTAATGTTGTAATCTCTCTCTCACACTCTGTCTCTCTCGTCTCTCTCTCTATCACACACAGTGAGTCCAAAATGAGTTTCGATATCAGGGCTATACAAGAATGATGTTTTAAAGACTGATCAATATAATACCAGAAATTTCCAAAAAAACTCTCCATAGAGGCTGGCGTTCGTCGAAGAGGATTTCACTGCAACCGGGCAATTCCATACACGCTGCCAGTAATTATCTAGCAGACTCCTTGAGAATGCACCCCCTCCCTCCCCTTCCGCTGGCAAAGTCTTGAAATAGGGAGGGACGGTGGTTGTGAAGGAACCTACGAAACAGTGTGATCGCTTTAGTCCTTTTCTACACTGGACGAAGTAGCAGGGAAGGTACGTCTCTTTCTCCTCATTTTTGTATTTGGTGTTTGTTTGTATGTGGTCTTACTTACATTTTCGCTTGACAAAGGCCAGTTGACCGAAAATTTGCGTCTGTCTTGTCTGGTTGTATTAAAGACCCATTCTGATTCTATTTTCGTTTTCATTTTCTTTTCTGGTTCCTGTTTGTTTGCACGCGATCAGTCGCACTTGTTTTTGATTACTGAGATCACCAATTGAGGCAGCCGAGATGTGGTTTCTCAGAAGAATGTTGAGAGTTCCATGGACAGCAAAGAAAACAAAAGAGACAGTCTTGATGGAGGCAGACACAAGAAGATCATTGATAAGGAAGATTAGGAAAAGACAAGCAACATTTATAGGCCATTTTATGAGGAAGGAGGATTTGGAGCACCTGGTCACAAAGGGAAAGCTGGAGGGAAAGAGAGCACCAGGTAGACCCAGGGAGAGAATGCTGGACGGACTTGCAGAGTGGCTGGGGACGAGGAGGGTGGGGGAGATGCTGGGGCAACGAGAGATAGAGATGGTTGGAAGTCCATGGTCGCCAACGCCATGTGGCAGGCACCATGATGATATGATGATGATGATGATGATGATGATGATGATGATGGATGATGATGATGATGATGATGATGAGATCATCGAATTAGAATGACTGAAACCTTGAGACAGACAGCGAACATAGCAGCTTTTATGTTAGGGACTGGGATTGAACTCGAGCTATCAGATCTTGATCCCAGGGCTGTGTGGAAAGAACCAAGCTTCCCACGTGAACAACTCTCCTGTCTGCCCCTGTTCTGTTTTGTTAGGGCCACCAGTTCAGCGTTTGTCTACCCCCTCTCTCTTCTTTCTCTCTCTTTGTCTCTTTTCTCTCTCTCTCTCTCTGTCTCTCTCTGTGTCTCTCTATCTGAAATATTCGATAACTCCCATAGGCGTGAGACAAGGATGTGTCTTAAGCCCTACTTTATTTTCGGTATTAATAAATCAATTAGCTAATTGTATGGATGAAAAGGGGCGACATGGCATCCAGTTGATGCCAGGTTCAATGGAAATATTCATTCTTCTTTTTGCAGATGATGTAGCCCTTCTGTCAACAACACCAAATGGTTTGCAAAACCAGTTAAGAGTCTTGCAGACATACTGTGCCAGCACGAAACTGGAAGTTAATCTTGAAAAAACTAAGGTTATGGTTTTCAGAAGAGGGGGCTTCTTAGGACGACATGAACAATGGTTTTACAAAGGGACAAAATTGGAAGTAGTTAATAAATATTGTTATCTGGGGTTCAGTTTCACGACAATGATTAGCACCAAGGCCGGCACAGAACATTTGGTGACAAAAGGTAAAAAAGCAACTTTGCTATTAAACAGGACTTTTCAAAAATATAAAGACATGACTATAGAAACTTTCTTCAAGTTGTTTGATGCAAAAATTCAACCTATTTTGTTGTATTCTTCTGAGATATGGGGACTTAACAGACTCGAGCATATAGAGAAAGTACATTTGGTATCGTGCAAAAGACTGTTGGGTGTTCCAGTCAGGACACCTAACAAGATGGTATATGGGGATTTGGGAAGATATCCTCTTTATGTCAACTCCTCAACTACCTGTCTTAGATATTGGTTTAAATTACTGGAAATGAATCCAAATAGGTTACCTTATAAGGCTTACCAAATGTTAGTGGAACTTGACAGGGCTGGGAAAGAATGCTGGGCTTCAAAAATAAGGGAAATTTTGTGTGAAACGGGATTTAATATCGTGTGGCTGCAACAAGGTGTTGGTGATGTAAAAGCCTTTTTTTTACGTGTATTTAAACAGAG
>CM060314.1:90013217-90020717 GCA_030674185.1 Monoplex corrugatus
ACACACACACACACACACACACACACACACACCACAAACACGCACCGCCCCTCCCTCTCCTCCGCCCTCTCCCCCCCCCCCCCCATCCCCACTACACACAGAATTCTAACAGTGTATAAAAATCGTTAAGTGTAACAGAGTGCAGCGGGGGTGCAGATCGAAAGGAAAATAATTACGTTATGTACCCAGGCGACGGTGATGAGACTTGCACTTGGTGGCTGACGGCCCGAGCGTAGCGGTAAAGAATATGGATGGAATTGATCTGTATAACTGGTAAGAAAAATACTGTTGGGAGTGTTATATGACTTGTGAGATTTCAGCGGATCTTTTGTCGTCGTCGGCTGTGTTCCTTTCTCTTCTCTTTCTTTGGCTGTGGCCACAAATGATAGAGAAGTCACCAAAACAAAACTTCTTCCTGTGATATCCGCCTTTTACCCTTTGACTCCCGCATCTTATCCATCAACTGCAGAAACTTAACCCTTCGATTCCCTCATCCTGTCCACCAACTTCCTGGCTGCTGGAGAGGGTGAGGGAGTCAAAGGGTTAAGTTTTTGCTTTTGCTAGCATGGTTGACAGTGTAGGATGCTGGTGGACAGTGTGCGGGAGTCAAAGGGTTAAACAAACAAACAAACAAACAAACAGACAAACAGACAAACAAACAGACAAACAAGCAAACAAACAAAAAGACTGGTTTAGATCTAACTGAAGCCTCTGCCTGTCAGTCTGTCTGTCTCTCTGTTTGTCGGTAAATTAGTCTCTTGGTTTTTTTTTGTCCTACAAGTATTTCTTTCTTTTTTTTTTTCTTTTTTTTTCTGTTGTTGATCAAACAGTTCTATGTTTAATGTTTACAAAGCCCTTCATGAGGAGCCACAGTCTGAAAAATATATCACTTATACGATCTGATCTCTCTCTCTCTCTCTCTCTCTCTCTCTCTCTCTCTCTCTCTCTCTCTCCCTCTCTCTCTTCCTCTCATGTCTGCTGTACATGCCAAGTGGTGTGATGCAGATCCAAAATAATCATTCCATCTGTGTAAATGTGTGGCAACGTGCCTAAACTTTTCATCACATGGATATTTACCAGTGTATTTTTGTAATCAGATACGAATGTTCTTTACCAGCAAAATAACCGAGAACGCAAGAAAGTGCATGGCACACTTCGGGAATAACATTCTTACAAAAGTTTGAAATTATAGATTTCTGAGGTGCTCGTAGAATATTTTTTCATTGAAGAGATTTTATGAAATTCTGGTCCTATCTTCAAATAAATGCGAATTGACATTCCTGCAAATTTTAACACGCTGAAGACAATAACTACACAAAAAAGTATAGAAAGCTGACAAAAGAGCAAGGGAAGTGATTCTATCTCGTTGCTGCTTTATTACTTCCCCTATTAAGGAACCAGAAAAACACGAAAACAGAATCCGAACAAACTTTTAGAATTCACAATATGGAATATCTTTGCCATTGTGGTGTTGGAAATACTCTTCATTTTTCTTGAAAAATATATATACAAAAATTATGCACCACACACAAAATAGGACAAAACCACTCACTTTAAAACGCACAACGTTTCGGCCACACCGGCACTTGTATATATACAAAAATTATGCACCACACACAAATAGGACAAAACCACTCACTTTAAAACGCACAACGTTTCGGCCACACCGGCACTTGTAGGACAAAACCACTCACTTTAAAACGCACAACGTTTCGGCCACACCGGCACTTGACAAGTGCCGGTGTGGCCGAAACGTTGTGCGTTTTAAAGTGAGTGGTTTTGTCCTATTTGTGTGTAGTGCATAATTTTTGTATATATATTTTTCAAGAAAAATGAAGAGAATCAGAACACGTATTTAATAAAAACCAGTGCTGCTGCTTGTTGCAATGTGTTGTGCCATCAGGATAGGTGAGCACTTGTTCACCCAAACACGTTTATACACAACCTTTACAGTCTTTGTGTCACCTCAGAAATCTGTTTCTTATTTACAGGGCCCTGTTTGGTGGGAAAGTTGTCACTGGTAATGGCAGAGTTCAAACTAGCAATGAGTAGCTTGGAGGTAATGAAACAGGAGCGGTGCATAACACAGGGCAGCATCAAAAAGCAAAAACACCCAACCATCCAACACATCCATCCACCAACCAACCAATCAATTGAACAAATACAAACAAAAAGTTAAACTAGACGTAAGAGTGCCATATGTAATAGCCGTTGTTTTGTTGTTGTTGTTTTTTCTGATGGAAAAACAACAGAAGACAGGCATAAAAGAGGCGTATTAGCGAGACAACTACTCATTTCGTGAAGAGAAGTATTTTTGTATTCATCGCCTTGAGCATGTTTTCTGTGACTGACAAGTCGCCATGGTGTAGTGGTTAACGCAACGGATTACAGACTGGAAGGTTGCGGTTCGAATCCCCATCAGTCCCTTCAAAATTCGTTCTGGGATTTTTCGGCTCTAACCGGTTCCTATCCAGAGTTGGGCGTGCTATGGGATCATTGGGAAGACTGGACCACACAGTCGAGTCTCCCCCACTTCACGGATGCGTCATTGAGGGTGTTGCTCAAATCTTCTGACCAGCACTGCAGATGTCTGCATCTTTCGGGCCTGGTTGACACCAAGATATATTATGATAGTAAGCGTAGAGTACAGCCCTGTCACGTAGTCTCAGTCCTAGATGGAACTCCATAGCATAATGATTATCATCCTCATCGACACCATCATCATCGCATTGTAAAACCTGTGCCAGCTACAGCGGTCATTAAGGTGGCGTAGAATATGGAGCGGGGGAAAAGAGGTGAGCACAAAAGTAACCTCCCTGAGTGCGATGATCCCCCCCCCCCCAAAAAAAAAAGTTTTCTGTGATTAGAACACTGGCTGATCTCACTGTAACTTACACACTCTTGACAAGAAACTGCTCTTTGTATAATAGTAATTAAGAAGTTGCTCAATACCTAAAACGGTATCACAAGGGAAAACGAAACTAGTATAGTATACATGTCCAAATTACGTGAAAAGTCGTTGAAAATAACCAAGAAATTACCAACCAAAGATTTTACACACACACCCCCCCCCCCCCCTCAAAAAAAAAAAAAAAAAAAAAAAAAACGGGGTCAAGCTGGTTGAGACCTCCCAATGGGCTTGGTACTATTCTATCCGCGAACGGTTGTGAAATCATTCCTGCCATAGTTTGTACAGAGAAAAACATACAGAAAATCCGCACAGAATGACAAGACAGAATGATGCATACACACAGAACCTCTCACCAATCGATATAAAACAATTATCTTTTTGGCATTTTACAATTTGGGATTGATGAGGCTCCACAAGTCTCCTTCTTTTTTACCATCCTAGCCTGGCTAGCACAGCCTCAAAAGCTTTAGGGGAATCCATAGCTGTATCTAATTTGCTTCACAATCCTCCCCCGCCTGTGTTTGTGTTTCCCCGTTAATGTTCACCTTTTTCTATTTTCCTTTACTTTTTCTTCATCTCTCTCTCTCTCTCTCTCTCTCTCTCTCTCTCTCTCTCTCTCTCTCTCTCTCTCTCTCTCTCTCTCTCTTCTCTCTCTGTCTCTGTCCCGGACACATACAAGCATTCCTCAGCAGCACTAAACACATAGATAGATAAATTTTATAAATAGATAGATAGATAGACAGACAGATAGATAGAAAGATAGATAGATAGATAGACAGACAGACAGACAGATAGATAGATGGATGGATAGACAGATAAATAGACAGACAGATAGATAGATAAATAGACAGATAAATAGATAGATAGACAGATAGATAGATAGACAGATAGATAGAAAGATAGATAGATAGATAGACAGACAGACAGACAGATAGATAGATAGATAGATAGATAGATAGATAGATAAAAAGATAGATAGATGGATAGAGAGAGAGAGAGAGGCAGACAGACAGACAGACCGACAGAGGGAGGGCCAGAAAAAGAGAGAGAGAGAGAGAGAGAGAGACAGAGAAAGAGAGAGAGAGAGAGAGAGAGAGAAAACGCGCGCGCGAGAGAGAGAGAGAGAGAGAGAAGAAAGAGAGAGAAGAGAGAGAGAGAGACAGACAGACAGACAGACAGAGAGAGACAGACAGACAGACAGACAGAGAGAGACAGAGAGGAGAGATTCTGACACTGTTATTGACATTGACTGACACAATTTATTGCAAAAATGGCACAAGCAGACATAAACTAGGAATTGGTAGAAAAAGAGTAACACACTGATAGCTTCCACAGTGATTTTTGTGCAACATCGGCTATGTCAAAGACAGCCGTTATAAACAAGTGTGTGTGTGTGTGTGTGTGTGTGTGTGTGTGTTGTGTGTGTGTGTGTGTGTGTGTGTGTGTGTGTGTGTGTATGTGTGTGTGTGTGTGTGGTGTGTGTGTGTGTGTGTGTGTGTGTGTGTGTGTGAGTGAGTGATATAGAGAGAGAATGTGTGTATGCGAATGTGTATGTGTACGTGTGCGTGTGTGTGTGTGTGTGCGGTAGTGTCTGTTGTGTTGTTGTGTTATGTGTGTGTGTGTGTGTGTGTGTGTGTGTGTGTGTGTGTGTGAGTGCGCGCACGCACGTGTGTGTATGTGTGTGTGTGTCCCGTGTGTTTGAGAATAAGTGACAGAGACAAAATGTATTTGTGTATGTGTGTGTGTGCACTTGCGCGCGCGCGCTCGCGCGCGCGCTGTGTTTCTATGCGTGTTTGTGTGTGTTGTTGTGTGTATGTGTGTGTGTTGTGTGTATGTGTGTGTTGTGTGTGTGTGTGTGTGTTGTGTGTGTGTGTGTGTGTGTGTTGTGTGTGTGTGTGGTGTTGTGTGTATTGTGTTGTGTTGTGTTGTGTGTATGTGTGATGTGTATGTGTATGTTGTGTGTATGTGTGTGGTATGTTGTTGTGTTGTGTGTGTGTGTGTTGTGTGTGTTGTGTGTGTGTGTGTAGTGTGTGTGTGAGTGTGTATGTGTGTGTGTGTGTGTGTGTAGTGTGTTGTGTGTGTGTGTGTGTGTGTGTGTGTGTGTGTGTGTGTGTGTGTTGTGTGTGTGTGTGTGTGTGTGTGTGTTTTTGTGAGCATGTGTTTGTTGTGTGCATGCGTTTTGTGTGTGTATGTGTGTGTGCCTGTGTTTAGGCGTGTGCACGTGTTTCCTGTGGCAGAACAGACATCAACAACAAAGCGTGTAATACATACATACCATGTCCTGTCCGGCACGACGAGTATCTCTAGCACTTGTTTCTCTATTCCCCTTGTGTTGATCTTAATGCTTCAATGGCCATTTCACTCCCTGTAGTTTGCTTCCACTTGCCAACATGACAATGTTCCATGCCAAATTCGGGCTGTTCTTCCTTCCCATGGGAATGCTTGCTTTTAGTGCAAAGTATACATTTTTCTTTTCCTCTTTTCTTTCTTGTTTTCCTTTCCTTTCTTTCTTTCTTTCTTTCTTTCTGTCTTTCTTTCTGTCTTTCTTTCTGTCCTGTCTTTCTTTCTTTCTGTCTTTCTTTCTGTTCTGTCTTTCTTTCTTTCTGTCTTTCTTTCTGTCTTTCATTCTGTCTTTCTTTCTTTCTGTCTTTCTGTCTGTCTGTCTTTCTGTCTTTCTGTCTTTCTTTCTTTCTGTCTTTCTGTCTTTCTTTCTGTCTTTCTGTCTGTCTTTCTGTCTGTCTTTCTGTCTGTCTTTCTTTCTGTCTTTCTGTCTTTCTTTCTGTCTTTCTGTCTTTCTTTCTGTCTTTCATTCTTTCTGTCTTTCTTTTTGTCTTTCTTTCTTTCTGTCTTTCTTTCTTTCCTTTTTCTCCTTTCTTTTCTCTCTTTTTTAATTTCTATAAAGTTTGTGGTCAAGGTCACATGGACCAAACCATCAGCGCTTCCTGAAGAAGGCGTGTGGTCAGCATTTTCTCAGAAACTTCTGGCAATATGTGAGATCTATTTAGCATTGTCGACAGTTATTTTAATTCGACTTCCTTCAAGAGAACAGTGACCTTAAAATTTACAATGTCTGAATTTTCTATAATTTTTCATTATGTAAGAAATGGGAGACTGTCAGATTGGCTCAAGCATCTTGTTTTTCTTTCTGTTTTTATTTTCATTTTTAAAAAAATCCTGTCTTCTTTCCTTTCTTACCTTTCTTTGTTTCATTCGCTTCGTTCTTTTTCTTTTTCTTTCTTTCTTTCTTCTTTCTTTCTTTCTTTCTTTCTTTCTGTTCTTTTCTTTCTTCTTTCTTTCTTTTCTTTCTTTCTTTCTTTTCTTTCTTTCTTTCTTTCTTTCTTTCTTTCTTTTCTTTCTTTCTTTCTTTCTTTCTTTCTTTTCTTTCTTCTTCTTTCTTTTACTTTCCTTTCATGCTGTTTAAGTTTTATCTGTGTGTATTTTTGTTTAGCCAACATACCGAGACTCGAAAACAACAGTCGAACGAACGTGGACGAGATTATTAAGAAATGACGACTGTCTTGCTAGACATTGTACATACTAGCGTTGTTTCATTTATGTTTTTCTAAAGAAGGTTCGTCAGCCTCTACTTCTGTCGCTGTAGCTCTTTTACGGGCGATATTTTCTGTAGATTTAGGATCTCGATGTGTCATCTAATGTCTAGGGCGCGA
Organism: Monoplex corrugatus; assembly: GCA_030674185.1. Taxonomy (NCBI): domain Eukaryota; kingdom Metazoa; phylum Mollusca; class Gastropoda; order Littorinimorpha; family Ranellidae; genus Monoplex; species Monoplex corrugatus. The sequence goes on from CM060314.1 coordinate 90,019,797, forward strand.
TGGCAGAAATGGAACGTTAGAATGAACACAAGTAAGGGGAGTAGAGCAACAATTCTAGAAATGCTCGTTGTGAAGGACAGAACATTGTCACACATTACACAAGGGTTTGAAGTCTTTGAATATTGTTTTTTCTTTTTTTAATTTATTTATCTATTTTTTTTGCTGTTCCATTTCCATGCCGTTTGACTGATCACAGAGTCTGGGATAATTGTTTTAAATGCTATCATGATGCATGACGATGATTATCATGATGCTATGGAGTTCCATTTATGATTGAGACTCTGTGACAGGGCTATACTACGCTAACTTACCTCTCCCCCCCCCCCCCCACACTTTTTGTCATGGAGAAGTTATTTTCCCATATCACATCATCAGTGTTGAGCAGAAATTTACTCTATGCTTCGCTTTACAATTTATCCTGGCGTCAAACATGCCCGAGAGATACAGACACTTGTGGTGTTGGTCCAAAAATTTGAAAAACACCCTTCATCCGTGAAATGGATGAAGTTCGACACCATGATCCTGGTCTACCCAATGAACCCACAACACGCTCAGCTCTGGGCAGGAACTGGTTGGGCCGACAACTGTCCAGTCATTAGTCCATCGCGCTACTAAACACTACACCACAGACTAAGTAATATAACTGAATGGATAGCGCAAACTGTGTTGGGTTTGAGAAATTCTACATGGGAGATAACTCCGTGATTCTCAAGAGTTATGTTACTTCGTTGATATTTAAAATTTTCCCTGCTTCCCTCTTATTTCCTTTGGTATTACATATATGCCTTGGAAGCAACCCTGTATATGTTCTGTCTTGTCTATGTGTGTGTGTTTGGTCAGCTCAAGAATAAAAGACTGTGTCAATCTTGAACATAAGACCAATATATTGTATGAATTTCTCTCCACCATCGTGGTTGTGTG
>CM060314.1:90035717-90048217 GCA_030674185.1 Monoplex corrugatus
CATCAACAGACAATGTACTAACAAAACAAAACAAAAACAAATAATAATAATTTCAATTCATAACAATTGTTGACATAAAAAAGAAAAGAAAATCTATAGCCTACAAAACATATAAAACAATATTCTAATCAATGATGATTTCATTATGTACATCAATATTTAAGAAACATGTCATGAAGAAATCTGTTTTCTACACAGGGAACATTGATCTGTAGTTGTTCCAGTGAGCATTAAAAAAGGACAAGCGAAAGTTTATTTTGGCATTGTATTGTTCAATTTTGAATCTCTGGTTTAGCATTGTTTGGAAAGTATGTAATTTGGAACACACTTGTCTATTTTGCATTTATATATAAGTGATTTTGCAAGCATTATTATAAGATCAAATACTCTGTTGCATTGTTTGTATATTTCTCTCTTAGCCCTGATATGGCTCTAATGGTCGGCTGGGCTATAAGCAATATGAATGAATTGTATATTTCTCTTTCTTTAATGTGCAACTCTCACCATACCCTCCTCGCCCCTATCCCCTCCCATTGACAATCTACCCTTTCAGAGAGAGAAGTTGATTCAGAAAGGTCGTGGCTTTGTCTACTGTCTGTCTGTCTGTCTGTCTGTCTGTCTGTCTGTCCCCCACAGTTCATTTATAGTAGTATATATTTTTTTTACAATTATACAACAGTGTTACTCCAGACTCTGTACGAGCGATAAATGGATATAAAAAGCCATAATACAGTTATGAGACTATCCTCAAAAATATGAATGTGCTCTCTCTCTCTCTCTCTCTCTCTCTCTCTCTCTCTCTCTCTCTCTCTCTCTCTCTCTCTCTCTGTGTGTGTGTGTGTCAGTCTGTCTGTCTGTCTCTCTGTGTGTCTGTCTGTCTCTCTCGTGTCTCTGTCTCTGTCACTCTGTCACTCTGTCTCTGTCTCCGTCTGTCTCTCTGTCTCTCTGTCTCTCTGTCTGTCCTCTTCTTCTCTTTCTCTGTCTCTCTCTGTCTCTCTTTATCTCTGTCTGTCTGTCTCTCTTTCTCTCGCTCTCTCTGTCTCTTTTCTCTGTCTGTCTGTCTCTCTTTCTCTCGCTCTCTCTGTCTCTCTTTGTCTCTGTCTGTCTGTCTCTCTTTCTCTCGCTCTCTCTGTCTCTCTTTATCTGTCTGTCTGTCTCTCTTTCTCTTCTCTCTTGTCTCTGTCTGTCTGTCTCTCTTTCTCTCGCTCTCTCTGTCTCTTGTCTTGTCTGTCTGTCTCTCTTTCTCTGTCTCTCTCTGTCTCTCTTTATCTCTGTCTGTCTGTCTCTCTCGCTCTCTTTCATGCACACGCCTGCATCAAAATATCTCAGAGTTTAATCTTGAGGTTGTTTACGGCTGCAGTTTAAAAAAAAACAACTAATAAATTATGACGGATTTACTCTGCCCAGACTGTGCTCCCAAATCTCCATTATTCACAGCGCATGTCTTCTGTTGAAGACCACAATTACACAGCGTAAAAAAAAAAAAAAAAAAAAAAAAAAAGGGAAGTAATATTTTGTCTCTATTACTTCCCTTATCTCAGTATGATCCACCCCGCCGGCCTGGTTTTTTTTTTTTTTTTTTTTGATTGCTGCGTGGTGTTGGCAGAAAAGGGGAGGTAGTTCACCTCCTGTTTGGCTTCTCCTTTCACCAGGCACTGTCTGGCAGCACAGTCATGACCAAGAACGGTTGAAGTCTGACGGGAAAAAGACAGTATGGGGAGGAAAGGGACGTAAACGGGACAGCGAAGCCATACTCTCAACCTTTTTGTTCTGACGGGAAACCTGGATAGAAGTCCAGCCGAGTCAAATGAAGTAAAGTCAGCTCAACTTAGTTATCTCTCAATGAGAAGTTATATAGTGGTCATCATTCATACACAAAAAATCAATTAATTAGTGAATCAATCAATCAATCAATCAATCAATCAATTAATTAATCAATCAATCACTCAAACAATCAATCAATCAATCAAAAATTAACCAACCAACAAAGCAATCCACCATCAACCAACCCAACGAACGAACGAACGAACGAACAACCAACCAACCAACCAACCAACCAACCAACCATCCAACTACCAACCAACCAACCAACCAACCAACCAACCAACCACTACCAACCAACCAACCAACCAACCAACCAACCACTAACCAACCAACCAACCAACCAACCATCCAACCAACCAACCAACCAACCAACCACCAACCAACCAACCACCAACCAACCAACCATCCAACCAACCAATCAACCATCACCAACACCAACCAACCAACCACTATCCATCCATCCATTAATCACTCAATCAATCAAGAACACCCAATCTGTGAAATCAAAACATTGAACATTTATAACTCTGAATTATGAAACATTGAGAACATCCGTTCATGGTTATTATTTTAAAATATACGATTATCATCATAACACACACCACAACACATACACATTCACATACACATACACAACAGGCACAAACATACACACACACACACCACACACACACACACACACACACACACACACACACACACACAACACATCACATACATACACACAGCACAACATACACACATACCACCTACTACACTACTACTACTACTACACACTTACTACATACTACTCTACTACACTCTACTTACTCACTCTACTACTACTACACATCATCAATCATCATTTATCATCATCATCATCATCAAGTGGTCTTATGTAAGGTCATTTGACCGAGTCTGTCAATGTACATAATTCATATTCATTTGTGTGCATGTGTGTGCGTGAGTGCATGAACAGTGTGTGTGTGTGTGTGTGTGTGTGTGTGTGGGAAGAGAGGAGAGAGAGAGAGAGAGAGAGAAGAAGAAACAGAGAAACAGACAGACAGACAGACAGACAGAGGATGGTTGCAATGAACACAACACACACAGACAGTACAAGTGAGAAAACAACAACACTCGTATCACAATTCCAGTTTGCCCTTTCCAATACAATAATAAGTCCAGCAAACAGAAAGGACAAGAAACAGGGAGATCTGGGTCTCTTCACTTTGACTGGCATCCTCTCAGACAATAACTGTCCACAGGCCTCACGAAGCGTACAAGATATGCCCGACATCAACGACAGAAAGACAAAAAAGCGCTCGACCCTCAGTACTTTTCTGCAATGTTATTTGAAATCTGAAAGGGTTCCCGCAGTCCACCATGAATATATGCTAGAAACAAGGTCATTTTGAATCACAATATGGAATATCTTGCCATTGTGGGGTTGGAAATACTCTCATTTTTTTTTTCTTGAAAAATATATATACAAAAATTAGCACCACACACAAAAGAACAAAACCATCACTTTTTTTCCTGAAAAATATATATACAAAATTATGCACCACACCAAATAGAACAAAACCACTCATTTTTTTCTTGAAAAATTATTACAAAATTATGCACCACACAAATAGAACAAAACCACTCACTTAAAGGAGTGGTTAGAACAAAACCACTCACTTTAAAGTGAGTGTTTTGTTCTATTGTGTGTGGTGCATAATTTTGTATATATTATAAAGTGAGTGGTTTTGTTCTATTTGTGTGTGGTGCATAATTTTTGTATATATATTTTCAAGAAAAAAAATGAAGAGTAACGGTCATTTTATTTGATGATAGAGATAGACTATACTCGTGTTGCGCTATCTTCCAAATTCATCGAACTCGCTGTGTTATTGCCCATTTTCCAAGTTAAGATCTCTATTTGAAAGTGGATTCTATTTCTCATGATGGTGGTTGTTGTGATGGTATTGGAGGTGGATGTGGTGGTGGTGGTGGTGGTGGTGGTGGTGGTGGTGGAGGTAGAGGTGGTGGTGGTGGTGTGGAGGTAGAGGTGGTGGTGGTGGTGGTGGAGATGGAGGTGGTGGTGGTGGTGGCAGAGGTGGAGGTGGTGGTGGTGGTGGTGGTGGTGGAGGTGGTGGTGGTGGTGGAGGTAGAGGTGGAGGTGGTGGTGGAGGTAGAGGTGGAGGTGGTGGTGGTGGTGGAGGTAGAGGTGGATGTGGTGGTGGTGGTGGTAGTGGTAATAGCGGTGGTAGTGGTGGTGGTGGTGGAGGTAGAGGTAGAGGTGGAGGTGGTGGTGTCAATGCTGGTGGGGTGGTGCTGCTGAAGGTGGTGGTAGTAATGGTAGTGGTGGAAGTGGAGATGGTGGTGTCTCAGTGTGCAGTGGCCAACACTGAAGCCGCTGACGCCGACAGGTGAGACAGGTGAGATGACATTATGTTACTCATAAAGGGTCGTTTAACTTTGGCTTGTTGTATTTATGTGTTGCAACATTGAAACGCATTTGCTGTTTAAAGTGACTTCCCTGTCTAGCTACATCCACATATCTGCAGATCTTTTTTCAAGGTATTCTAGTAACTTTTCAGAAACAAATTTGCCGAATCGAAGCGTCTCTCTCTCTCGCTCTCTTCTCTCTCTCTCTCTCTCTCTCTCTCTCTCGCTCTCTCTCTCTCTCTCTCTCTCTCTCTGTCGCTCTCTCTCTCTCTGTCGCTCTCTCTCTCTCTCGCTCTCTCTCTCTCTCGCTCTCTCTCTCTCTCTCTCTCTCTCTCTCTGTCGCTCTCTCTCTCTCCCTGTCCCTGTATAAATGCTGAAATCTTGTTACTTCCCTTGTTTTTCCTTGCATTATTGTTCTTGTTTCCTTTATATAAATACATATTTTTTATTAGATTTTAACGTGTTTTTGTTGTTGATGTATCTCACCTTTTTGCTTTTTTTGTCCTAACATAAGTAGATTAGCAAGGGCGGATATGGAAGTTGTTCTATGTGTTTATACTTTTATCAAATATGGATTCATTCCCCGTTGAGTTCTGTCTGTCTGTCTGTCTGTCTCTCTCTCTAACTTTCTGTCTGTCTGTCTATCCCTCTCCCACCCCCCACCTCCCGTCTCACTCTCGTCTCGATGTGTGCCTGTAGTATGGTGACTGTTGTAATGATGGTCAGCGCGTAAAACTAAAAAAGTATATATTATATAAAAAACGGAAAGTAATCATATCACGTTGTGTCTGTATGGCTTCCCCTCGTCTTAACATCGGATTAAATGTCGCCTCCTGTGACGTGTTGTCAGGAAGGGGAGGTTATTCACCACGCTGTCTCATTTCTTCTTTACAGAGAAATGTCTGGGACGGAGTTGTTCTCAGTAATAATACAATTCCAGCTGAAAACAAAACAAAACAAAACAAAAAAACACGCCAAAATGACAAAGATAATGAGCGAGCCATGCGTACCGTCTGTCCTTACTTTTTGTTTTTAACCATGCAAACACGTAGAATTTGTGTGTTTTAGTCATGATTAGTATTGATTTTCTTATTAATCTCATGGCATTTGTGAGTGTTAGTCTATATGGCAGTATTACAAAGACTTTTCAAATGATCGAAACTGAAAACAAACTTCACTTGAAAAAAAGAAAAAGAAAAAGAAAAAACAATAAAACCATGGACCGATATGCTTAGTATACATTTAAGTGACCTGTTTGTTTATACGTTCCTGACGGGAAGCATCGATAGTTGTTTCACACTAGCAACTTCTGTGGACGGGAAACATCGATGGTAGTTAAAGATACAAAACGGGCTCTAACTCTCCCGATATTAAGCAGGGAGTTATCTCCCATGGCTGTTTGCTTCCGTTAACTTTTCATTGACGGTTTGCATGCTGTCAGAACAACTCTTTAGCCGATTTGAAACAAAACATGTCAAGAAATCGTGGTCTCATGCGTCAGAAAATCATTCGACTGCTCGACCTTGATGACAGCAATCCTGGCTATGATGAAAAATGAAGTTTCTGAAGAAGAAAGTGATTCAGAAGAGGACGAAACAGATGTGGTAGTGCCTTCAACAAGTGCTAGTGAATCAGCGATGAGTATGATAACTGTATTTATAATGAAAAACAAACAAAAAAAATATAAAGCTTATACTACTTTATCACTTACACTACAGAAATGCGTAATTAGACAGATTTCATTTTGACAGATTCAAATTGCCCTATCATTTCATCAGAAGTATGTAACATTTCTTCCTGTTGTATCAATAATGAGAGACGCTGTTTAAGAAAAGTTACTAGTATCCATATGCCCCGAATTTTCAGAAGACAACTTCAGCCAGCTCGACAACGGCCCTTAGGCAAGCGCCGTCACAGTAGACTTTTAAGTGTCACGTACCTTGTCTTGGCAAACTTTTGCATGCTTGTGACTTTGAAAACTGGCCGGTCTCCTTTGAACTTAAGTGTCTTGCAGTATAGTTATGTTAAAACATCATCATCATGGCTCTCCATACGAATCTATATTTTGTTGCTGCAAACACTTCTCCCAGCCTCTCTGTCTTCATCCACTACCGAAACCTGTCAAAAATGTTCTCTCTGGTGCTCTTTTCCCTTCCAGCTTTCCTGTTATGACTAGGTGCTCAAATTTCTCTCGCCTCATAAAATGTCCTATAAATGTCGGTTGTCTTTCTTAATCTTTTGTGCTTGCATCTTTCAAGACTGTCTCATTTCTTTTCTTTGCTGTCCATGGAACTATTAACATTCTTCTTAAAAAACCGCAAGGACAATCAGCGCACACCCCACCAGGATAAGGTCTTGATTATAAGGCAGCCAACAAGAGGTTGCTGTCTTTTTTCGAGCTGGTACACAGGTTTACATGATAATGACAGACATTAGATTTTGTTCTACTCGTTCATGATTTAGACTGTTCCATACGGCAATAATTACGTCTATAATGACATTTTAAATAACAAATATCACTCCTTAATAATTAAGATTGTTCTACAAGACATTACTCGTGTACAATGCCTACAACGAAATTTTATAACAATGAATAATATTACTCAATGAGTTAGACTGTTTCACAAACGGGGTACAAAATCGTTGATAAAATGCAGAAAAATCACTACGAATATTATCATGTTCATATTTTCAGTTTCAGTTTCATTTCCCAAGACGACTCTCCCGCTCAGAACGGAATTCCATATGCACTAACGTCACAGGTGCCATGTGTATGGTGATCATGGCACAAACCTTAAGCCTGCACATAAACCCATGAGCTGCCAGGTCCCGAGGCCCTACCTAGCCTATGTTTTACCTAGTCTATATTTTCTACTGTATATTGATTTTTTTATCATGGTGACTAAGAGTTATTGTTATTGTTCTTTAAAGCCCAGCCGACTGCGTAGAGCCATAGCAGGGCTAGTGACTTAAAGTTCAGAACAGTATGGTGACTAAGAGTTAAGAACAGTAGCAGAATCCTTTATTGATTAACTTTTCAAATCAAGTGTGACTGCCCACGTTCAAGGAAACAGGAACCAGAAAAAATACGAAAAAAATATGAAGAACATGTATTTGATACAGGACAAGAGAGGCACAAATTTTCGGCCAACTGGCCTTTGTCAAGCGAAGATTACAAACAAACAAACACCAAATACAAAAATTAGGAGAAAAGGACATAACACTTCCCTGCTGCTCGCCCAGTGTGAGAAAAGGAATCTTTTGTTAACAGACACAAACAGAAAGACTGACTGGCGGACACAAGCAACACCGCTAACACAGCTTCTTCAGATCAACAGGAAACCACCAACACACTTTTTCTTTCAGAGAAAGACCAGTTAAATGGATCCACCCCCCCCCCCCCACACCCTTCCTATTTTTAAATAAAGGACGAGTTAAAAGGATCAGAAAGGCTCCGGTTTCCTCGCTAGCCTGACTTCCTCCAAGTCTAAAAGCTTTGGATGAATTAATGATAATCTTGGGTATTAGGTGGTTGCCTCCGTTTTATAATCCTCTCTGTTCACCTTTTTATTTGATGTTTCTTCTGTTTGTTGTTGTTGTTTTAATTTTCATTTCTTTCACACACACAAAAAAAAAGTCTCCGTCTCTCTGTCTCTGTTTCTCTCACTCTCTCTTTCTGTCTGTCTGTCTTCACCACTCTGTGACGCTGTCTTTTCTTCCTTTGCTTTCTCTCTCTCTCGTTCAGACAAGTGTGTGTGCATGCAGACAGACAGACAGACAGACAGAGAGACAGATAGACAAACAGACAAACAGACAGATCGACAGACAGACAGATAGACAGACAGACAGACAGACGGAAGGATCGACAGACAGACAGACCGATAGACACATCATAACGTAAACCACTTTCTGTCAGTTTGACACCCGATGGTGTACTGACAGTCAAAGTACAATAGTAAAACAACTTACAGCGTGAAGATAATGCATCAAACAAACACGAAACAGACATAATAAAAGTCAAAATGTTATTCAAATCGTTACACCTGCGCACATGCTACGCACGCATACACAGATACACAAACATACACAAACATGGAACACGATTGATCTTTGCCTCCTGTAAATCCGTTGCAGCCGAGATGTGGTTTCTAAGAAGAATGTTGAGAGTTCCATGGACAGCAAAGAAAACAAACGAGACAGTCTTGATGGAGGCAGACACAAGAAGATCATTCACAAGGAAGATTAGGAAAAGACAGGCAACATTTATTGGCCATTTTATGAGGAAAGGGGATTTGGAGCACCTGGTCACAACAGAAAAGCTGGAGGGAAAGAGAGCAACAGGCAGACCCAGGGAAAAATATGGACGGACTTGCAGAGTGGCTGAAGACAGAGAGGGTGGAAGGTGTGCTTGCAGCAACAAGGGATAGAAACATATGGAGGGCCATGATCGCCAACGCCATGTGCAAGGCACTTGATGATGAGAGATGATGATGATGATATGATGATGAATGATGATGAAATCTGTTGCAATTGGAAAACAGTAAATGTTTCAGATGTCAAACAGAATTGTTACAAAGTGCATGTTGAGTGCTTGTGTTTGTCTGTCTTGATGGCTGGCCCCTGCAACTTGCTGCACAAGGCGTTGTTGTCAGGTATTAATAGAATGATGTTACTGAAACTGAACAGCACCCAATAAATGTGTGTGTTTTCTCTCTTACCAACTTACTTAATTACTTCCACAAAGAAACCCTTTCCCCTGTCCATTCGATAACTTCCGCATTGGTCTCAAACCATTCTGCCATTGGCACATTGTAAAGCAGCAACGGATGTTCTCCAAGCCTGGCTGTTCAAGGTTAGTACCCAAGATGACTTCTATTATGGTACCCCAGGTGTGGTTCAGAGCCTTTAATTCTCCTTCTACCGTTCAGTGCCAGGTGGTACTGGGTTTTCTTCTCATATATCTTCCTTCTGGTGTCCAGTGAAAGGCAGTCCCAGTGATGTTACCCTAATTTCTTTGGATCATGTGTTTGTTTCTCTATCTCCATCATCTTTTCATAATGATATTTTCACTGTCGACTCATTTTAATGGAAAGTCGACACATACATTGTTAAGTAGAAAAGGATACTTTCATATTGTGACAGTTGTGATACAACATATTTCAGTCCGCATAGAAAAGAAGCCTTCAAAACCGTGATGACAGACCTCTCTGTGTCTCTCTGTGTGTCTCTCTGTGTGTCTCTCTGTGTCTCTCTGTGTCTCTCTGTGTGTCTCTCTGTGTGTCTCTGTGTGTCTCTCTGTGTTTCTCTGTGTCTCTCTGTGTGTCTCTGTGTGTGTCTCTCTGTGTGTCTCTGTGTGGCTCTCTGTGTGTCTCTGTGTCTCTCTGTGTGTCTCTCTGTGTCTCTCTGTGTGTCTCTGTGTCTCTCTGTGTGTCTCTCTGTGTGTCTCTGTGTGTCTCTCTGTGTCTCTGTGTGTGTCTCTCTGTGTGTCTCTGTGTGTCTCTCTCTGTGTGTCTCTGTGTCTCTCTCTGTGTGTCTCTGTGTGTATCTCTGTGTCTCTCTGTGTGTGTCTCTCTCTGTGTCTCTGTGTGTGTCTCTCTCTGTGTCTCTCTGTGTCTCTCTCTGTGTGTCTCTGTGTGTATCTCTGTGTCTCTCTGTGTCTCTCTGTGTCTCTCTGTGTCTCTCTCTGTGTGTCTCTGTGTGTCTCTCTCTGTGTCTCTGTGTGTCTCTGTGTCTCTCTGTGTCTCTCTCTGTGTGTCTCTGTGTGTCTCTCTCTGTGTGTCTCTGTGTGTCTCTGTGTGTATCTCTGTGTGTCTCTGTGTGTCTCTGTGTGTCTCTGTGTGTGTCTCTGTGTGTCTCTCTCTGTGTGTCTCTGTGTGTCTCTGTGTGTCTCTCTGTGTCTCTCTCTGTGTGTCTCTGTGTGTCTCTCTGTGTGTCTCTGTGTGTCTCTGTGTGTGTCTCTCTGTGTCTCTCTGTGTGTCTCTGTGTGTCTCTCTGTGTGTCTCTGTGTGTCTGTGTGTCTCTCTGTGTGTCTCTGTGTGTTTCTCTGTGTCTCTCTGTGTGTCTCTGTGTGTCTCTCTGTGTCTCTTTGTGTGTCTCTGTGTCTCTGTGTGTCTCTCTGTGTGTGTCTCTGTGGGTCTCTCTGTGTGTGTCTCTGTGTGTCTCTGTGTGTCTCTCTGTGTCTCTCTGTGTGTCTCTGTGTGTCTCTGTGTGTGTCCTGTGTGTCTCTGTGTGTGTCTCTGTGTGTCTCTCTCTGTGTTCCTCTCTGTGTGTCTCTGTGTCTCTGTGTGTCTCCTCCTCTGTGTGTCTCTTGTGTGTCTCTTTTTCTGTGTGTCTCTCGTGTGTTCTCTGTGTGTCTCTGTGTGTCTCTGTGTGTCTCTTGTGTGTCTCTCTGTGTGTGTCCTCTGTGTGTCTCTCTGTTGGTCTCTGTGTGTGTCTCTGTGTGTCTCTGTGTGTCTCTGTGTTTCTGTGTGTGTGTCTGTGTCTCTCTGTGTGTCCTCTGTGTGTCTCTGTGTGTGTCTCTGTGTCTCTCTGTGTGTCTTGTGTGTCTCTGTGTGTCTCTCTTGTGTGCTCTCTGTGTTCTCTTGTGTGTCTCTCTGTGTCTCTCTGTGTCTCTCTGTGTGTCTCTGTGTGTCTCTCTGTGTGTCTCTTGTGTGTCTCTGTGTGTGTCTCTTGTGTTGTCTCTGTGTGTCTCTGTGTGTCTCTGTGTGTCTCTCTGTGTGTCTCTCTGTGTGTCTCTGTGTGTCTCTCTGTGTGTCTCTGTGTGTCTCTCTCTGTGTGTCTCTGTGTGTCTCTGTGTGTCTCTGTGTGTGTCTCTCTGTGTGTCTCTTCCTGTGTGTCCTCTCTGTGTGTCTCTGTGTGTCTCTGTGTGTCTCTGTGTGTGTGTCTCTGTGTTTCTCTGTGTTTCTCTGTGTGTCTCTGTGTTGTGTCTCTGTGTGTGTCTCTGTGTGTCTCTCTGTGTGTCTCTCTGTGTGTCTCTGTGTGTCTCTCTGTGTGTCTCTGTGTGTCTCTCTGTGTGTCTCTGTGTCTGTCTCTCTGTGTTCTTCTGTGTGTCCTCTCTGTGTGTCTCTGTGTGTCTCTCTGTGTGTCTCTCTGTGTGTGTCTCTGTGTGTCTCTCTGTGTGTCTCTGTGTGTCTCTCTGTGTGTGTCTCTGTGTGTATCTCTGTGTGTCTCTGTGTGTCTCTGTGTGTCTCTGTGTGTCTCTCTGTGTGTATCTCTGTGTGTCTCTGTGTTTCTCTGTGTGTCTCTGTGTGTCTCTCTGTGTGTCTCTGTGTGTCTCTCTGTGTGTTCTCTGTGTCTCTCTGTGTGTCTCTGTGTATCTGTGTGTCTCTCTGTGTGTCTCTGTGTGTGGTCTCTGTGTGTCTCTCTGTGTGTCTCTGTGTGTCTCTCTGTGTGTCTCTGTGTGTATCTCTGTGTGTCTCTGTGTGTCTCTGTGTGTCTCTGTGTGTCTCTGTGTGTCTCTCTCTGTGTCTCTGTGTGTCTCTGTGTCTCTCTGTGTGTCTCTGTGTGTCTCTGTGTGTCTCGTGTGTGTGTTCTCTGTGTGTCTCTCTGTGTGTCTCTGTGTGTCTCTGTGTGTATCTCTGTGTGTCTCTCTGTGTGTCTCTGTGTGTCTCTCTGTGTGTCTCTGTGTGTCTCTCTGTGTGTCTGCTCTCTGTGTGTCTCTCTGTGTGTCTCTCTCTGTGTGTCTCTGTGTGTCTCTGTGTGTGTCTCTGTGTGTCTCTCTGTGTGTATCTCTGTGTGTCTCTGTGTTTCTCTGTGTGTCTCTGTGTGTCTCTCTGTGTGTCTCTGTGTGTCTCTCTGTGTGTCTCTGTGTGTCTCTCTGTGTGTCTCTGTGTGTCTCTCTGTGTGTCTCTCTGTGTGTCTCTGTGTGTCTCTCTGTGTGTCTCTGTGTGTCTCTCTGTGTGTCTCTCTGTGTGTCTCTGTGTGTCTCTCTGTGTGTCTCTGTGTATCTCTGTGTGTCTCTGTGTGTCTCTGTGTGTCTCTCTGTGTGTCTCTGTGTGTATCTCTGTGTGTCTCTGTGTGTCTCTGTGTGTGTCTGTGTGTCTCTGTGTGTCTCTCTGTGTGTCTTTGTGTGTCTCTCTGTGTGTCTCTGTGTGTCTCTTTGTGTCTCTGTGTTTCTCTGTGTGTCTCTGTGTGTCTCTGTGTGTCTCTCTGTGTGTCTCTGTGTGTCTCTCTGTGTGTCTCTGTGTGTCTCTGTGTGTATCTCTGTGTGTCTCTGTGTGTCTCTCTGTGTGTCTCTGTGTGTCTCTCTGTGTGTCTCTCTGTGT
>CM060314.1:90078217-90118217 GCA_030674185.1 Monoplex corrugatus
GTTATTGCTACCTTCTTCAAAGACTACGCACAATCATTGTAACGATGACTCTCAGAAGGGTAGTCCTAGAACATTTTTGTACATGAATAAACATACATTTTAATGTTGTATAAGGCTTTTGTTAGACATTTAGAATACGCAAGTGTTTGGAATCCGTATTTGATAAGACAGTCAAAAATGATTGAAAATGTACAAAGAAGGGCAACTAGGTTGCTTATAGAGTGTAAAAATAGTTATGAAGAAAGGCTTTAAGTTTTTAAAACTTCATTCACTGAAAGGTAGGAGGGTTAGGGGGGGATTTAATACAGGTATACAAAATAATGAATGGGATGGATAAGCTATCAGTTGAAACATTTTTTTCCTTTCCACAAGCTAGTATTAACAAGGAATACTGAAGGTAAAATATTTGTTAAACACAGAAATACTAACACAAGAGCGTTTTGTTTTTCTAACAGAATTGCTAAATTGTGGAATAAAATTCCTTTTGAAATTAAATTTACTAACAGCATTAACAAAATCAAAAATTTCCTGGACGATGATGCAGAATTCAAAATTTTATTTAAAAAGACTGAAGCAGATTTGCTCAAGTATGAATATTAAGGCATGATTTTCAGACCCCAAAGAAGAAAGCGTAAAACAAAAAAGATAGGGCGTTAAAAGGCCAGAAGGCCTAGGCTACGAGCCAGCCCTCAGCTACTACTACTACTACTACTACTACCCCTGCCTCTCATCCTTATCCTGGCTTTTTTTTAACCAAACTTACCAGTCAATTCTTGAGATGGGAGTTAACAATGGAACGACCATGTGATGAGAAAGATACTTAAGGTCAGAACAAGGTGGTAATGTTCACATTTGCCTCTTAGTCTTGGGAAGAGGCTGTTCCTATCATTTTCTGCCTCACTGGTCCATTCACCTCGTTTTCCGTTAAGCTTCCATACTTTCTCCTAAGACTGGTAATTGGGCACATTTATAATATTGGACTGCATTTTTGGCTCCAACGAAATGTGCAGAGCTTTTGTAGGCCAGGTTTTGTATGGGTAATGGGTTAGCGTAATTTATACATTTATATTCAGGTTTCTTTTAAAATCACCTGTGATAAATAGGATGGAATGGTCAGTGCCAGGGGAACATCGTTAAGAATGTGCGCAAATACATTGTGCCCCGAAATTCCTCTTTAAAAGAGGGGTTGATTGTTGTAGCCCTTACATAGAATTTCACAATCGGCAAGGCTTTTTAAACAAGAATAATAAGCACACGTCTTCACACACATACGTACTCGAATACAAATGATACACGCACAGACGTGATTGCGAGACGGTTTTTTTTGGGGGGGGGGGGGATTATTGCTAGGATTAAGACTGGAAGCAATTAGGTCATGTATATCCGCAAAATTCCACATAACTGAACTACCTTTGCCGAAATTACTAATCTTTAAGTAAAACTGCTCAATTTGTCCCACTTTTCCGAGGTCGTTGGAGTAGAGGTAGTAGTCTAGTAGAGACCTTGCTATTATCAGGTCATTTTTTTCAGACGGATCGTAACTATCACCCTGGCGATCAGGCACCCGTTATTTTTGTTTAAAGCCCAGCCGACTGCGTAGTCATATCAGGGCTATCACTTTTTCAAAACAACGCATGATATTCAACAGGAAAAAGAATTAACACGTATTAATGCATTCGCGCACATAATCTTAAGATGCCCCTGAGGTTGTCCAGTCAGTCCAATCTATCGCACAGGGGATTTAAAAAAACATACTTAAATACAAATTTAAAGATAACTAAGGACACTAAAACGTATATAAGAATGGGCCTTAATTACCTAAAATTGCTTCCGCATATCCTTTAGGAATTCCTAAAGCCCAGAATGCACACTTGATACGTGTACCCAATTATCAATCTTAAAAGTACATGACTTTATCGAACACACACAGGTGAATGGACCAACAAGGCAGAAAATAAGACAAAGCAAATTAGAAAGAAACGATATTAAAGAGGAAATGTGTAGCACAGAATGTGGGGATACTATATATACTGAAAGCGCCGCCGGCATCCCCACATGGGTAGGTACCCGTTTATAACTGGTAAGACTGGTGATTTAAGCTGTAATAACCAGGTGAGCTACAGAATCGCAGGATTTAAGAGTGCACGGTTTAAGTGATTACACGCTCACGCTGATAAAGCCATTTATGATTTTTTTTATATTGTCCTGTTCGTTGAAATGCGTGACAGTGTCTTTTCGATTGACTATTTCATTTTTTCTTGTCGAGCATGATTACACTTAGAATAATCTCTCAGTGCATGTTGTCAGAAACGGCCTTTGATATTTCAGTTGGATGAGCATTGAATTTAGAAAGGTCTTTGCTACCAAACATTTTGCTTTTTCCCCCGCACGAGGTATCGAAACTTTTGACTTTAGCATGAGAACTTTTCCAAAAATTCGGCGGGGCTTATTGTGCGCCAAGCCGTTCCTCTGTGGAAATGCTGAAAAAGCGACATGACAACGGTTAAAGAGGGAGGGGGAGAAAAATACCGCGGAAACGGAGAAAAACCGGACGTGGTTCAAAATCCAACAAATTTATGATCAAACTTTGAACATAAGGATGTATTTATTGAATAGATTTCCATAAAGACCAAGCGCCTTGATCAACTTGTAACACTGGCTTAGTTTCAAAAGAATGTTCACCTAAAATCCATGCTTCCTCTCTGCTGTAGGCCTATATTTGTTTTATACAAACACTGCGTTCAGAATTCCGTAGACACAGTGCTTGCTTTGGTTGTTCTGGTGCCATGTTTTAAATAAAAACTGACACGCTAATTTGGTGTCTATAGACAGTTCCTCTTTCAAAGCACGTGATTTCGCTTTTTAATTATTTTCCTTTCGTGTGTGGAATAACAACCCAAACGCTTGAAACGGTTGCGGATACGAACTATGAGGTGCGCTACGTGAAGACTGGCCTTACTCAGTTACTGGCCATTGTAAGATAGATAAGATCCTCATTCCCCCACTTCCCTGGAATGGTTATTCCTGTCGAACATATCACCCGGTATGGGTGCTGACGTAAACGGAATAAGATCGATCAGTATTAAAGGTTAAGTGTTCTTACCATTTCGAGTCATGCCTTTTTAAAATATATTCAAATCTCTCCACCCCCCTCCCTCTGTGGTGTGGAAAGGGTAGTAGACGTCTTAAGAAAATTAAGGTGGAGATTAAAAGAAACCGAGCAATGGCATGTTTGGGTCACCCGTGCATGAGTCTATGACGTATAGGGTGATAGTGCAATGCAGAAGTACTTTATTTTAATGACATGGCAGATGAAGAAATGCATTTCACAATGCAAATTTTCAGTGACTGATATAAAGAAAACAAGACAGAGCGCCAAGACATCTCCAGGGTTTGTGTGCAGGTATACGGCTTATGTCATTCTGGATTTCACCAGTTATGCGACATCTGCAGTGTCAGCGTAAATGGAAGTTATTTTAAGCGCTTTGACGCCATCTTGAGAAGCGAATTATTTTCTTCCTGCCGTGGGGATGCTGGGGGCTGTTTCAGTATAATATCCCCACCTTCTGTGCTAGAAAATTCCTCCTCTTTGCTTTGTCATTTCTACCTATCGTTTTTATGCCTTGATGGTCCATTCACCTGTGTAAGTCTAGCATACTTTTTCTTAGAATTGATTATTGGGTACATGTATTAACTATTAAGTGCATTTTTGGCTCTAGGGAGGTGATATGCGAAAGTAATTTTAGGTAATTTATGCCTGTTTTTATGGTCATGTATGCTTATATTTGTATTCAGGTGTATTTTTTAAATCTCCCCTGTGCGATAAATTGGGCAGAGTGTTCAACGCCAGGGGCATGTTCTTGGATTATGTGCGCAAATGCATTGTGTGTACTTTTCGTTTTTCCCGTCGCTGTTTTGTATGTTTTGAAGCGGTTATACACCTGATATGGCTCTTCGCAGTCGGCTGAGCTTTTGAACAATAATTTTTATGAAAATATATGTATTGTCCAGAGCAGGTTAAAAATCCAAATTCTTTTTCCAGCCAAGAAATAAAACGTGACGATGACCACTCAAAGAAATGAAAGCAGCACGAAGACAATGGAGATTCCAAAGTCTGGTTCAGGTCCTATTTTCTGATTCCGCTGTTTCCAGGACGTGTGCTGGCTTCACGTACCAGTCCTGCTTCTACAGAAGGGTACCACCAGCTGTGGTCACATTCAGTGGAGGTAAGTTTTGTATTGCTATATCTGTCATGTTCTGTTCCTCGACTTTTCTCTTCAGTTTGACCGGAAAATCAAACTTCTGGTTGCGCATGCTGAAGATCCCACGTCAGTTGAAAATCATGAAGAGCAGGGCATTGCCCGGCTGCCTTGGTATAAAACATTGGAGAGAGAGGTTGATTTCCCAGGTCCCACCCCTTGAAGACCAGTTAGCCTTCTTGCCTTGCTGTAGTCTTGGTAAATGTACCATTATTGTCCGTCTCCACTCTTGTGTTCCCTCCCTCCACCTTTCCCACCCTCTTTATGGCTATGCATGCATGTGTATTTGTGAATGCATGGAGGTAATGTGTAGTACG
Source organism: Monoplex corrugatus (assembly GCA_030674185.1). NCBI lineage: Eukaryota > Metazoa > Mollusca > Gastropoda > Littorinimorpha > Ranellidae > Monoplex > Monoplex corrugatus. The sequence goes on from CM060314.1 coordinate 90,082,794, forward strand.
CCAAATGTAAAGAATGGGGTTTATAAGGATTAATCAATTGCAATTTAGACTTGCAAGGTTAACGGTGTGCATGGTTTTTGACGGGTGGTTGTTGACGTATTGTTCGCCCTGATATGGCTTTCGTAGTCGGCTGGGCTGTAAGCAATATGAACTGAACTGAACTTCCCCCCGCCCTCTTTCTCACTTTCTGGCTACATATATATGCATATGTATGTGTACTTGTGTATGCACGGAGGAGAGTAAATGTGTAGTATGCCATATATAAATAACAGGATTAATCGCACTCGGACAATTCCATAGGTGATCTACCCATATCGGCCAGATAAATATCCGGCAGACGTCTTAATCTTGTGCAAAAGTTTATGCATAGGCAGGGTTTGAAATGGAAATGGGCGAGGGGAAGTTTGGACGTCGCCGGAATTCAGTTCATACTGCATGTAGCTTGGCCGATCACTAGAACCATATCCGTCCAGTACAGAGATCAGTATACACACACCTCAAATATTAACACCGTGTTGGAAAAGTCCATGTTTAATTGGGCTACTTTAGAACCACCCAGCTGTAAATGGGAAATCGTTCCCTCTGGGGTCAGGGAAGGTAACGCTGAGAGATTGGTACCACTGTCACTATGCTGTCTCCTCTCCGACATTTGAATTTTAAACAAATTTTGGTTTCCAGGACTAATAGTTGCAAAAGATATTTAATACGACCTTTTGTACAGAATCACAAAGCATTCCAGTAAAAGTGATTAAATTTAATCATTATCATTGCAAAGTGATTCTAACATGTTGACCGATTTGTACACTTTGTCCATTGATTCCTAGAAATTTGTATGTGTTCATAATGGAATGCATGCGTGGTGTATATGCATGTCTGTATGCATGCGTGTGCGTGCCTGCAGTGTGGTTTTGTTCAATAATTGATTTTATTTTTGCAGGTGAAATCGCCAGTAGCCCGGTATTTTAAACTTAACTCCCTTTTCTTTTTCCCTCCATCTCACTCCTTCCCCGACGTCGCACTTCTATATCCCTCCTTTTCTCTCTCCCCTCCCCTCCCTTTACCCCCTCCCTCTCCTTGCCTCTCTCATTCAGTCCTGCCAGTCGCTATTTTATTATGTCACTGATCAGATCACTGTTCTAAGTTCAAAACGAAGGATGGCGTCTGAGGAACCTGGCCTGCAGGCGCCCTCTACCAACTGTGGTTACAAACGCTGCTTTGGTTTTGCTTCTTTTGATCTTGCTTCTGTTGGATAGCAGCTGTTGTATGTTGAAATGTGTTCTCTACGTGCACGGTCACCAGCTTACGTCGTTGTGGGCATTATTTTTTCCATTTGGTGTTGCCTCGTCTGAGGTCGCCCCCCTCCCCACCCCTGTAGGGATGCCGGGGGCTCTATCAGTATGTAAAGTATCCCCAACTTCTGGAAATTCTGTGCTAGAAATGTCATTTTCTGTCACTTTTTTCTGCCTTGTTTCTTTGCTTTGTCATTTCTACCTATCATTTTTTGCCTTAATGGTCCATTCACCTGTGCGTATTTAATAAAATCTTGGGTACTTTTTCTTAGGATTGATAATTGGTACATGTATTACGTGCATTTTTCCCTCGTTGGGTTGTCGGGGCCTCTTTCAGTATAGTATCCCCACCTTCTGGAAATTCTGTGCTAGAAATGGATCGAGCAAATGTAGAAGTGTGTGGCAGCAGGAGGTGAATACTTCCAACAGATGAAATAAATCACTTTTTTTGCCGGTGAGTGTTTGACGTATAAGTTCGTTGGTCTCATTCTACTGGAAAGTACCCTGGTAAATTTATATTCAGGCGTTTTTTAAAATCCCTGAGATGAACTGGACGGAGTAGTCGACGCCGGGATCGTGTCTTTAGCTTATGTGCACGAATGCATTATGTGTACTTTTTCCTGTTAAAGTTGTGTATGTTTTAAAGCGGTTATAATCCTGATATGGCTCTACGCAGTCGGCTGGGCTTTAAACAATAAACAGAAGTAGGTGTATCCCTATTTTTTGTTCATAATGGTATTTGTTCTTTGGTTTGGGGTTGGTCCAAAGGCCATAGGCGCGTGTGTGGTGGTGGTATTTTTTTTGTGAGCGGGAATTCTACAGCGTCTTCAGTGGTTATCTGCCGTTGTCCAGGCCACAGGGTTGATAAGCTTCTTGAGCCAGATGCATTTTCTGTAGTTGCTTGGTCTACTTTTTACGTACACCTGTACCGGTAACTGGCATGAGGAAATTAAACTGGCGTTCTGCAGCTAGAGGGAAAAGTAGCGTAGTCTTAGTGTGGATGTAGTGTTCTGCTACTCCATCTGGTGCTGCTGTGGTCTTTCACATGGCTCTGGAGGATCTAGTGCAAGTTGGAAGGGCTTGCTGGTTGACAGACATCCAGGTCAGGTGGCCTGTCGAGTCACTCGTGTAATGTTCAGTACTAGTTTATCCAACTGCCAACGGTGATTCACCGTTAGAAATGATATAGGTGCGTAAACGAAACAAGACGTGCGCAGTTTTTGGTCAAATTACCTGTCGAGAGTAGAAAAAATCGGTCTCAGATTCTGACCAGCCTTCGTCACGAACTCAGAAAGACAATTTCAATAAATTCATGTCAAGACTGACAACAGCAACATGATCAGTTGGGTTCCATGAATAAACTCTTAGCCAGAACTAATCTGAACTTAAGCCATAACTAAACTTGAACTAGAGTCAAACGTAAACCAGAGGTAAACTTAAACCAGAATTAAATTCAAAACAGATAAAATTGAAGCTACAAATGAACTTAAAAGGTATGAACTTGAAAGCCAAACCCAAACTTGTAAAATAATCTTGAACACAGAACTCAAACTGAACTTGAAACTCAAACTGAACTTGAAACTCAAACCGAACTTGAAACACAAACCGAACTTGAAACTCGAACCTGAACTTGAAACTCGAACCTGAACTTGAAACTCGAACCTGAACTTGAAACTCGAACCTAAACTTGAAACTCGAACCTAAACTTGAAACAAGAACCTAAACTTGAAACTCGAACCTAAACTTGAAACTCAAACCTAAACTCGAAACTCAAAAGCTAAACTTAAACCGAACTTAACCCAAACTGAAACTAAACTCCAGTATAAACTATCCTTAAACTGAGATAAACATTAAAACCGAATCTAAACATTAACAAAAGTCTAAAGATTCTTAACTATAGAACGAAATCTGCACATTATAAACATAAAACAAATCTAAAGATTTTAAACAATAAAACATTGAAGCGAAGTTTTAAAACTACACAAAACTGAAGCAACAATAAAACCTGTAATCAATAAACCAAACGTAATCTGAAAACATAAAACACCAACCTTAAAACTAATGCGAACATTCAACAAATGCCTTAAAACAAATAACCAAACCAATTGAAAAGTAAAACTGAATCACACTTTAAAAAAAAATGCCCGATGCAGAAATCACGCGTTGGAAGAAACATCAAATTGAAATCCAAATCCAAACTCTAACTGAAAGTAAATGAAAAAAAACAAAAAAGTAAAAAAAATAATGAAAGCAAAAAGCCTCAAACAAAATAATTCAAAACATAACGTAAAATAAGGAAAACCCTAGGAAATAAGAAAGAAAAAACGGAACACACCGTAAACCTGTATGCCTTACCGGTATACCGTTTACGTAACATTTTTAAATAAAAAAAATTGAACGACAGTTTTATATAGAAACAATAACATGGAACCCAACTGATATTGTTCAGAGTACTTGGACATTTTGGCTTAGATTCTTCTGAAAGTTTAGTTCTACATTCGTTTTCTGTCCGTTTCTGCCTTGTTCCTTCGCTTCCATTTCTTCCTGTTTTCTGGCTTGCTGGTCCATTCACTTGGGTGTTCGGTGGGGTCTTAAGTGCTTTTTCTTGGGATTGGTGGTTGGCGTATGTTTTGGTGTCCTTAGTTACGCTTAAATTTGTGTTCAGGTGTTTTTTGAAAACCTCTGTGCGATGAATTAGACGGAGTGGTCTGCGCCAGGGGTAAATCTTTAGATCATCAGGTGCCTTGCAGCATGGCGTTGGCGATTATGGACTTCCATCTGTCTCTTGTTGCCTCAAGCATCTCTTGCACCCTCCCTGTCTTCAGCCACTGCAAGTCCGTCCAGTATCTTCTCCCTGGGTCTACCCGGTGCTCTCATTCCCTCCAGCTTTCCCGTTGTAACCAGGTGTTCCAATTCACCTTTCCACATGAAATGGCCTATGAATGTTGCCTGCATTTTCCTAATCTTATGAGTGATCTACTTGTGTCTGTCTCCATCAAGACTGTCTCGTTTGTTTTCTTTGCTGTCCATGGAACTCTCAACATCCTTTTTAGAAACCACATCTCGGCTGCCTCAATCTTGTTCTGGCTTTGCTTGTTGACTGTCCACGCCTCGCAACCGTACAACAGTATTGGTTCTATATAACATCCCAGAACCCTCTTCCTGATAGTTGATAGGCATTTGTTGGTAAGAATGCGTTCCATCTTGAATGTTGTTTTGGCTTTGCCGATTCTGCTGGCTATTTCTGATGTCTGGTGAAATGATCGTTCCCCGGTATTTAAACTTAACCTGTCTCAAGATTGTGCCGTTTGTTATTTTGCATGAGGGGATTTCATGTTTTTTTTAGTGATCACCATGACTTCAGTCTTCCTGCTGTTTAGTACCAACCATTTACCTTTGCTTTCTATTTCTAGTATATTCACAAGATTTTGTAGGTCCCTTTCACTTTCTGCAATTAGCACGGTGTCATCTGCGTATCGAATGTTTATCATTTTTCCTCCAACCTTTAATCCATGGTCTTCCTCTAGGTTTCTCATGTTTTTGCTTTAAAGTGAAAACGGATCTGGTGACAAAACACAACCCTGTCTGACTCCTCTTTTGGTGTTTTGGAAAGAGCTTATATCTGTTTTTATTCTCATTGCAGCTGTTTGTTCCCAATACATATTTCTGATTATTCGTAGATCTTTTCCATCAATATTGAGTCTTTCTAGTTGATCAGTTGTTCGTGTCTTACCCGATGGAAAGCTTTCGTATAATCAACAAAGCATAAATATAAATCCTTGTTCACTTCGATCGACCTCTCTGATAGTTATTAGGGTGTATATGGCATTAATAGTTCCTTTCCCTTCAACAAATCGACGCTGTTCATCTATTTCTCTTTTGATTCTATTCCTTGCCCTGGTATGTCTCAACGCAGTCGGCTGGGCTTTTTAAACTGAGCTGTAACTGCTTTGTTTCGAAAGTATTACATTCTCTGAGGTGGATGGTCGGTGCTTCTAATGGTCTTCGCTTCGTTTTCTTGTGCTATTTTACATCAGATTATCTTCAGTTTTTATATGTAGATTATGTTCCTCTTTCTTTCGTTGATTCGTCAGATGGACCATCCTTACTATTATCCCGTTGGCATATGAGGCAACAGCAGAGTTTCTTCATATCTGTTCTGGACCAGCTACACAGTGCGTGTTTAAGGGCCTTAAGGTAGGGTCTGTTGTTGGTCACCAGGTGTTTTTTCCTACTGGTGTTCAGAGAAAGGCAATTTGGGTGATACTCCAGTAGTCGGCTGGGCTGTAAGCAATATGAAACAGTATAAGAACCAAATCCGGATGGTAGCCTGCTCTCTTGGAATGATGTGCCCAGTCCATCTTTTCATGATGGTGACATGGTGGTGACCCTGTTTTCCTGATAGGTGTAATGCGGAGTTTTTTTTCCTATTAATTTTCATGCGTTTTTGTGTTAGATTAGTAAGTCGCTCCAATATTCAGAACAGTAAAATGAGTTTTTCTTTTTCTTTCCGTTCATCCCTTCTATTCTGTTTCTTTACTGAAGTCTTGTCCTTCCAGCCCACTCAGCCCCTCCCTTAAATCCTCCCGACCCCTCCCAAAAGACAAGTCACCAGAAAGACGACGAAAACGCCACGGCAAACAAAAAGATCGGCAGACCAAGCATCTCCCCGTCTCCAAAGACTGAAGCTGTACAGGACGCAAAACAGTCGGGGAAAAACAGACTGACTTACGGAATATCTGAAGCTGGATCCCCACTCCTCAGTCCATCCTCCGTCCTGACCCACGTCGCCCTCACTTGATCCTGCCTGCGCCCAACTTGCCGCTCCCCCCGCCCCCCCCCCCCCCCTTCCTTTTCACATCCAGCCCCACTGATCTTGTACAGTCCCATCCCATGTTCATCATCCTGTCCAGACTAAAACCCACTGCCCCATCTCGGTGTCTACCAGCAGTGTTGCCTGACTGTATGCAGACTTGGACACGACACTACAACCCCCCCCCCCCCCCAAGAAAAAAAGAACCCCAAGATTATTGTAGTCTGAACTGAACCAATCTGAATGACCATCGAGGACGTCGATGTTTCGTTATCGAGGCAAGGACAAGAGTATGGATCTTAGTCTACAAGTGTCGGGACATTTCAGCCTTCTAGAACAAGAACTACGGTTCGGAGCAAAAGACATGGTGGAACACTTTTGAGGGGAGAACATCTTCAGGTAACTAGAACCACACCAAGGACCACAATGAGATCCACGTCATCAAGGATCACATCACCAGGGACCACGTCTGGTTCGTCGAGGACAACGTCATGACATCAGGACGACGTCACATAAAGGACGCCGTCACGTCATGTCAGTTGCATGTCTTCGAGACACCCGAGTTTTGAGACAGGTAAGTGGTTAGATGATTACACTGAAGCTGTAGGCTTGCCCAGATAAGTTTGTAAAACGTGACATACCAGTAGGTGTTCAAAAGGCAAATACCGTAGGAGTTGTGTTAAAATGTAAACATTGTATTGTGTGAAATGATATTGCAGGTGCAAATGGTAACGAGTGTAGTGTTCGGTTTAATGGCAGACCTGCTAGTACCGAAATCACCTTCATTTGTATGATCGAATATGCCCCTTAAATTAAAAACGCGTATTAAGGGATAGTTCCATTGGGTCTCATTGGATGTTTACAGATGGTCCTATCTTCTCTACTCCTATACCATTTATATTAATAAAAAAAACCCCACAAATATACAAGAAGGCACCACAACCGAGGGAGCTGGCCAGATCCTGAGGTTCTACCTAGATAGTTCCATAACCCTGGGGTTCTAGGGGAGTGAGATGGTAGAGACTTTAACTTTCCCTTTTTTTAGGATCAAAGAAAAGAATAAAGGAAGAATGAACAAACGAGGGAAGGGCATATCAACTAAAGTTATGATCAAAACAGATGAACCACAAGTGCTTTATACAGGCTGGGTAACTCAGCGGATCCACTAATTTCAGCAGATGAACTCGGTAGTTTCAGAGGGGAAAAAATTAAGAGGAAATATTACTGAATTATTGTATTTGCCATCAGGAAATGCATCTATAATGCCTCAAAATTACAGAAATTTTTCAGCTTCGCCCCCCAGACCCCAACAGGGATGTTGCCCCTGGACCCCGGCCAATTTTCAGAGGAAACTTCTCGTACCCAGCCTGTTTATAAAAGACAACAGGCAGACACATGTAAAGCAAATATGTTCATTCTTAAAATGTTAAATATAATGAAGATCCTGTAAGCTATGTCGGCCATCGTGGCTTATATATTATTATGCTTATGCAAACGTAAAATCAAGCATTCACACCTCGAAAACTGATTAGTCTTAATGGTTGGGTTTAATATTAGCTGTGCACGTAAAGAGCCCCTGAAAGATGCAGCCCACAAACTATTTGTATATGTACTGCAGGGAAATGGCGACTCCGGGGAAATGGCGACTACGGCAAGGCGGGAAAACGGCGACTGTGGGTGAACGGCGACTACGACTCCAGGTTAACGACTACGACTCCAGGTGAACGACTACGACTCCAGGTTAACGACTACGACTCCAGGTTAACGACTACGACTCCAGGTTAATGGCGACAACGACTCCAGGTTAACGACTACGACTCTAGGTTAACGACTATGACGATTCCGGGAAAATGGCGACTATGACGACTCTAGGTTAAGGCGACTACGACTCCAAGAAAATGGCGACGACTCCAGGAAAATGGCGGATTGAGGAAAAGGGAGACTCCAGGAAAATGGCGACTAGACGACTCCAGGAAAATGGCGACTACGACGACGCCAGGAAAATGGCGGCTCCAGGAAAATGGCTGCAGTGACTCCAGGAAAATGGCGACTACGACGACTTCAGAAAATGGCGACTCCAGGAAGATGGCAACTACGGCGACTCCGGGAAAATGGAGACACTACGAAAATGGCGACTACGGCGACTCCAGAGAAATGGCGACTACGACCACTCCAGGGAAATGGCGACTACGACCACTCCAGGGAAATGGCGACTACGACCACTCCAGGGAAATGGCGACTACGACCACTCCAGGGAAATGGTGACTACGACCACTCCAGGGAAATGGCGACTACGACCACTCCAGGGAAATGGCAGACGACTCCAGAGAAATGGCGACTACGACCACTCCAGGGAAATGGTGACTACGACCACTCCAGAGAAATGGCGACTACGACCACTCCAGGGAAATGGTGACTACGACTCCAGAGAAATGGCAGACTACGACCACTCCAGGGAAATGGCAGACGACTCCAGAGAAATGGCGACTACCACTCCAGGGAAATGGCAGACGACTCCAGAGAAATGGCAGACTACGACTCCAGGGAAATGGTGACTACGACTCCAGGGAAATGGCAGACTACGACGACTCCAGGGAAATGGCAGACTACGACTCCAGAGAAATGGCAGACTACGACTCCAGGGAAATGGTGACTACGACGACTCCAGGGAAATGGTGACTACAACTCCAGGGAAATGGTGACTACGACTCCAGAGAAATGGCAGACTACGACGACTCCAGAGAAATGGCAGACTACGACTCCAGGGAAATGGTGACTACGACTCCAGGGAAATGGCAGACTACGACTACAGGGAAATGGTGACTACGACGACTCCAGGGAAATGGCAGACTACGACTCCAGGGAAATGGCAGACTACGACGACTCCAGGGAAACGATGACAACTCGGGGCGATGGCAACTATGGCGACAACAGGAAACGGCAACTACAGCGCAATCGGGGAAATGTTGATTACAGCAACTCCAGGGAAATGTGCACCGAGTGACTCAAGAAAACGGCGACTCCAAGGAATCCAGCAAACGGCAACTCCGGGGAAAGGCGCATGCATAGGTAGATCTAGTTCCCTAGACTTGATTATAAGAGTTTGGATCACAAGAACAGGAATTCGTGGTACTGGAACCAGGATGACAAAACCAGAATGTTTGTGGGCCAGAACTCGTGCCTGCCTGATTCGTGTGTATGTTTGGCTGTTTTTGTTTTGTGTGTGTTAATGTTGACGGTTGACAGAGCGTTGGACAAGTTTACATCCCAGTGTGTGTGTACTTCAGTGTTTGCACGTATTAGACATTTTATTATTACAAGAGAGAGGTTGACTGCACCGAGGAAGTTTTGCATCCCAGGGCTATGTTTTCTTTTTATATACTTTAGTGTTTGCACGTATTACCTGGACATATCCCTTGTTGGGTTGCCAGGGGCTCTGCGCAGTCGGTTGGGCTTTAAACAAAAATAAGGTACCAAAAATCGGCACTAATGGAATTAACAATGGTGTTATTTTAGCTGTTCTATTATTCGCTTTTGTACCATGTTCATATTTAGTCAACTGATTTTGCGTTTGTAATTCGGAATACCTTTCCCAAAGGTAGCATGTATTAAGGTTTTGAAAGGGACAGATATGGTTTCAGAAAAGATGGACCAACTGTGTATAGATCTTTTACATGTCTAAGGTGTTTTGCCTGACGGAAATTTACAGACATGTGGGCGTAACCATTTGTGACCTCCCAGCACGAAATCGGTCTTAACTAGCATTTTGGGTATTTTGAGATACATATCACTGGAAAGTCTACATTCTGATTATTTTGGTACCTGAATAAAGCTTGTACTAAAATGTAGTCATGTATGTTTAAAGTCATTTAAGTTGTATGACAGCCATTTTGAGAAAGCGGCCTCTGAAGTTTTTATGTACTCTCCTACACATTTTCCTTGAATTTATTTGGTGGCTTTGGCCCGGTTTGTTTCTAATTTTAGCTGTCATTATCTGAAAGGTGCACCAAAGAGCTTTCTGTCAGTATATTACATGTAAGGTTCGGTACAGGTTCGGTTCGCAATTAAGGACAAAAATAGGTACTTTTGGTAAGAAATTGCATACTTTCTGCTGCGATCAGTCCATTAAAATACCATTTCAAATTATTTTTTCAAGAAAAATTTTTTTGTGGGGAATAGATTATAATCCACAGAAATCAATTTTGAGAAAGTCAAAACACCCCAGATAGACACTCAGTTACCCTTTCAGCTCCTAGCGCTGTTCGACTGACAGAGTTAAGACTGAATTGGTGGTGGAAGGTCAATTTCTCTTTTTTTAAAGTGTTACTGGGTATATAGATGTTCCAACATGGATGTCTTGGTCCTTTATCATTTTTCGATTAAATACGTTAAAATAAGTATTGTGTGTGTGTTTGGGCTTGGGTGGGGGATGTGATAAGCGAGTAAATTTGTAATTCGCAGTGGAATATGAATCGACGTCGTGTGTGGCATTTACTGTCTGTACCCTCGTGGGGATGTCGAGAGTGCTTTCAGTATAACTAGTATCCCCACCTGGAAATTCTGCGGTAGAAATTTCCTCCATCACCGTTTCTCATAATCCTCTGTGTGTGTGTGTGTGTGTGTGTGTGTGTGTGTGTGTGTGTGTGTGTGTGTGTGTGTGTGTGTGTGTTGGGGAAGGAGAGGCTATATGCGTGCGTGACTCGGTTTTATTTTTTAAATTTTGTTAGGTGGCTTATACTGTAGACTGTAAGGCAACGTTTAACACAAAACGCTCGTTATTACGTTAATACGCTGAGGCTTACATATAAAGCGGTCTTACAATTTGTGCCTCAAAATTACACACAGCTATCGGATAGTACGAATCTGATATACACGTGAAGGTTGTACGAATGTAATATGCATTATACACATTAAGGAATCGGGGGGAAAAAATGAAAATGGAATGGAAATGTGTATTCAGTATAACGGACACAAATTTGTGACCAACTGACCTTTGTCAAACATAAACGTAAGACAAAGAACAGGTATCAAACAACATAAGAAAATAGGAAACAAACAGCATAATTTCCATGTCTAGTATCAAACATAAGAGAATAGGGAACAAACAGCATAATTTCCATGTCTCGTTTAATGAGAAATGACCGATATGAAGTCAGTGTTTGTGAACAGTGATAACTGGGGAACAAGCGAGGCAAATCGACGTCTTGGGAAAAAGCGAGAACGCCACAAAAAGTGGCCATGCCATGCGTTAAGGTTACAAAAACATCGGTTACAGCAAATGTAGGCGCTTAGTGTACACAATTAGCATTTGATACGAATAGACCCAAGGTCGTTCTTAGAGTTAATTGGCATTGGTCATTTGTACAAGGTCGTCCTTAGAGTTAATTGGCATTGGTCATTTGTACAAGGCCGTCCTTAGAGTTAATTGGCATTGGTCATTTGTACAAGGCCGTCCTTAGAGTTAATTGGCATTGGTCATTTGTACAAGGCCGTCCTTAGAGTTAATTGGCATTGGTCATTTGTACAAGGTCGTTCTTAGAGTTCATTGGCATTGGTCATTTGTACAAGGTCGTCCTTAGAGTTAATTGGCATTGGTCATTTGTACAAGGCCGTCCTTAGAGTTAATTGGCATTGGTCATTTGTACAAGGCCGTTCTTAGAGTTGATTGGCATTGGTCATTTGTACAAGGCCGTCCTTAGAGTTAATTGGCATTGGTCATTTGTACAAGGCCGTCCTTAGAGTTAATTGGCATTGGTCATTTGTACAAGGTGGTTCTTAGTGTTGATTGGCATTGGTCATTTGTACAAGGTGGTTCTTAGTGTTGATTGGCATTGGTCATTTGTACAAGGTCGTTCTTAGAGTTAATTGGCATTGGTCATTTGTACAAGGCCGTCCTTAGAGTTAATTGGCATTGGTCATTTGTACAAGGCCGTCCTTAGTTAATTGGCATTAGTGATTTGTACAAGGCCGTCCTTAGAGTTGATTGGCATTGGTCATTTGTACAAGGCCGTTCTTAGAGTTGATTGGCATTGGTCATTTGTACAAGGTCGTCCTTAGAGTTAATTGGCATTGGTCATTTGTACAAGGCCGTCCTTAGAGTTAATTGGCATTAGTGATTTGTACAAGGCCGTTCTTAGAGTTGATTGGCATTGGTCATTTGTACAAGGCCGTTCTTAGAGTTGATTGGCATTGGTCATTTGTACAAGGTCGTCCTTAGAGTTGATTGGCATTGGTCATTTGTACAAGGTCGTTCTTAGAGTTAATTGGCATTGGTCATTTGTACAAGGTCGTTCTTAGAGTTAATTGGCATTGGTCATTTGTACAAGGCCGTTCTTAGAGTTAATTGGCATTGGTGATTGTTTTGTACAAACATTATTTGGCTTTTTACAGTAAAGACAAAATATTAGACAGATGGAGAGAGTACACCAAAGACCTTTTTGAAGATGACAGAAACGCAGAACACATAAGAACTTTGAAGGACCACCCATAATGAAAGATGAACTTAGAGCAGCATTGAAAAAGACGAAACCAAGAAAAGCCCCAGGACCAGACAACATTACCACATAGATGATTGAAGCCCTGGAGGAACGCGGTATAGAAAAAATAAATCATCCTGAATGAAATTTACGACACTGGAAAAATCCCCAAAGATACGTCAATCAATTTTCATTGCACTTCCAAAGAAGACAGGGGCTATAAAATGCGAACTCCATCGCACAATCAGTTTGAGTCATGTAACCAAGATCCTATCAAAAATCAGAAGGAATAGAATCAAAAGAGAAATAGCAGATGAACAGTGTGGATTTGTGGAAGGGAAAGGAACTATTGTCAAATACATCCTAAGAACTATAATAGAGAGGTCGGTCGAGGTGAACAAGGATTTATATTTATGCTTTGTGAGTATACCAAGGCTTTCGATCGGGTCAGACATGAAGAATTGATCAACCACTTAGAAAGACTCGATAGTGATTGAAAAGATCTACGAATAATCAGAAATATGTACTGGGAACAAATAGCTGCAATGAGAATAAAAGATATAAGCTCTTTCCAAAACATCAAAAGAGGAGTCAGACAGGGTTGTGTTTTGTCACCAGATCTGTTTTCACTTTACAGCGAAAACATGAGAAACCTAGAGGAAGACCATGGATTAAAGGTTGAGGAAAAATGATAAACCAAACATTCGATACCCAGATGACACCGTGCTAATTGCAGAAAGTGAAAGGGACCTACAAAACCTTGTGAATATACTTGAAATAGAAAGCAAAGGTAAGGGGTTGGAACTAAACAGCAGGAAGACTGAAGTCATGGTGATCTGTAAAAATGAAATCCCCTCATGCAAAATAACAGCAAACGGCACAACCTTGAAACAGGTTGATGAGTTTAAATACCTGGGAACGATCATTTCACCAGACGGCAGATGCACATCGGAAATAGCTAGCCGAATCGGCCAAGCCAAAACATTCAAGATGGAAAGCATTCTCACCAACAAATGCCTATCAATTAACATCAGGAAGAGAGTTCTGGAATGTTATATAGAACCGATACTGTTGTACGGTTGCGAGGCGTGGACAGTCAACAAGCAAAGGCCGAACAAGATTGAGGCAGCCGAGATGTGGTTTCTAAGAAGAATGTTGAGAGTTCCATGGACAGCAGAGAAAACGAGTCTTGATGGAGGCAGACACAAGTAGATTACTCATTAGGAAGATTAGGAAAAGACGGGCAACATTTATAGGCCATTTTATGAGGAAGGGGGATTTGGAGCACCTGGTCACAACGGGAAAGCTGGAGGAAGAGAGCACCAGATAGACCCAGGGAGAAAATGCTGGACGGACTTGCAGAGTGGCAGGGGACGAGGAGGGTGGGGGAGATGCTGGGGGCAACGAGAGATAGAGATGGTTGGAAGTCCATGGTCGCCAACGCCATGCGGCAGGGCACCTGATGATGATGATGGAATATGCTGATCGCCAGCAAGTTTTGAAAAACAGTATGTATGACCTTCCCATTATCATAAATTTTCTCAGTGCCGTTCTGATAACATCAGGTGAATGGCGTTTGTGGTTCCGACAACTGTGCCCGAACAAATGTCGCGCCGAATCTAACGTAAAAAAAGTAACAATAACCACTACTAACCTTAACCCCGTTCTAACCTTAACACATTGTTGTGTTAAAGGGGCTGATGTTTGGTCATGACACAATTGTTGGAACAGTGAAAAAAAGTTTGCAAAACTTCTCGCATGTTTAAAAAAACCCCACCGCGAATGCCGTATATTATACTTTAATCATCATCATCAGATGCCTTGCAGCATGGCGTTGGCGATTATGGACTTCCATCTGTATCTCTTGTTGCCTCAAGCATCTCTTCCACCCTCCGTCTTCAGCCACACTGCAAGGCCGTCTAGTATCTTCTCCCCGGGTCTACCCGGTGCTCTCCTTCTCCCCAGTTTTTCCGTTGTGACCAGGTGTTCCAATAACCTTTTCCTCATAAAATGGCCTATGGATGTTGCCTGCCTTTTCGTAATCTTCCGTATGAATGTTCTACTTGTGTCTGCCTCCATCAAGACTGTCTCGTTTGTTTTCTTTGCTGTCCATGGAACTCTCAACATCCTCCTTAGAAACCACATCTCGGCTGCCACAACCTTGTTCTGGCTTTGCTTGACTGTCCACACCTCGCAATCGTACAACAGTATTGGTTCGATATAACATTCCAGAACACTCTTCCTGATAATTGATAGGCATTTGTTGGTAAGAATGCTTTCCATTTTCTTGAATGTTTCGGCTTGGCCGATTCTACTGGCTATTTCTGATGTGCATCTGCTGTCTGGTGAAATGATCGTTCCCAGGTATTTAAACTCATCAACCTGTTTCAAGGTTGTGCCGTTTGCTGTTATTTTGCATGAGGGGATTTCATGTTTTTTACAGATCACCATGACTTCAGTCTTCCTGCTGTTTAGTTCCAACCCCTTACCTTTGCTTTCTATTTAAAGTATATTCACAAGGTTTTGTAGGTCCCTTTCACTTCCCGCAATTAGCACGGTGTCATCTGCGTATCTGGATTTTGGTATTATCTCCTGGACTCATTTAAGTCCATTTTCTTCTATTAGGCTGCTCAAACCAGGTGTTTCCTACTATGAACTCAATTCATCTGTGCCCATTCTACAAGTTTCCCTCCCTTTTCATTTTGTGTACCAAGGCCATGAGGTCCAACTATTATATCCTCTACCCTATCCTTTTCCACTTTGCTGGGTAGAAAATCGTAAACTTATAACATGACGTATGGATTTTATGTATAACACGTACTTTTTTTTAATCCACGCAATTCAATTTTAGTTTCAGTTTCGCAGATGTCTCTGCGCTCGGAGTGAATTCCATATGCACTAACGTCACAGGTGCTACGTGTATTGTGACCGTGGCACAAGCCTTCAGCCTGCACGTAAACCCATGAGCTGGCCAGGCCCTGAAGCCATACTTTGACTGTTTTACGCTAAAAAGTTGCTCGTCTCTGGTTCCCCACGCAACAGTCGGTACAACGAAGATGTAAATGTGGCCTGTTTTTGTTTTGTTTTTTAGTCGGCTTACGTTTACCGTGTAGTGTGGGTTTTGTCGTGTGCTTATGATTACCGTATAAATGTAGGTTTTGTGGTCAGCTTATGATTACCGTATACATGTAGGTTTTGTGGTCGGCTTATGATTACCGTATAAATGTAGGTTTTGTGGTCGGCTTATGATTACCGTATAAATGTAGGTTTTGTGGTCGGCTTATGATTACTGTATAAATGTCGGTTTTGTGATCAGCTCATGATTACCGTATAGTGCAGGTTTTGTGGTCAGCTTATGATTATCGTATAAATGTAGGTTTTGTGGTCAGCTTATGATTACCGTATAAATGTAGGTTTTGTGATCAGCTTATGATTACCGTATAAATGTAGGTTTTGTGGTCGGCTTATGATTACCGTATAAATGTAGGTTTTGTGGTCAGCTTATGATTACCGTATAAATGTAGGTTTTGTGGTCGGCTTATGATTACCGTATAAATGTAGGTTTTGTGATCAGCTTATGATTACCGTATAAATGTAGGTTTTGTGGTCAGCTTATGATTACCGTATAAATGTAGGTTTTGTGTTCGGCTTATGATTATCGTATAAATGCAGGTTTTGTGGTCGGCTTACGATTACCGTATAAATGTAGGTTTTGTGGTCGGCTTATGATTACTGTATAGTGCAGGTTTTGTGGTCGACTTATGATTACCGTATAAATGCAGGTTTTGTGGTCGGCTTACGATTACCGTATAAATGTAGGTTTTGTGGTCGGCTTATGATTACCGTATAGTGCAGGTTTTGTGGTCGGCTTGTGATTACTGCACAGTGCAGGTTTTGTGGTTGGCTTATGATTACTGCACAGTGCAGGTTTTGTGGTCGGCTTATGATTACTGCACAGTGCAGGTTTTGTGGTTGGCTTATGATTACTGCACAGTGCAGGTTTTGTGGTTTGACTTATGATTACTGCACAGTGTAGGTTTTGTGGTTGGCTTATGATTACTGTATAGTGCAGGTTTTGTGGTCGGCTTATGATTACTGTATAGTGCGGGTTTTGTGGTCGGCTTATGATTACTGTATAGTCCAGGTTTTGTGGTTGGCTTATGATTACTGTATAGTGCAGGTTTTGTGTCGGCTTGTGATTACCGTATAAATGCAGGTTTTGTGATCGGCTTATGATTACCGTATAAATGTAGGTTTTGTGGTCAGCTTATGATTACCGTATAAATGTAGGTTTTGTGGTCAGCTTATGATTACTGTATAGTGCAGGTTTTGTGTTCGGCTTATGATTACCGTATAAATGCAGGTTTTGTGGTCGGCTTACGATTACCGTATAAATGCAGGTTTTGTGGTCGGCTTATGATTACCGTATAGTGCGGGTTTTGTGGTCGGCTTATTACTGTATGGTGTAGGTTTTGTGGTCGGCTTTTGATTACTGTACAGTGCAGGTTTTGTGGTCGGCTTATGATTACTGTATAGTGCAGGTTTTGTGGTTGGCTTATGATTACCGTATAGTGCAGGTTTTGTGGTTGGCTTATGATTACTGTATAGTGATTTTTGTGGTTGGCTTATGATTACTGTATAGTGCAGGTTTTGTGGTCGGCTTATGATTACTGTATGGTGTAGGTTTTGTGGTCGGCTTTTGATTACTGTACAGTGCAGGTTTTGTGGTCGACTTATGATTACTGTATAGTGCAGGTTTTGTGGTTGGCTTATGATTACCGTATAGTGCAGGTTTTGTGGTTGGCTTATGATTACTGTATAGTGATTTTTGTGGTTGGCTTATGATTACTGTATAGTGCAGGTTTTGTGGTCTGCTTATGATTACTGTATAGTGCAAGTTTTGTGGTCGGCTTATGATTACTGTATAATGTGATTTTTGTGGTCGGCTTATGATTACTGTATAGTGTAGGTTTTGTGGTTGGCTTATGATTACCATATAAATGCAGGTTTTGTGGTCGGCTTGTGATTACCATATAAATGTAGGTTTTGTGGTTGGCTTATGATTACTGTACAGTACAGGTTTTGTGGTCGGCTTATGATTACCGTATAAATGCAGGTTTTGTGATCGGCTTATGATTACCGTATAAATGCAGGTTTTGTGGTCGGCTTATGATTACCGTATAAATGCAGGTTTTGTGGTCGGCTTGTGGTTACCGTATAAATGCAGGTTTTGTGGTTGGCTTGTGGTTACTGTGTATATGTAGGTTTTGTGGTCGGCTTGTGGTTACCGTATAAGCGTAGGTTTTCTAGTGAGCGCCTAATTGTAAAATAGTGTGAAAGCAAAAACGAAAAACAAACAAAAAAACTGAAAAGGTAATAAAGAGAAAATAGTAAGTGCGCACCTAAGACCAATCGGTCAGTATGTTCAACAGCAATGCCATCGCGGCAACGAAAATAAAAGGGGGTTGCATATCTTTAAGTTTCGGTCATTTTCTTCCACTCGGCGAGATATCGGGGAAATATTATTTTTGTCCATATGTGGGTGTGTGCGCGCGCGCGCGCGCGTGTGTGTGTGTTGTAGATTGGCAAAGGCAGGTAAGCCGAAAGTTAACGTCTTATCTTGTAGGTTGAATACGCGTTCTTATTGTTTTTGTGTGTTGGCGATTCGTAGTCAAAATGAAGATTACCCCCGTGGGGATGCCGGGGGCTTTTTCAATATAAATGCGACATCCCATCACCACATCGGTTTTAACTTGGTCAGTCGAACAGCACTATGAGCTGAAAAGGTAGACTGAGGGTCTGTCTAGGGTGTTTTGACTTTTTCTCAAAATTTTCTGTGTGGATTATATACTCTATCCCCCACAGAATTTTTTTCTTGAAAAAATATTAATCAATATAAAATTGTATTTTAATGCACTGATCGCAGCAGAAAGAATGCAATTTCTTACCAAAAGTACCTATTTTTGTCTATTGCGAACTGTAACCTGTACCGAACCTTACATGTAATATACTGACAGAAAGCTCTTTGGTGCACCTTTCAGATAATGACAGCTAAAATTAAACAAACCGGGTCAAAGCCACCAAATAAAGAAATTTAAGGAAAATGTGTAGGAGAGTACATAAAACCTTTAGAGGCCGTTTTCTCAAAATGGCCGTCAAACAACTTAATGACTTTAAAACATACATAACTTCTCTACATTTTTTTTGGAGTACAAGCTTTATTCAGGTACCAAAATAATCGGCAGAATGTACACTTTCCAGTGATATGTATCTCAAAATATCCAAAATGCTAGTTAAGAGTGATTTCGTGCTGGGAGGTCACAAATAGTACTCCCACCTTTAGGAAATTCTGTGCTAGAAATTTCTTTTCTGTTCTTCATTCCTTTACTTTGGAGCGAGACTTTTTTCAAGTGGTCATTTTGGACATCCTGCAGGATTGTGTGTGTGTGATTGAAATGTTTTCCAACCTTCACGACAGTTTTTTCTTTTCCCTTTTTTTTTCATGTTGAAGTGTGGTGCATGTTTAGAAAAGGTTATAGCCCTGATACTACGGCTGTACGCAGTCGGCTGGCCTTGAAACAAAAATCATAGTAATAGCGATTGGGTTCATGTGTTAAGTGCATTTTTGGCATTACGCATATGAGATTTGCGGAAGCAATTTTCATTAATTTAGGCCAGTTGTATGTTTTAGTGTCCTTATATTTGACTTTGTATTCAGGTATTCTGTTTAAAGCTCACGTCACGTGTGATGAATTGGACAGGATTGGTCAACGCCAGACATTTCCTTACATTATGTATGTGAATGCATTGGTATGTGTACTTGACATTTCTTTTACCTGTTTTGTCCCTGTTGAAGCATTTTTGGGAATGGTTGTAACCTTGATATGACTACACAGTAGCTGGGCTGTAAAACAAAACATTGATAGGGTACATACATGTATTAAGTGCATTTTTTGCTGTAAGGAAATGTGATGTGCTGAAATAATTCTAGGTAATTAAATTTTCGGCCCACGTTATGATTTAGTGTTTGTTTAAATTTGTAATCAGATTTTTTTTTAAACCCTTGGAATAAATTCGGAATGGTAAATGCAGAGAGCATATCCTAAGATTATGTGCGCGAATGCATTGACGAGTAATTTGTTTCCAGTTTTTTTTCCCTCCATTGAGTTGTGTACGTTTTGAGACGATTATAACCCTGAGCCCCCCGCTGGGTTGCCGGTTTTTTTTCAGTGTAAATAATATCCCCACCTTCTGGAAATTCTGTGCTAGAATTTCCTCTTTTCTGTCACTCTTTCTGCCCTGTTGCCTTCTTATGTCATTTCTACTTATTTTCTGCCTTAATGGTCTATTCACCTGTATTTTTTCGATAAAGTCTTAACGTACTTTTTTCTTCGGATTGATAATTGGTACATGTATTAAGTGCATTTTTGGTTCTAAGCAGGTGAGATGCGGAAGCAATTTTAGGTAATTTATGCCTGTTTTTATATTTGGTGTCCTTATGTCTGCTGATATTTGTATTCAGATGTTTTTTTAAATCTCCCCTGTGCGATAAATCGGACAAAATGGTCCTACGCCGGGGGCATGTCCTTAGATTATGTGCGCGAATGCATTGATATTTGTACTTAATTTTTTTGTTGTTGAAGTTGTTTTGAAGCGGTTATAGCCCTGATATGGCTCTGCGCAGTCGGCTGGGCTTTAAACAACAATAAAAGGGGAAAAAATGCTCCGTGCAGTAGGCTGGGCATTAAAACAAAAATCGTGAAAAATGTACGGTGGTGATTACCCTAGTTTTTTTTTTCTTCTCTGATGAAAACTGTCCAATGGTGGTGGTGGTGAGTTTTTCTTTTTGAATTTTACATGAACATTGCTGTATGGTAGTGTTTATTACCATAGTTTGTTTCACATTAAAGGAAAAGTGGCACTGATTACCACGGCTATTTTTTCTTAAACCTTTCGATGGCAACTGTATCGTAGCATTAATATCAATACTTTAATTTCCGTTGTATGGTAGCATTGATTATAACAATACTTAAATTTCCGATGAAAATTTAACTTGGGAAAAACAGCATTTTTGTCTTATTTTGATTACTGTAACGTATAAAGTGTGTGTGTGGTTTTTTTTTGGGGGGGGGGGAGGGGAGGTTACAGGCAGGGGTGTGTGTGTGTGTGTGTGTAAGACAATGCGCGAGGTGTATGCTTTTTTTGTTTTGATTTTTGTCTTTTGGGATGGGGTGGGGCGGTTGTTACAGTGGGGTATGGACGGCGGTTATGTGTATGCGTGTTTCCGTCGTGATAGTTTTTCCCCCGTGGGTGTGGTGGGGTAAAGCGGATGTATAGGTCATTTGGCCTTGGGGGTGGTGATGGGTGAGTACGCTGTGTGTGCGTTTTGTAATGAAGACTGTTGTGTGTGCTTGTGGATGTACGGCTGTGTGGTAAAGACAGACTGCTGTTGATTTAAAATTTATTCGTTAAAATACGAAGACTATTTTACTGTGTGCCTGTATTTCGTCAATTATGGGTTATTTATGAAGCTATTTTTATGATAGTATTTTTGAAAGTTGTAATGGTCCTTTTGTCATGTGAACAATTCATATTGCATTTTCTAACACTTTCAAGAACCTTTCAAATTATCGTGCAATTCTTACGTTTTGACAAGATATAATGGGATTTCACGTATGACCATACGTATGGGAAAATAATAAAATTGAGACTTGGATTGTTCTGTTTTTTGGTTTTTTTTCGTTTTTTTTTTTCAATTATTTTTAACCCTTTGACCCCCGCACCATATCCACCAATCGCAAAAACTAAACCCTTTGACTCCCTCACCTATGCACCAGCTTCCTGCAGGAAGCTGGAGGTTAGGGTGTGGAAGTCAAAGGGTTTAATTTTTGCTTTGCTGGCATGGTTGACAGTGAAGGATGCTGGTGGACAGGCGGTGGTATTCAAAGGGTTAAACGTGGAGCATTAGGGGAATTTAAAAGTTGAAACTTGGAAGGGTGGTTGTATGTTTTTTTTTCCAATTGTCTTTTTGAATAAAAGTGAGGTAATTTGTAGAGTGCTGTCGGCTATGCTTTAGGCAATATGAAACTTTTAACTGCATTTTCCTGCCTTTTGCCATTTAAAGAAATTTTACCTCTTTTGGAGTGTGTGTGTGTATGTGTGTGTGTTTTGTCTGTGTGTGTGTGCGCGCTCACGCGCGCATGTGTGGTGCGCTCGTGCTTGTGCGTGTGTGTACATGTAGTTTGTGTGTGTGTGTGTGTGTAAGACAGTGTGCGGTTTTTGTTTTTTTTTGGAGAGGGGTGTTGGGGGGACGGTTGTTACAGTGGGATATGGACGGTTTGTGGTTTTTGTGTATGCATGTTTTCATCGTTTTTTTTTTTTTTTTGAGGGGAGTTTAATGGATGTTTAGGTCAGTTGGCCTTGGGGGTGGTTGTGGGTGAGTACGCTTGTGTGCATTTTTATAGTGAAAGCTGTCTGCATGTGTGGTGCGTGCGTGTGTGTGTGTGTGTAAGACATGTGCAAGGTGCGTCCGTTTTCATTTTTGGGGGGGGGGGGTGGAGGGCGGTTGTTATAGTGAGGTATGGACGGCGGTTAGGCGTCCTGATTGTGGTTTGTGTGTATGGATGTTTCGTCGTGGTAGTTTTTGTTTTTCTTAGGTGTGGGGTGTGGCAGATGTTTCGGTCAGTTGGCCTTGGGGTGGTGGTGGATGAGTAGGGTGTTTGTACATTTTCTAATGAAGGCTCCATTGTGTGTGGTTGTGGATGTACGGTTGCGTGGTAAAGACGGACTGCTATTGATTTAAAATTCATTCGTTAAAATATATACAATGACTATTTTATTGTGACTGTATTTCAATTATGGGTTATTTATGAAGCTATTTTTATGACTATTTCTCTGAAAGTTGTAATTCAGTTCCTTTCTGTCAAGTGAGAAATTCTTACTGCATTTAACACTCTTTACAGAACATTTTCAAGATAGCGTGCAATGTTTACGTTTTGACAAGATATAATGGGATTTCACGTCGTATGACCATGCGTATGGGTAAATGTTTAAATTGAGACTTGGAAGGATTAGTCTTTTTTGTGTCTTTTTTCAATTCTTTTTAACCCTTTGATTCCCGCACACTATCCACCAATTGCAAAAACGTATCCCTTTGACTCCCTCACCCTATCCATAAGCTTCCTGCAGGAAGCTGGAGGTTAGGATGAGGGAATCATGGTCAAGTTTTTGCTTTGCTAGCATGGTTAACAATGCAGGATTCTGGTGGACAGGTGATGGTAGTCAACGGGCTAAACGGAGTGTTGTGGGAATTTTTTTAAAAACTGAATTGAAACTCGAAAGGATGGTTGTACATTTTTTTCATTTTTTGTAATTGAGTTAATTTGTAGTGAGCGTGCTGTTGGCCATGTTATCTAGATGTCGGCTGTTCTATAAGCAATATGAAAATCTAACTGCATTTTGCTGCCTTTCGCTATGTAAGGAAAACATTTTACCCTCTTTTGTGGAATGTGTGTGTGTTTATATTGTGTGTCTAATTTGTGTGTGTGTGTGCACGTGTATGTGTGCACGTGTATGTGTGTGGTGCGTGCGTTTGTGTGTACATGTGCGAGATGCGTGCTTTGTTTTGATTTTTTTTTGGGGGGGGGGGGGGGTAGAGTGGGATATGGACGGTGGTTACCGTCCTAATTGTTTCTGTGTATGGATGTTTATTCGTTAAAATGTTTTATTGTGTGACTGATTTCAATTATGGGTTATTTATGAAGCTATTTTCATGACTATTTCTGTAAGTTGTAATTAAGCTCCTTTCTGTCAAGTGAGAAATTCGTACTGCATTTTCTAACACTTTAGAGAACTTTTTCAAGATAGCGTGCAATGTTTACGTTTTGACAAGATATAATGGGATTTCACGTCGTATGATCATGCGTATGGGAAAATGTTTAAATTGAGACTTGGGAGGATTGGTCGTTTTTTTGGGTTTTAATTCATTTTAATCCTTTGACTCCCGCACACTATCCACCAATTGCAAAAACGTATCCCTTTGACTCGCTCACCCTATCCATCAGCTTCCTGCAGGAAGCTGGAGGTTAGGGTGATGGAATCATGGTCAAGTTTTTGCTTTGCTAGCATGGTTAACAATGCAGGATTCGGGTGGACAGGTGGTGGTAGTCAACGGGCTAAACGGAGGTGTGGATTTTTTTAAAAATTGAAACTTGAAAGGATGGTTGTACATTTTTTTCCCAATTTTTTTTTAATGAGTTAATTTGTGTGCGTGCTGTTGGCCATGATAATGTTATCTAGATGTCGAATGTTCTATAAGCTAAATGAAAATCCAACTGCATTTTGCTGCCTTTTGCTATTTAAGGAAAACATTTTACCCTGTTTTGTGGAGTGTATTTGTTTATATTGTCTATATATATATATATATATATATATATATATATATATATATATATATATATATTGTGTGTGTGTAAGACATGTGCGAGGTGCGTTTTTTGTTTTGATTTTTTTTTTGGGTGGAGGGGGGGGGGTTATTGTGTGTGTGTGCACGCGCATATGTGTGGTGCGTGCGTGTGGTGTGTGTGTGTATTTATATTAACTGTGTCTAGTGTGTGTGTGTAACGCTCTTTAAAGAATCTGTTCAAGACATCATCCAATTTTTACGTTTTTAGAAGTTATACTGGAATTTTATCTCGTATGATCATGCGTATGGGAAAATGTTTAAATAAATTGAGACTTGTATGGATTTTTAAAAAAGTTTTTAACCATTTGACTCCCTTACCCTATCCGCCAATTGCTAAAGCGCATCCCTTTGACTCCCTCACCCTATCCACCAGCTTCTGCGGGAAGCTGGAGGTTAGGGTGAGGGAGTCACAGGGTTAGGTTTTTGCTTTGCTGGCATGGTTGACAGTGAAGGACGCAGGTGGATAGGCGGTGGTATTCAAAGGGTTAAAACGTGGAGTATTATGGGAATTAAAATAAATTGAAACTTGAAAAGATCGTATGTTTTTTTTTCAATTCTTTTTGATTAAACCCATGATATGGCTGAAGTAGTCGGCTGGGCTATAAGCAATATGAAGTGAAATGAAATTTTTAATTAAACATGGGGTAGTTTTCAGTGTGATGTTGGCCATGATAATGTTGGAGACGTCAGCTGTGCTATAAGCAATATGAATTCCAACTGCATTTTCCTGCCTTTTGCTGCAACTTACGGAAAACATTGTCCCGTCTGTTGAGTGTGTGTTGAGAATTTTTGTGTTTGTCTTGTGTTTTTGTGTCCGGTGTGTGCGCAAGCGCGCATGTTTGGGTGCGAGCGTGTGTGTGGATGAGCATGTGTAAGGTGTGTGCTTTTGGAGTTTGTGTGTGTGCGTTTGGAGTTTTTGTGTGTGCGTGGTGGGGGGGGGGGGGGATGGGGTGGAGGACGGTTAATGAGGTATGGACGGCGAATGTGTCCCAAGTTATTTGTGTGTATGCATGTTTTCGTTGCGGGTTTTTTTGTTTGTCTTCGTTTTCTAAGTTTATGGGTGAGGTATTGCGAATGTTTAGGTCAGTTGGGACCGGCGAGTACGCTGTGTGTGTATTTTCTAATGATGGCTCTATTGTGTGTGAATGTGGATTTACGGTTGCTTGGCAAGGACAGACTGGTTTAAAATTTATTCGTTAAAAATAAACAAAAATGCCCTTTTGAGGATGCCGGGGGTTTCTTTCAGTATAAATAGTATACCCACCTTCTGGAAATTGTGTGCTAGAAATGCCCTCTTTTCTGTCGCTGTGTTTTTGTCTTCCACCTTTGCTTTCTGTCATTTCTTCCTATCATTTACTGCCTTGCAGGTCCATTCATCTGTATGCGTTCGATCAAGTCTCCTGTACTTTATCTTAGAATTGATTATTGGGTACATGTATTAAATTCATGTTTTGGCTCTGGTACAATGAGCTATGCGGAAACAATTTCAAGTACAGGTCTACTTTTGGTTTAGTGCCCTTATAGTTTAAATTTGTGTTCAAGTATATTTTTTAATCCCCTCTGCTTCCCCGTTGGTTTGCCGGGGGCTCTTTCAGTATAAATCGTATCCCCCCACCTTCTGGAAATTCTGCGCTAGAAATTTGCTCTTTTCTGTCCCTCTTTGTTCCTGCCTTGCTGCCTTGCTTTGTCATTTCTACTTATTTTCTGCCTTAATGGTCCATTCACCTGTATTTTTTCGATTAAGTCTTACATACTTTTTCTTCGGATTGATGATTGGGTACATGTATTAAGTGCATTTTTGGCTCTAAGGTGAGATTACCTAAAATTTCTTCCACATATAATAAATTGATTACCTAAAATTTCTTCCACATATAATAATTAATATTATTGTAAATATTATTAATATGTGGAAGAAATTTTAGGTAATTTATGCCTGTTTTTATGTTTTGGTGTCCTTATGTATGCTTATGTTTGTATTCAGGTGTTTTTTTAAATCTCCCCTGTGCGATAAATCGGACGGAATGGTCCTACACCAGGGGCATGTACTTAAGATTATGTGCGCGAATGCATTGATATGTGTACTTAATTTTTTTTTTCCTGTTGAAGTTCTTGTTTTGAAGCAGTTATACCCTGACATGGCTCTGCGCAGTCGGCTGGACTTTAAACAATAATTTGCTCTAGGGAGGTGAGATATGCGGAAGCAATTTTAGGTAATTTATGCCTGTTTTGGTGCCCTTATGTATGCTAATATTTGTATTCAGGTGTTTTTTAAATCTCCCCTGTGCGATAAATTGGAGTGGTCAACGCCGGGGGCATGTCCATATATTATGTGCGCGAATGCATTGGTATGTGTACTTATTTTTTTCTTTTTCCTGTTGGGAGTTTTGAAGCGGTTATAGCCCTGATACGGCTCTACGCAGTCGGCTGGGCTTTAAACAATAACAATGTTAGTATTCAGGTGTTTTTAAACTGTGATAAATTGGACAGAATGAACAACGCCAGAGGCATGTCCTAAGATTATGTGCGCGAATGCATTGATATGTGCACTTAAATGTATTAACTGTTGAATTGTTTTGAAACGGTTATGCCGAGTCAGCTGGACTTTAACCCTTTCACTCCCGCACCCTGTAAACCAGAATCGTGCATTGCCAACCATGCTAGCAAAACAAAAACTTAACCCTTTGATTCTCACCCTATCCACTAGCTTCCTGCAAGAAGCAGGGTTGGATGGAGTCACAAAGGTTTTGCAGCTAGTGGATAGGGTAAGGGAGCCAAAGGTTTAAACAACGATAAGTGTGTGAGGGAGAGGGCTGTCCAAGTCGAGATGAATTATTGTTTGGGGGAAGATAATTGTGTGTACATGTATTGACGGTAGTAATAAAAGTATTTTGTCGAGTGAAGATTCAGACTGCGTGTTGTCTTTCGAGTTTTATCCGTGAGATACCCCTACCCTTGTGTTTCTTGCTATTTACCCCTACCCTCGTGTTTCTTGCTATTAATGCAAATGTGTTCTTGTTCTTTTTCTAATGAGCGTTTATGAAATTGCAACATGGCGTGTGTGTGTGGTGGTTGTAGTTATGGTGTTGCTGTTGTTTATTGTGTGTGTGTGTGTGTGTGTGTTATCGTTGTATTCAGGAAATTTCGACATTTGGGGAAGAATGTTATTAGCTTTTTAAGTTTTCATAGACAACAGCTGTGAATGCTTGCAGTCCCACATCTCCTTTTTTCCCCCTTCACATTTTGTCTGTCTCTGTCTGTCTGTCTGTCTCTCTCTCTCTCTCTCTCTCTCTCTCTCTCTCTCTCTCTCTCTCTCTCTCTCTGTGTGTGTGTTTCTGTCTGTCACTGTGCTATTTCTCCGAGCTTTCATCACTCTGTTCTGTCTTTCTTTCTTTCCATGCTCTCCCTTTAACTGTATGTTATTTTGGCTGTCATCTTTTTCTGTTGCTTTTTTTCTCTCTCACTTTTTCTTCATTCCACACACACACACACACACACACAGGCTCTCTCTCTTTCTCTGTATATCTCTCTCCCTTTCTCTTACACACACACACAGACGCACACACACCCTAAAAAAAATCCGTAATAACTTATACGTGTTCGCGATCAAATGCTTTAGTTCATTTGTTTCTGGCTAATTTGTTTATTTTGTCGTGTCTATGGTTGTGTTAGAATAATTAGGCAATTAAACGGCAATAAATGTTAGCTGGCCTGTGTGCTAATAACCATATCGTTGGAAAATACAATTTTCATATAATTGATATTATTTGTCACTCCTCCCTGCCCATCCCTCCTCCTCCCATCTCTCCCAAACTGTATCCCTACGTCTTTGAGAGTGGCACATGTCTATGAGCAATGGAAACTACTTACCATTAGTTCCGCGCACAATACTCCGGTGTGTTCTCACTGGGTGAGAGAAACCGATTATCTAGAACGTCGGGTCATGGTGATAGGAATGATAAAGTGATCTGGTGTCTGCCTGTTTGTTTATCTATGTCTGTACGTCTCTCTTTGTCTATGTCTCTCTTTCACTGACTCACTCATATTTTTAATCATTCGCTCACTAACTCACTGACTCGCACCCACATACACACTGTCTAACTCCTGAATAAACCGTTTCATTTTGACTCATTCACTCTCTTTCACTCTCTCTCTTTCACTCTCTTTCGCTCTGTCTCTCTCTCACTCTCTCTCATTCTCTCACGCTCTCTGTCTCTTTCACTCACTCTTTCGCTCTGTCTCTCTTTCGCTCTCTAAGTCTCTCTCTCACTCTCGCTCTCTCACTTTCTCTTTCACTCTCTTTTACGCTCTGTCTCTCTATTTCGCTCTCTGTCTCTATTTCGCTCTCAGTCTCTCTCTCTCTCTCTCTCTCGCTCTCTCATTCTCTTTCGCTTTCTCTCGCTCTCTTGCTCGCGTGCACACTCGCTCGCTCTTTTGTTCATTCTGCACAGTGCCAAGTACTTTAAGAGTGCAATACATACCGTTGAAGTATTATAATTTCCCAAACCAGTTTCGACTTAGTTTGCTTATGGATTCTAAACATGAAAGCACTAACAGAAAATTGTCAGTTTATTTGTATAATGCATATATCTATTTTTGTATCATAAAAGACAGAAACCCTTTTTTGTTGTTGATATTGTGTCATTATGTCAAATAATCATGGTTATTGTGCACTTGTACCCTCTTCATGACAATGGCCTGTCATTACATGAGAGCCATAATTATGAAGTCTGAAGTCTGTCTCCCCACGTTTTCTCTCTCTCTCTCGCTTCCTCCACCTCTCTCTCGCTCCTTCCCTCTCTCTCTTTCTCTTTCTTTCTCTTTCTCGCTCCCTCCCTCTCTTTTCTCTTTTGTTTGTACTGCCCCGTGCCAAGTACTTAAAGAGAACAATACATATCGTTAAACTTCTTTATAAGCTCCCAAACCACTTTCATCTTAGTTTGCTTATCGCTACTAAACATGAAAGCACGATCAGAAATTTGTCGGTTTATCTGCACAAGGTATAGATCTACATGTCCATCATAAAACAGAGAAATCCGTTTCACCGATATTGTGAGTCATTAAGACAAATAATCATGGTTATTATGCATTTGTACCCTCTTGATGAGAGGCAATGACCTGTCATTACAGTATATAAGTGAGCCATATGAAGTCTGGTCTCTCTCTCTCTCGCTCGCTCTCTCCGTCTTTCTTTCTCTGTCTCTGTCTCTCGTTCTCTCTCTCTCTCTCTCGTTCTCCCTCTCTCTCGTTCTCCCTCTCTCTCGTTCTCTCTCTGTCGTTCTCCCTCTCTCTCTTTCTCTCGTTCTTTCTCTCTCTCTCTCTCTCTCTCTCGTTCTCTTTCTCTCTCGTTCTCTCTCTCTCGTTCTCTTTCTCTCTCGTTCTCTCTCTCTCGTTCTCTCTATCGTTCTCTCTCTTTCTCTCTCTCTCTCGTTCTCCCTCTCTCTTTCTCTCTCTCTTTCTTTCTCTCTCTTTCTCTCTCTCGTTCTCTCTCTCGTTCTCTCTCTCTCGTTCTCTCTCTCTCTTCGTTCTCTCTCTCTCGCTTTCTCTCTTTCTCTCTCTTTCTTTCATTCTTTCTCTCTCTCGTTCTTCTCCCTCTCTCGTTCTCTCCCTCTCTTTCTCTCTCTTTCTCTCTCGCTTGCTCTCTCTCTCTCTCTCCTCTCTCCCTCTCCTCTCTCTCTCTCCCCCTCTCCATCTTTCTCTCTCGCTCTCTCTCTCTCCCTCCCTCCCTCTCTCTCTCTCTCGCTCTCTCCTGTAAATTGAGTTTCCTCTCTCTCTTCCATCCCTCAGCTCTCCTTTCCCCTGCCATCAGTCAGTGACTGTCAGAGTAATGATTCTACAGGGACGTCTGTTGGATCTTTGCCTCCTTGTGTCCACACTAGATAGGAAGACGCTACACGGAATGTCCATCCTAAATGACCATAGCTACAGGGAGGTCTTGGCACAAGGAGAGAGAGAGAGTCCACAGTAAACGAAAACAAACACACAACTTGGCACACGTGCACAAACACACACACAAACACATGTACACACAGAAACAAACATTTACACACACACACACGCAAGCACGCACGCACACACATGCACGCAAACATACAAGCTTGCACATTTACACACACATTCACATACATTCGCACACATTCACATACATTCATACACACACACACACATATAATCACACACACCACACACACACACACACACACACACACACACACATCCACGCACGCACACACAGAATGAGAGAAAGATAGAGACAGAACATAATATGAGACTACAAAATTAGAATTTGAAAAGGAGACTGAATTACAAGAACAAGAACACATTTCTACTTTCGAAAGTGGTGACGTAAACACATCACTAAAGCATTTTCTTCACATCCACCCCTCGCCCAACCGCCCCTAGAGAGAGAGAAAGAGAGAGACAGACAGAGGCAAAGAGTGACACGGAGGGAGGGAGACAGACAGACAGACAGAGGCAAAGAGTGACACGGAGGGAGGGAGAGAGAGACAGACAGAGGCAAAGAGTGACACGGAGGGAGGAGAGAGAGACAAACAGACAGACAGACAGAGGCAAAGAGTGACACGGAGGGAGGGAGAGAGACAGACAGACAGACAGACAGAGGCAAAGAGTGACACGGAGGGAGGGAGAGAGAGAGAGACAGACAGAGGCAAAGAGTGACACGGAGGGGGGGGGGGAGAGAGAGAGAAGACAGACAGAGGCAAAGAGTGACACGGAGGGAGAGAGACAGACAGACAGAGTCAAAGAGTGACACGGAGGGAGGACAGACAGACAGACAGAGGCAAAGAGTGACACGGAGGGAGACAGACAGAGAGACAGGCAGACAGAGAGACAGAGAGACAGAGGCAAAGAGGTGACACGGAGACAGACAGAGAGACAGACAGAAATAGAGAATGAGAGAGACAGACAGAGGCAAAGAGTGACACGGAGGGGGGGGGGGGAAGGAGAGACAGAGGCAGACAGACAGACAGAGAGAGACAGACAGACAGAATGAGAGAGAGGAGGACAGACAGATAACAAAGAGGGAGTCAGAGGGAGATCAATAATTTTATTCAATACGCCAAAGCTGCATCTGAAGAGGTGAGAACACGATCTTAAACATCATGCAAACACAAAATGCATTATACGATCATTCTTTGATAATAAATGTTTCATTCTAAACAATATGAAAACACGATATGGGTCACAGGCGCACTGTACAGTAATGCAATAAGAGCATGCAAAGTGACTGTAATAATCACACATTTATCAAAAGTAACTTTAAGTCAAGGTAATCTTGTCTTTTGTTAAAAGGTTTATAGCGAAACAGAGACGCACTGACAAAGATACAAATACAAAAACTGACAGATGAACCAA
Source organism: Monoplex corrugatus (assembly GCA_030674185.1). Taxonomy (NCBI): domain Eukaryota; kingdom Metazoa; phylum Mollusca; class Gastropoda; order Littorinimorpha; family Ranellidae; genus Monoplex; species Monoplex corrugatus. The sequence continues at coordinate 90,114,207 of CM060314.1, forward strand.
CAGACAGACAGAGAAAAAGAGAAAGACACAGACAGACAGACAGAGAGAGAGAGGCAGACAGACAGACACAGAGACAGACAGACAGACAGACAAACAGACAGACAGAGGGAAGAGGAGAACTCGAACTCGAACATGAATTTATTGACTTATGGCACAAAGACCAACGTCACTAATTGAGCTGAAAATGTAGGTCATAACCAATTTAGTCTATAATGGACATCATTCTGGTTGTGTTCTTATTTCAAAACATTTTATGAATAAACCATGCTACTTGTCTGGTTAAGCAGACATCTTTGCATGACATGACTTTAACTAAATATTCATTTTCATAATGCAATGGGACATTTTTGAAAACATTTGGTCGTATCTTACTGTATTTAGGGCAATGAAATAATACATGTTTTTCATCCTCAACAGTTTGCTGACAAAAGGGGCAGTCGTTTTTGTCACCATTCATATTGTTAATAAAACGATTTTGGTTTGTTTTGATATCACTGACACCTAGTCTGAAAAACGCGTCAAATATTCTCGAAAAACTTTAGTTTTCACCTCGCTGAATACATTTCATGTGTTAGCACAGACTTAAATGATCTGTATAAATGGAAACGTTCACTGTCTCTAATGTCCGCAAACCAGTCTTGTTTTACAACATCAACAATTCTCTGTCTTAACACTGATAAAAATATCGATTTCCTTTTCAACGCGTTGGTTCAGCCAAACAAAATTAAATCCAAATGATTGCAGCGCAATTCTTACCTTTGTCACCCAGTTAATTTTACCTTGTTCATCAAATTTAGTTAACAGTGCATAAGCTTGTGTTGATAGTCAGTGGATTTCCATTTTCATAAATTGTAGCCAGTATTTTAGGGTTCGTACATAACAGTTTACCACAAGAGGATAACGTCCCAGTTCACCATGTACCATAGCAGATGGTGTACGAACAGGTACATTTAGATATTTTTTACAGGCGTACAAATGGACTTTTTCAACTGCACTATTATCTTGTAACAAGCCCCAAATTTCAGAACTGTATAAAATTGAAGGTTGCACTATGGAATCAAGTAACTTGAAAAATATTTCCCGTGTCATACTGTCAAGTTCTTTTATTGTGCGTATAATGTCAACAGTTGCGCGTTTACCTTTTAGTGCCATATGTTTTGAAGGCTGGAAAGAGCTCATGGAAGTTGAAAAAGTAAATCCCAAATACACATAGTTATTTACTACTTCTAGCTGTTCTGTTCCAATGAACCATTTTTCATGTCTGCCTAGAAAACCACCTTTCCTGAAAACCATCACTTTAGTCTTATCACAATTGATTTTGAGACTCAGGTTGGAGCATGTATTTACTAAGCAATGTAGTTTTTGTAGACCAGATGGTGTACTGGACAGGAGCGCTAAGTCGTCTGCGAACATAAGAACAAATAGTTCGGCCAGGCCTGGACAGAGCTGAACTCCATGCTTACCATGGGTATTTAACTGATCTGCAACTTCATTTATAATCATAGAAAAGAAAGTTGTACTCGCAACACAACCTTGCCTCAACCCTTGTGGGCAGTCAGATTTGTTAGTCAAATTATTTTTTACCCTTAAACATGTTTTTAATGATTTGTACATTGCCATTACAGCCTTTGTAAATGTTCTAGATGTACCAGATTGTATCAGTGCTCTTAATAAAGTTTGATGTTGGACAGAATCGTATGCACGTCTCAAGTCAACAAAACAAATATAGTTTTGCAGGTTTACTAAAATATTTCTGAACAGCAGCATGAAGTGTAAATATATGATCTGACGTGGAGTATCCTTTTCTAAACCCTGCCTGCATATCTGATATATTGTTATTATTTTCTAGCCAGTGATAAAATCGTGCGTTTAGGATTGATGTGTAACATTTTCCAATAAGACTTAAAGTGAAATCCCTCTATAATTTGAAGGCGAGTCTCTATTGCCTTTCTTGAAGACAGGCACAATAATTGCTTCACGCCACATCTCAGGGAAATATCCAGAAAGAAAAACAGAATTAAACAGCTTTGTTAGGAATGCTAGGATCATTTCTTCTGATGACTTAAGCATCTCTGCCAAGATTTCGTCAGAACCATAAGATTTGCCAGATTTTAGATGTCTTAATGCTTTTTGCATCTCCTCTTTTGTTATGTTTCTATCAAGCACTTCTATTTCTGGCCAGATGTCTGGGTTTACTGAATTATCAGTGTTGTCTTGATTGATCTGGTTTTGATGAGCTGTGTCTGTTTCAAATACGCTTTTGAAATGATTAAACCACTCTTCACTTGTAATCTTATCACTACATAGAACGTTGTTTTTACGACCTAAGCTTGTACTCACTTCTTTCCAAATTGTTTTGAATCTTTTATGTTTTTCAGTAATGAATCAGTTCTTGCCTTTTTATGTGCTTTTTTCTTTTCGTTGATTAATATCAGATGTTTTTCACTCTCTACGAAATCTTGGCAGTTTGCCTGTATTCTATTTCGTCTAAACTTGCGCAGTTTATACTTAACATCTTTTTTTGCTTTGTGACATTCATTGTCAAACCACTCAGCATCTTTTTTCTTCTTTCCCTTGAAAACAGTTTTTTTTTCATACAATCTGCTGCTGACTGCAGGCATTCTACAAACAGACCAAGTGCCGAATCGGTATCCTCGTCTGTTGCATTCATTGCACGTGTAAGTTTTTCTTGGGATTCCTGTGACCTCAATGAATTAAAAATAGATGGTTTTTGTTATCATCCCAAATGATATTTTCTGTGCTTCTCTTATCTACCTGCGTAGGTTGGACTTGGTCTGTTTGTATCACACCCAATGTCAGAAACACTGTAAGCTCCCTTGATTTCACGGAGACGGTCGTGTTTTCTTTCACGGGAGAATTTTTATGGTGATTTGGACAATTACGAGAAGCCAACGGTGTTTTGAGTACTATGACCTGCAGTGTGAGTGCCTACAGGGTGGCTATAGGCCGCTTTGCAGGTATTTTGGTGGCAATACTGACCAGGAAAGCCAAAATCGCAATGTTACGAATTCGTGGCCTCAAACTGCACGGACTGTCAGCCATGTTGAGTGTTTACTCGTTGTTGCCGTTCCTGCTTATGAGTGGGGTCGAACCGAACCCCGGACCTTATCAAACAAACGGAGAAAACTCCGACAGAGACTGTGAAAAAACATCAACATCAACCAAAGTGACTGTCAGAGTGGATTCTGTTAGTCGTTTAGAACGGTCACGGGGAGAGTTAATGTCGGACATGGATGAAAAACTACACGTTGTTGGTGAGTCAATCAGCCAGTCTTTGAAACATGAACTTTCTTTACTGCAGTCAAACATTGCTACTCTAGATGACAAGGTAGACAGAAACGAAGAACACATAGACAGACTAGAGGAAGAAAATGAAGCTTTAAAAGACAGAGTGACTGCACTAGAAGAAGACATTGACAAGTTAGAAGAACACTCACGAAGAAACAACATCAAACTGTTTGGAATAGCAGAGACTATGGGGGAAAGTTTCCAAGCCTGTGCGGACAAAGTTCTTACACTTTTGAACGAGTTTTACACAAAAAGTGTGGGACAGCAGTGACATAGAGAGAGCACACTGACTAGGAAAACCAAGCCCTAACAACGATAAACCCCGCCCCATGATCGTGCGTTTCCACCGGTGGATGGACAAAATGACACTGTTTCAACAACGTGAATCACGCGCTGCACTGAGCCAGGCAGGTGTGAGTATAACCTCCGATCTGACGAAGAAGCAAGCGGCAGCATTGAGAGAGATGCAAGCAGACGGAAAATTTGGTTATTTCAAGAATGGAAAACTCTTCACAAAAGAGAGACGGACAGACATTCAACTCAAAACTGTAAACACTACACATGTCAGTGACAACAATAGGAGTGAACAGAAACAGCCCCCATCCCCTCTCTACAGTGATGTAGCAGCAAACAGAAATCGATTAGGACAGACTGAAGATAACATACAGTCAACACAAAACACAACAGACAAATCAACAGCTG
>CM060314.1:90123217-90128217 GCA_030674185.1 Monoplex corrugatus
TCTTTCATTTTTTTATTTTTTATTAAGGATCATTGCACCCAGGGAGGTTACCTTTGTGCTCACCTTTTTTTTCTGTCCCATTTTCTACGCCACCTTAATGGCCACAGAAGCTGAAACAGTTTTTAATTATGCGATGAAGATGATGATGTCGGTGTGGTGATACTCATGATGCTATGGAGTTCCATCTACGATTGAGACTGCGTGACAGGGCTGTCATCATCATCATCATCAGGTGCCCTGCCGCATGGCGTTGGCGACCATGGACTTCCAACCATCTCTATCTCTCGTTGCCCCCAGCATCTCCCCCACCCTCCTCATCCCCAGCCATTCTGCAAGTCCGTCCAGCATGCTCTCCCTGGGTCTACCTGGTGCTCTCTTTCCCTCCAGCTTTCCCGTTGTGACCAGGTGCTCCAAATCCCCCTTCCTCATAAAATGGCCTATAAATGTTGCTTGTCTTTTCCTAATCTTCCTTATGAGTGATCTACTTGTGTCTGCCTCCATCAAGACTGTCTCGTTTGTTTTCTTTGCTGTCCATGGAACTCTCAACATTCTTCTGAGAAACCACATCTCGGCTGCCTCGATCCTGCTCTGGCCTTGCTTGCTGACTGTCCACGCCTCGCATCCGTACAACAGTATTGGTTCTATATAACATTCAAGGACTCTCTTTCTGATGTTAATTGATAGGCATTTGTTGGTAAGAATGCTTGTCATCTTCTTGAATGCTGTTTTGGCTTGGCCGATTTTGCCAGCTATTTCCGATGTGCATCTGCCGTCTGATGAAATGACCGTTCCCAGGTATTTGAACTTATCAACCTGTGTCAAGGTTGTGCCATTTGCTGTTATTTTGCATGAGGGGATTTCATGTTTTTTACTGATCACCATGACTTCAGTCTTCCTGCTGTTTAGTTCCAACCCCTTACCTTTACTTTCTGTTTCTAGTATATTCACAAGGTTTTGTAGGTCCCTTTCATTTTCTGCAATTAGCACGGTGTCATCTGCGTACCGAATGTTGTTTATCATTTTCCCTCCAACCTTTAATCCAGGGTCTTCTTCTAGGTTTCTCATAATATATCCTGGCGCCAACCAGGCCTGAGAGATACAGACACCTGCGGTGCTGGTCAGAAGATTGGAGCAACACCCTAATGACGCATCTGCAAAATGGATGAGACTCGACTGTGGTTCCAGTCTTCCCCATGAGCCCATAGCACACCCAACTCTGGGTAGGAGCCGGTTAGAGCCGAAAAATCCCACAATGATTTTTGACGTAACAGTTTCTATCTTCATGTGCCAATCGTTCTGGTAGCGTCAGTAGTTGAAGAGACCCCGTTTCTCTCCCCCCCCCCTATCCCCCCGCCACCACCAAACTGAAAACCTTGCAGGCACATAAAGGTTTGTGCTGACTCTGGAATATGATAGATGTATTTTCTTCTTCTTCTTCGAGTACGATGCTACACAATCATCTGAGTCCGGGCAATGAATGCAGCCGTCTTTTGCAGCTCCTGTCTGCAGCCATAGAGTTTGGTTGTCAGCGGAGTGTCTGTCGGCCACACGTCCTGTCTTGCCACCTGGTGAAGGGGATAGATGTATGATGCTGGTATATTTGAGAGGAGCGCATATGGAATTGTCTGAACGCAATGAATCCTTCGTGAAGGCATTTTAGATGACTGGTACTAACATCAAATGTCTGTCTTGATACTGTCCTTTCTGTCTGTCTTTGTACATATGCGCCTTTGTTCGTTTATATTTTTTGTTTGTTTTGTCAAAGATTGGGCAATTAAGTCTGTTCCAAATGTCTTGTGGGTGTGTTTGTTTGTTTAGCTGTTTGTTTGTTGTTGTTGTTGATTTTCCTGTCCCATTTCCTCTGCTACATTGATGGCCACAGAATCTGGGGCGATTTTTCACAACGCGATGATGGTGATGATGATGGTGATGATGACAACATTCGGGATGGTAACCATTATGCTATGGAGTTCCATCTAGCAAACAAACTATATAACAAGGTTGAACTCTACGTTTACTATCATAACATATCCTGGCGTCATCTAGGCCCAGTGTTAGCTAGGAAATTTAACCCTTTGACTCCCGCACCCTATCCACCAACTGCACAAACTTAACCCTTTGACTCACGCACCCTATTCACCCACTGCGAAACACTTAACCCTTTGACTCCCGCACCCTATTCACCAACCGCAAAAACTTAATCCCTTGACTCTTGCACCCTGTCCACCAACTGCAAAAACTTAACCCTTTGACTCCCGCACCCTGTCCACCAACTGCAAAATCTTAATCCTTTGAGTACCTGCAGGAAGCTGGTGGATAGGGTGAGGGAGTCAAAAGATTAAGTTTTTGCTTTGCTGCCATGGTCGACAACGCAGGATGCTAGTGGACAGGGTGCGGGAGTCAAAGGGTTAAGCTACATCCTTAATGACACACTAGGTGTTGTTGATGTTGTTGTCGCTGTTGTTGTAGCTGCTGTTGTCGGCCATCATGCTGTGTCGATAAGGGTGTGTATGTATGAATGTATGTGTGTATATGTGTGTGTGCGGGCATGTGGATATATGCATGTATTTACTGTTATTTGTTATTTTCATCTTTTACCTTTTGATTTATCTACACACTCCTTTCTTTTGTTTTTATTTATTCGCATACTTACTTACTTCTTATTCACTTACTCACTCAATCACTTACTTGTTTGCTTGCTTACTTGCCTGCTTATTTACTTGCTTGCTTACCTACTTACTTACTCACATACTTACCAATCTATGGTTACGAAAATATTGGCTTCACCTAGTTGATAGATGGCTGAGCGTTTGGGCATTGACTATGGGGGAGGGGTCTGTCATGTGAGACAAGTTTATATAGATTAGCTAGTGTGTTATGATTCAGACCTTTACTGATTTTATTTATTTACTTCATATATATGTTCCTTTTTTGAAGGTAAGATACACATACACACATGTCATTTACATGTAACCAAGATTATTCCAGTGGTAGGCTAATAAAATACCAGTATAAAATATAGACTAGGTAAAACATAGTCTAGGTAGGGCCCCAAGACCTGGCCAGCTCATGGGTGTATGTGCAGGCTTAAGGCTTGTGCCATGGTCACCATACACGTGGTACCTGTGACGTTAGTGCATATGGAATTCGTTCCGAGCGCGGAGACGTCATTTTGAGAAACTAAGAAACTAATGTGATCGCAGTTTTCTCAATGAGCTCATAGCATGCTCAATATTCTGGGTCGGAGGCAGTTCGGGCTGAACAGTTCTAAATGATTGTGACAGGACTAATGGAATCCGAACCTATAACCTTAGGAGTCAGTTGAGCTATCCACTGCACCAGGGTGAGTAATGTCTTCTTTGCTTGTTTGTCTGGTTTTTTTGTTGTTGGTCGTTTTATTTGTTCATATTTGTTTCGTTAATTTTGTTGCTTTTTTGTCAAAGACAAAAGTAGACAATTGGGGCTGTGCCCTATCTGAAGAGTTCAATCAATTTCAGTCCATATCCACTGTCAGTTCAGGTTATGTTCTTTCTGGTCGCTGTGACAAGAAACGAATAATTTGTATAATGCAACGTGACTGCATCTCTACTTCTAAGTAAGTATCCTTTTTGGGGTGAGGTGAAGGGGAGTGATGATTGTTAAGCTTTAGTCATCACCTCTCTTCTACGATACCAAAGCTTTGTTGATGATTGTGACCAAAGACTACTACTAGACTACTGTAACCCTCTCTAAGCTGGTTTTTTGACGATAAGCTGTCGAAACGTCAGCAAGTCTATTTGTCCTACAGGACAGCAAACTGTACAGTGTAAAAAAACAACCACACACTCTTGCAAAAATGATACTGGCTTCCATACAAAGCCAAAATTGCGTACAAAATTACCACACTCGCTTTCAATGAGTCAACACAGACTCGTTGGCAGAGCCACGAACTCAGGATCTAATATCTTGAGTTCAATCCCAGCCCGCAACATTAAAAACTGGCCTGTTTGCTGCCCATTTTAGTGTTTACATCATTCTGGTGGTGTCAGCTTAGTGTTTCATGGGTCCTCTTCCTCCCTTTCTCCATTTCAAGACCTTGCCAGCGCATAAGGTTTTGCGCAGGCATCGGAAGTCTGTCAGATAATTGCTGGCAGATTTGAGTGGAGCGCATATGGAGTTTTCCGAGAGCTGTGAATCCTTCTTGAACAAACTACAAACAGGAACCAGAAGAACAAGCAAACCAAAGTAAGCGCGTATTCAACACGACAAGACAAGACAAGCGCAAATTTTCGGCCAACCGGCCTTTGTCAAGCGCGAATGCACGGTCACAAACAGATCACAAACAACACCAAACAACGGATAATAAGAAGAGGACTAAAAACTTCCCTGCCGCCTCGTCCAGTGGACAAAAAGGGACCAAAAACTACAAACTCAATGAGTCTATTGGAATGCCATGTGATATACATGTCATAACTCGCCCTGCCCCACAAACCTTGTAACGTTCTCAGGTCTTAAAGAGCTTCTCTCTTCGTCATACCTCAGTTTCAGTTTCAGTTTCAGTTTCTCAAGATGACGTTTCTCGCTCGGAACGAATTCCATATGCGCTAACGTTACAGGTACCACGTGAATGGTGATCATGGCACAAGCCTTAAGCCTGCACATAAAACCCAAGAGCTGGCCAGGTGCCATGTGTATGTTGATCATGGCACAAGCCTTAAGCCAGCACATAAACCTATGAGCTGGCCAGGTGCCATGTTTATGGTGATCATGGCACAAGCCTTAAGCCTACACATAAACCCATGAGCTGGCCAGGTGCCATGTGTATGGTGATCATGGCACAAGCCTTAAGTCTACACATAAACCCATGAGCTGGCCAGGTGCCATTTGTATGGTGATCATGGCACAAGCCTTAAGCCTGCACATAAACCCATGAGCTGACCAGGTGCCATGTGTATGGTGATCATGGCACAAGCTTAAGCCTGCACATAAACCATGAGCTGGCCAGGTGCCATGTGTATGGT
>CM060314.1:90133217-90138217 GCA_030674185.1 Monoplex corrugatus
CACACACACACACATACACACACTACACACACCACACAGACATACACACACACATACACACACACATACACATCACACACACATACACACACACATACACACACACACATACACACACACACACATACATACACACACACATAAAACACACACACACATACACACACACACACATACACACACATACACACACACACACATACACACACACACATACACACACGCACACATACACACACACACACACATACACACATACACACACACATACACACACACATACACACGCACACACACACACACACACATACACACACACACACACATACACACACACACACACACATACACACACACACACACTACACACACACACACATACACACACACACACACACACACACACATTCTCTCCGTCTCACCCGTTCGCTCATCTCTCCCTCGGGAAGCCTGTCAATACGACAAAATATGTAAATCCAGGAAAAGCCATAGGATTCCGAAAGTGGCCAAGTCCTGAAAATAATCACCACGGCTTTTAAATCCCTATCTTTGTGTGCTCCATGCATATGCAACAACTTTGTAAGAGGAAAGACGTGCCATTCAACCAGGAGATTCAATTTACATTTTCTGAGCTGCATCAATCATTCACAAGTATGCATTCACAGCTCTCTGCTGAAATATCCATTCACAGCTGTCTGCTGAAACTAAGAGCAACAACGAAAAAAAAAAAAAAAAAAGATTTTGGTCAAGCTACATAAACGGATCCTTTTTACTTAGTCTAGAAAGCGGAACCGGAAGAGCTGACAGCTAGAAGTACGTATCTGTCATGAACAAGCCAAGCGAGAAAGTTGTGACGTCAGCCCCCATTCCCATTCTTCCCCAAACAGCTAAGACATTCACAGAATAACAGAATCATAATCGTGATAATGTTTTTGTCAGGTGGTCGATGAGATTACTTTATTTTACTATTATTTCAAACAAAATCAAAAGAGATGTTGGAACAAATTAGGAAAATGAAAACAACGAATTCCAACCACGAAATCAGTGAATTCAACAAGCAAAGATGGTGCCACTTTTACTGAGACAGAAGACTTTCTTGCTAAATGATACTGCACTGATATTAACCCTCTGACTCCCGCAGCCTGTTCACCAACTGCAAAAATATTAACCCTTTGACTCCTGCAGGAAGCTAGTAGATAGAGTGAGGGGATGAAAGGATTAAGTGTTTGTTTTGCTAGCTTGGGAAAGGTGCGGGAGTCAAAGTATTACACAATATCACTCGCACGAAAAGAAGTCTGTAGACAATAGATACAGCAGAAAAGAAGTCTGTAGAGAATAGATACAACAGAAAAGAAGTCTGTAGACAATAGATACAGCAGAAAAGAAGTCTGTAGACAATAGATACAACAGAAAAGAAGTCTGTAGACAATAGATACAGCAGAAAAGAAGTCTGTAGACAATAGATACAGCAGAAAAGAAGTCTGTAGACAATAGATACAGCAGAAAAGAAGTCTGTAGAGAATAGATACAGCAGAAAAGAAGTCTGTAGACAATAGATACAGCAGAAAAGAAGTCTGTAGAGAATAGATACAGCAGGGAAGAAGTCTGTAGAGAATAGATACAGCAGAAAAGAAGTCTGTAGAGAATAGATACAACAGAAAAGAAGTCTGTAGAGAATAGATACAGCAGGGAAGAAGTCTGTAGAGAATAGATACAGCAGAAAAGAAGTCTGTAGAGAATAGATACAGCAGAAAAGAAGTCTGTAGAGAATAGATACAGCAGAAAAGAAGTCTGTAGAGAATAGATACAGCAGAAAAGAAGTCTGTAGAGAATAGATACAGCAGAAAAGAAGTCTGTAGAGAATAGATACAGCAGGAAGAAGTCTGTAGAGAATAGATACAACAGAAAAGAAGTCTGTAGAGAATAGATACAACAGAAAAGAAGTCTGTAGACAATAGATACAACAGAAAAGAAGTCTGTAGAGAATAGATACAACAGGGAAGAAGTCTGTAGAGAATAGATACAGAACAAAAGAAGTCTGTAGAGAATAGATACAGAACAAAAGAAGTCTGTAGACAATAGATACAGAACAAAAGAAGTCTGTAGACAATAGATACAGAACAAAAGAAGTCTGTAGACAATAGATACAGAACAAAAGAAGTCTGTAGAGAATAGATACAGCAGGGAAGAAGTCTGTAGAGAATAGATACAGAACAAAAGAAGTCTGTAGAGAATAGATACAGCACAACAGAAGTCTGTAGAGAATAGATACAGCAGAAAAGAAGTCTATAGACAATAGATACAACAGAAAAGAAGTCTATAGACAATAGATACAACAGAAAAGAAATCTGTAGACAATAGATACAACAGAAAAGAAGTCTATAGACAATAGATACAACAGAAAAGAAGTCTATAGACAATAGATACAACAGAAAAGAAATCTGTAGACAATAGATACAACAGAAAAGAAGTCTGTAGACAATAGATACAACAGAAAAGAAGTCTATAGACAATAGATACAACACAAAAGAAGTCTATAGACAATAGATACAACAGAAAAGAAGTCTATAGACAATAGATACAACACAAAAGAAGTCTATAGACAATAGATACAACACAAAAGAAGTCTATAGACAATAGATACAACACAAAAGAAGTCTATAGACAATAGATACAACACAAAAGAAGTCTGTAGACAATAGATACAGCACAAAAGAAGTCTGTAGACAATAGATACAACAGAAAAGAAGTCTGTAGACAATAGATACAGCAGAAAAGAAGTCTGTAGACAATAGATACAACAGAAAAGAAGTCTGTAGACAATAGATACAGCAGAAAAGAAGTCTATAGACAATAGATACAACAGAAAAGAAGTCTGTAGACAATAGATACAGCACAAAAGAAGTCTGTAGACAATAGATACAGCACAAAAGAAGTCTGTAGACAATAGATACAACAGAAAAGAAGTCTGTAGACAATAGATACAACAGAAAAGAAGTCTGTAGACAATAGATACAGCACAAAAGAAGTCTGTAGACAATAGATACAACAGAAAAGAAGTCTGTAGACAATAGATACAACAGAAAAGAAGTCTGTAGAGAATAGATACAACAGAAAAGAAGTCTGTAGACAATAGATACAACAGAAAAGAAGTCTGTAGACAATAGATACAACAGAAAAGAAGTCTGTAGACAATAGATACAACAGAAAAGAAGTCTGTAGACAATAGATACAACAGAAAAGAAGTCTGTAGAGAATAGATACAACAGAAAAGAAGTCTGTAGACAATAGATACAACAGAAAAGAAGTCTGTGGAGAATAGATACAACAGAAAAGAAGTCTGTAGACAATAGATACAACAGAAAAGAAGTCTGTAGAGAATAGATACAACAGAAAAGAAGTCTGTAGACAATAGATACAACAGAAAAGAAGTCTGTAGACAATAGATACAACAGAAAAGAAGTCTGTAGACAATAGATACAACAGAAAAGAAGTCTGTAGACAATAGATACAACAGAAAAGAAGTCTGTAGACAATAGATACAACAGAAAAGAAGTCTGTAGAGAATAGATACAACAGAAAAGAAGTCTGTAGACAATAGATACAACAGAAAAGAAGTCTGTAGACAATAGATACAACAGAAAAGAAGTCTGTGGAGAATAGATTCAGCAGAAAAGAAGTCTGTAGAGAATAGATACAACAGAAAAGAAGTCTGTAGACAATAGATACAACAGAAAAGAAGTCTGTAGACAATAGATACAACAGAAAAGAAGTCTGTAGAGAATAGATACAACAGAAAAGAAGTCTGTAGAGAATAGATACAACAGAAAAGAAGTCTGTAGACAATAGATACAGCAGAAAAGAAGACAAGTCTTAAGTCTAACAGTCAAACAGATAAAAGTAATGAATCTAGAAGGAGGAGAAAGTCAAGCGTATCGAGATATACAAATTAAGGAGACTGCATTAGAAAATATGAGTGACTAAACATATCTAGATTCTGTTAAAGCTAATGATGGCACCTGTACTCATCATCATCATCATCATCATCATCATCATCATCATCATCATCATCATCATCATCATCATCATCATCATCATCATCATGAAGTGCCTTGCCACATGGTATTGGCAATCATGGACTTCCATCTGTTTCTATCCCTTGTTGTCTCAAGCACCTTGTTGTCTCAAGCACCTTGTTGTCTCAAGCACCTTGTTGTCTCAAGCACCTTGTTGTCTCAAGCACCTTGTTGTCTCAAGCACCTATACCACATATATCAAAACAACAGGAGTGGCAAAACAGAAAATGATCCAACTCAATAACACTTGGAAAGACAAAAGTATACAACAGCAATCAACGTTAAAACTGAAATTGTGAAACGTCTGATATGGCCTGTAAAGTGTAATGCTATGAATGGTTGCAAAGCCTGAACGTACGGAAGAGCAGATGAAAATAAGATGAAAACAGCAGGGATGTGGTTTTGTAGGCGACTTCTTAGCATCAAATACACCGTAAAAGAACAAACGAAAGCAGTTTGAACGAACTCATAATCCATTGTCGACTGCTGGCAGAAATCAACAAGAACAACGACAACAAAACAACAATAAAACAACAACAACAACAACAACAACAAACAACAAACAACAAACAACAACAAACAAAACAACACAACAACACAACACAACAACAAACACAACAAACAACAACAAACAACAACAACAAAACAACAACAACAACAACACAACAACAACAACAAACAACAACAACATTAATTGAAGTACATCGGCCATGCAACCCACAACACCAACACAACCCGAATGCAAGCAAGAGTTGAGGCAAAACAACAACAACAACAACAAGCAAACAAACAAAAACAAAAAACACCAAAACAAAAACAAACAAAAACTGGGCAGACCATCCACCTCCTATATGAACATCATTACAACATCAACACTTTGAAGGTCTTCCAAATAGCACGGAAGAGTCAGGACCGCATTAAATG
>CM060314.1:90150717-90153217 GCA_030674185.1 Monoplex corrugatus
CCAGGCAATCAACGTCTGTTTAAAAAAAACAACAACAACGAAAGCTAACAGTCAGGATCAGCTAGGAAAAATCGACTTGGCTTTATACGACCGTTAAAAAAAACCCTGTTGACCTGGCCATCGGAATGGTTTGTTTGTGTGCAGAGTGGAAAACTCAGCGGACGTTTGTTAAGACACTAACTGGACAACCGTACCTTAACTGGTAAAAACTGTCAAAAATACAGTTTTTTCCCCTGTCCCGTTTCTTGGGCCACATTAACGGATACATAGTCTGGGACAGTTTGTCAGAAGGCAGTGTTGTTGATGACGATAGGGGGACAATAATCATGATATTATGGAATTCCATTCTAGATTGAAACTGCTTGACAAGGCCGTACTCTGTGCTTATTTTCACGATTCAACCGGTGTCAGCCAGACCCGAGAGATACAGATACCTGTGGTGTTAGGAACTTTTGATCAAGACCCTCAGTGACTCATCCATGAAGTGAGTGAGACTCGACTGTGTGGTCCCAGTCAAATTTCAAAACTTCGTAACACTTTCTCCGAAACAAGTGTGACTGCCCGCGTTCAAGCAAACAGGAACCAGAAAAACACGAAAACAGAATCAGAACACGTATTTGACACAACAAGACAAGACAGATGCAAATTTTCGGCCAAATGGCCTTTGTCAAGCGTGAATGTAAGATCACAAACTCCAAACATAAAATTAGGAGAAAAAGACTGAAACTTCCCTGCTGCTGATTTTAGTCCTGTTCTCCCACTGGACGAAGCAGCAGGGAAATTTCAGTCTTTTTCTCATAATTTTGTATTTGGTGTTTGTTTGTGATCTTACATTCACGCTTGACAAAGGCCATTTGGCCGAAAATATGCACATGTCTTGTCTTGTTGTATCAAATACGTGTTCTGATTCTATTTTCGTGTTTTTCCGGTTCCTTTTCACTGAAGAAAAGTAGCATTAGGTCTCACTGGCCCTGCTTTACAGCTAGACAGTTTTCCCAATGAGCATACGACACAACGACGCATTCAACTTACAGTAGAAAACGGTTGGAGCAGAAAACTCCCACAATGATTCAGATAGAACTGATGGAATTTGAACCCACATCCTTGCTGTGGCTATAGTCCATTGCGTTAACCACCGCACCAGGGCCAGATAAATTTTCCATTTCATAGGCAAAAAAAAAAAAAAAAAAAAAGAAAAAAAAAAGAAAATCTTTGCCAATTGCTAGAAAGTTATCAGCAAACATATTTTATGATATCACCAGATACAGGAAAGACTACTTAAAAGGATATAATGATAACTGCAGTCCAAGAAACATGATACAATATCTACAACTCGCTGTTAACAGAATATATCGACCCTGACCTTGCGGCGTGTTTGAATCTTGGGTAGGAAAGACAATTCTTAGGCCAAAGACTGGCCGTTTCTGGCCAAAGACGAAGACTGTTGTATCTGAATGTGTATGTGTGTGTGTAGGGGGTGGGTGAAGGGGGCGTGTGTGTGTTTGTGTGTGTATGTGTATGTGTATGTGTGTATGTGTGTGTGTGTGTGTGTGTTCGTTCGTTCTTTGATTTAACGTCTGTTCACTCACTATGAGTGATATTAGACGGGGGAAAAAAATGGAGGATGGGAGATGGGCGAGTTGGATTGGGGGCAGAGGGGAGAATGAGTATGAGACATGAGTAAGCGGGTAAATATAAAAATGGAATAAGATCTTAACATTAACAATTAACATTAACAATGCGAAGAGAAAATTTAACGCTAAAGTACAAACTTCATAAACTTAAAGCAATACATTAACAGGACTGTGAACCAATGATTCTGAAATTTTAACTGACAAAGATTGATCTGAAGTTACTTCTTTAAAATGAGTTTCAGAATAGTTTTCTTGTGTAAACATTTTTGGTAAAAATGAACGTAGCTTTTTGCAATAAAATAAACAGTGAAACAGTGTGAATTGTTCTCCGCAAACACACTTAATATTTTTACAATATTTTGTTTTCAACGCGTTTAGCTGAATACAAAAATGAACAGCAACAATTGATCTCGAATGAAATATGGAAGAATACTGCAATTTTTTACATACATTTTGAAAAGAATGTTTTATCATTTGTTGTGTCACAAACTTTTCATTGAAATGTTCATGTGTGTGTGTGCGTGTGTGTGTGTGTGTGTGTGTGTGTGTGTGTGTGTGTGTGTGTGTGTGTGTGTGTGTGTGTGTGTGTATGTGTGTGTGTGTGTGGTGTGTTCGCTCTCTGTGCCTGTCTGTCTGTCTCTATCTCTCTGAAAGTGTCTGAATTTCGATGTGTCTGTGTACATGTATGTGTGAATCTCAGTTGGTGTATGTGTATGTGTGCATGCATGTGTATGTGTCTGTGTGTGTCTCTGTATGTGCGTCGGTGTGTGTTTGCATGTCTGAATGTGTGTTTGTATGTGCGGTCAGAGACAGAGAGAGACAGAAAGAGATGGAGGGAGAGAGAGAGAGAGAGAGAGAGAGAGAGA
>CM060314.1:90168217-90170717 GCA_030674185.1 Monoplex corrugatus
ATACTATGAATATACCATTAATGAAGTATAAGATGATAAATACCATAGTATGAATATACCATCGGTGAAGCATAAGCTGTTAAACGCCAAGTTATGAATACATTATCAATAAAGCATAAATTGTTAAATGCCATCAGATAAAAACGTTATCAATAAAGTAGATGTTGTTAAATACCACCGTATGAATACATTCTCAATAAAGTAGATGTTGTTAAATACCCCCGTATGAATATATTATCAGTAAAATAGATGTCAAATCCATAGTATGAATACACAATCAATAAAGTAAAAGGGGCTAAATGCTATAGTATGAATGTATTGTCAATAAAGCAGTTGTTAGTTAAATACCATGCCATGAATATATTATCAATAAAGCAGATGTCAAATACCGTAATAAAAACACACTACCGCTGAGTTATATGCCATAGTATGAGTGCATTATCAGTGTACTAGAAGATCTTAAATGCTATACTAACGACTATATTATTAATGAACTACGAGTCTTTAAAAGCCACAGTATAAATACATTATCAATAAATCATAAGTTGTTACATGCCACGGTATAAATACAATTATTATCAACGACAAAGAAATGTTAAATTCTACAGAATGTATACATTGTCAATGAAGGAGAAAGCAGTTAAGTGCATTAGTGTGGGTAAGTGATCACTGAACTACTAGTTACTAAACACCATAGCCATCACCATCATGTGCTTTGCTGTATGACAATGGCGATCATGGCCATCCATATCAATCTGTTTTTTGTCGCTGCAAGCATATCTCCTATCCCTATTTTCCACCCATTCTGAAAGACTATCTAGAATTTTCTCACTCCTACCCTTATTTCCCCACCCACTCTAAAAGACTATCTACTATATTCTCTGTCCTACCCTTATTTTCCCCACCCACTCTAAAAGACTATCTAGTATTTTCTCCCTATTACCCTTATTTCCCCCACCCACTCTAAAAGACTATCTACTATATTCTCTCTCCTACCCTTATTTTCCCCACCCACTCTAAAAGACTATCTACTATATTCTCTCTCCTACCCTTATTTCCCCCACCCACTCTAAAAGACTATCTACTATATTCTCTCTCCTACCCTTATTTTCCCCACCCACTCTGAAAGGCTATCTAGTATTTTCTCATTATTACCCTTATTTTCCCACCCACTCTAAAAGACTACTATATTCTCTCCTACCCTTATTTTCCCCACCCACTCTGAAAGGCTATCTAGTATTTTCTCACTGCTGCACATATTTTCCCACCCACTGAAACAGTAGCTAGTATTTTCTCCCTGCTACTCTTATTTTCCCCACCCACTCTGAAAGACTGTCTAGTATATTCTCCCTGCTACTCTTATTTTCCCCACTCACTCAGAAAGACTGTCTAGTATATTCTCCCTCCTACCCTTATTTTCCCCATCCACTCAGAAAGACTGTCTAGTATATTCTCCCTCCTACCCTTATTTTCCCTACCCACTCTGAAAGACTGTCTAGTATATTCTCCCTCCTACCCTTATTTTCCCCATCCACTCAGAAAGACTGTCTAGTATTTTCTCCCTATTACCCTTATTTTCCCCACCCACTCTGAAAGACTGTCTAGTATTTTCTCCCTATTACCTTATTTCCCCACCCACTCTGAAAGACTGTCTAGTATTTTCTCCCTATTACCCTTATTTTCCCCACCCACTCTAAAAGACTGTCTAGTATTTTCTCCCTATTACCCTTATTTTCCCCACCTTCTCTGAAAGACTGTCTAGTATTTTCTCCCTATTACCCTTATTTTCCCACCCACTCTGAAAGACTAGTATTTTCTCCCTATTACCCTTATTTTCCCCACTCACTCTGAAAGACTATCTAGTATTTTCTCCCTTTTTACCCTTATTTTCCCACCCACTCTGAAATACTAGTATTTTCTCACTATTACCCTTATTTTCCCCATTCACCCAGAAAGACTGTCAAGTACTTTCTCCCTATTACCCTTATTTCCCCACCCACTCTAAAAGTCTATCTACTATATTCTCTCCCCTACCCTTATTTTCCCCACCCACTCTGAAAGACTGTCTAGCATTTTCTCCCTGCTACCCATATTTCCCCACCCACTCCGAAAGACTATCTAGTATTTTCTCCCTGCTACCCATATTTCCCCACTCACTCTGAAAGACTATCTAGTATTTTCTCACTGCTACCCATATTTCCCCACTCACTCTGAAAGACTATCTAGTATTTTCTCCCTCCTACCGCTATTTTCCCCATCCACTCAGAAAGACTGTCTAGTATTTTCTCCCTCCTACCGCTATTTTCCCCATCCACTCAAAAAGACTATCTAGTATTTTCTCCATCCTACCGCTGTTTTCCCCATCCACTCAGAAAGACTATCTAGTATTTTCTCCATCCTACCCATATTTTCCCCATCCACTCAGAAAGACTGTGTAGCATATTCTCCCTCCTACCCTTATTTTCCCAATCCACTCTCAAACCGCCCGGACGGGACCACC
>CM060314.1:90175717-90188217 GCA_030674185.1 Monoplex corrugatus
CTGAGTTGTCTTATCTGTACCCATATAACATACCTAAGTCAAGATAGCAGTTACATGGGGCTGAACAATTCTGTAATGGCGACTTAAGATTGATGGGGATTCAAACTCACACCTTTAAATATTAATTCCGATGTGTTAACCACAGTTTCAGTTTCATTTTCAGTTTCTCAAGATGACGTCTTCGTGCTCGGAATGAATTCCATATACACTAACGTCACAGGTGCCATGTGACGGAGAAGATCCAGAATGATCACACCACAAGCCTTAAGCCTGCACATAAACCCATAAGCTGGCGAGGTCCTGAGGTCCTACCTAGATAGTTCCATAACTCTGGGGTCGTAGGGGAGTGATGCAGCAGAGACCTCAACTTTTCCCGGGGCCAGCACCACGAGGGTAGCGCCCATCCCCTCTCCCTCGCTTCAAATTTATATTCATATTCACATTTTTTACCAAGACTTCAGAAAGGCAAGAAGGCTAATTGGTCTTGAAGGGATGAGACCTGGGAAACCAACCTATCTCTCTAATGTTTTTTACCCTGTTCTTCACGATTGTCAACTGCCGAGGGATCTTAAGCGTGCTCAGCCAAAAGGCACACGGGTCCGACTCGTTTTTCGTCCCCTTCCGAAGGACTAGACGTTCAGTTCGATTTTTCGGTCAAATTGAGGAGAAAAGTCGAGGCCTCTACAGGGAGCGAACCCTGGAACCTCGAGTTAAGTTATTGGCAGGCGAACGTCTGAGCCATTCTGCCACTGTTAACCACATTGTTACAGCAACTGGTGAGGATTTGAGGTCTCATCCTTCCTGCTGAGCCCACAGCAAACTCACTAAAGACAAGAATTGATCGATTTAAAATGTAAACACACACAATAGTTGCCTTTCGGTGACAACAAATCGAAATTCGTTCAGGCAAACGTTTGCTCAGAGACAACTGCCATTTGGATGTTTAAATCAATTTAAGTCTCAAACTGAACAGTGATGGGGATGTGTGTAAAGCCAAACAATGGCGACGTCCTGCAGGGAAAATGCTGTAGAACCGTTCTTCTTTTCTGATCTTCTTGCATTGCTACGATAATTGAAGATTAAAACAGAATGGACTGAATGGAAATGTTTGCCACTCAAATCAGATTTAATACTGGTATGTTGATTAATGTAATTCAGGTGTTTGATGAGCTGATGGCAGGAACAGCCTTGGTCAACCGGTCAAAGTATCAAACTAACCGAATGGGAGGTCGTAGATTTGGATCCCGATCAGTCTAAAACATTTTTTTTAGAATCATCGCACTCAGGGAGGTTACCTTTGTGCTCACCCTTTTTTTTCGTCCCATTTTCTATGCCACCTTTACGGCCATAGAAGCTCAAATCTTCTGACCAGAGCCGCAGGTGTCTGTATCTCTCGGGCCTGCTTGGCACCAAGATATATTATGATAGTAAGCGTAGAGTACAGCCCTGTCACGCGGTCTCAATCCTTGATGGAAATCCATAGCATTATGGATATCATCCTCATCGACATCACCATCATCGTGTTGTCAAAACTGTGCCAGCTTCTGTGGCTATTAAGAAGGCGTAGGAAATGGGACAGGAAAAAAAAGGGAACACAGAGGTAACCTCCCTGAATGCAATGATCCTAAAGTGTTGTTTTAATCCCAGAATAAACAAGGCTGGAAACATAAGACGAACATTTGTGGTGACGGTCAGACAATGTAACGTAATGGTGTATGTGTGAAGCGGATGACTTTTGACTATGTGGTACTAGTGAGACCATAGCACACTCAACTCTGGATATGACTGGGTCCAGGTTGAAATATCCCAGTAGGTTTTGGACTGCTGGGATTTGAACCCTGAACCTTCTGGTTGTCAACCCGTCGCTCTAAATGCTATGCTAAAACAGTTAGCTGGCTTGGCCATTGCGCTATTTTTAAAGAACAATTTCTGTTATGAAAATAAATTCAGATTCAAAATATATTCAGATTCTTACACAGAGCTCAGTTCCACACACCAAATGAGGTGACAATGAAACTGAAATGATATGGGGCATGTAGTGTAGCATGATATTCTGCTTCACCATACTTGATGAAATGACTTGATGCTTACCACCTACACGGGATCATCTGTTTACCACCTACACGGGATCATATGTTTACCACCTACACGGGATCATCTCTTTACCACTTACACGGGATCATATCTTTACCACCTACACGGGATCATCTGTTTACCACCTATACGGGATCATCTCTTTACCACCTACACGGGATCATCTCTTTACCACCTACACGGGATCATATCTTTACCACCTACACGGGATCATCTCTTTACCACCTACACGGGATCATATCTTTACCACCTACACGGGATCATCTGTTTACCACCTATACGGGATCATCTCTTTACCACCTACACGGGATCATCTGTTTACCACCTACACGGGATCATATGTTTACCACCTACACGGGATCATCTCTTTACCACTTACACGGGATCATTTCTTTACCACCTACACGGGATTACCTCTTTACCACCTACACGGGATCATCTCTTTACCACCTACACGGGATCATCTCTTTACCACCTACACGGGATCATCTGTTTACCACCTACACGGGAACATCTCTTTACCACCTACACGGGATCATCTCTTTACCACTTACACGGGATCATCTATTTACCACCTACACGGGATCATCTTTTTACCACCTACACGGGATCATCTTTTTACCACCTACACGGGATCATCTCTTTACCACCTACATGGGATCATCTCTTTACCACCTACACGGGATCATCTCTTTACCACCTACAGGGATCATCTCTTTACCACCTACACGGGAACATCTGTTTACCACCAACACGGGATCATCTCTTTACCACCTACACGGGATTATCTCTTTACCACCTACACGGGAACATCTCTTTACCACCAACACGGGATCATCTCTTTACCACCTACACGGGATTATCTCTTTACCACCTACACGGGATCATCTCTTTACCACCTACACGGGAACATCTCTTTACCACCAACACGGGATCATCTCTTTACCACCAACACGGGATCATCTCTTTACCACCTACACGGGAACATCTGTTTACCACCTACACGGGATTATCTCTTTACCACCTACACGGGAACATCTCTTTACCACCAACACGGGATCATCTCTTTACCACCTACACGGGATTATCTCTTTACCACCTACACGGGATTACCTCTTTACCACCTACACGGGATCATCTCTCAACCACCTACACGGGATCATCTATTTACCACCTACACGGGATCATCTCTTTACCACCTACACGGAATCATCTATTTACCACCTACACGAGATCATCTCTTTACCACCTACACGGGATCATCTATTTACCACCTACACGGGATCATCTATTTACCACCTACACGGGATCATCTATTTACCACCTACACGAGATCATCTCTTTACCACCTACACGGGATCATATGCTTACCACCTACACGGGATCATATGCTTACCACCTACACGGGATCATATGCTTACCACCTACACGGGATCATATGCTTACCATCTACACGGGGTCATCTTAAAGGGGCGCGGTGGTCAAATGAGAAAGCATCGGATTTGCAGTCAGTCAGAAGGTTCTGGGTTCGATCCGCCCGACACTTCCACATGGTGGATAAATGGTGCAGATTTTTTTTGCCCAATTTTCCAGTTCAACATGTGTGCAGACCTGCCAGTTCCTAAACTTCCTTTGTGTGTACACGCACGCACATCATCAGATCATTATCATCATCATCATCATCATCATCGTCGTCGTCGTCGTCGTCATCGTCATCGTCGTCGTCGTCGTCGTCGTCATCATCATCATCATCATCATCATCATCGTCGTCGTCGTCGTCGTCATCATCATTATCATCATCATCATCATGTGCCCTGCCGCATGGCGTTGGCGATCATGGCCCTCCACACGAATCTATCCCCTGTCGCTGCAAGCACATCTGCCACCCTCTCTGTCCTCAGCTACCCTGCAAGTCCGTCCAATATTTTCTAGCCGGGTCTACCTGGCGCTCTCTTTCCCTCCAGCTTTCCTGTTGTGACCGGGTGCCCTAATTCCCCATTCCTCGTAAAATGTCCTATAAATGTTGATTGTCTTTTCCTAATCTTCTTTATTAATAATCTTCTTGTGTCTGCCTCCTTCAAGACTATCTCGTTTGTTTTCTTTGTTGTCCATGGAACTCTCAACATTCTTCTTAGAAACCATATCAGATATGCACCTTAAAGATCATGTAAGTCATGTCAGTGAGTGGATTATGAAATATGAAAACACCTAACCTGTACGCCAACAAAAGACGGAGTTTGCAGACTGTGCACCAACTTACCGCCTGTGCAGTATGGACAAAAAGGTGCACAGTACATCGTACAAAAATCGGAAGGCTTCAACAACAACAACAACGACAACAACAACAATAACAACAACGACTACGACGACGACAACAACAACAACATCGACAACAACAACAACAACAACAATAACAATAACAACAGCAACCACCACCAACAACAACAACACCAACTACTGCTACTACTACTACTACTACTACTACTACTACTACTACTACTACTACTACTACTACAAACAGATCAGGGAAACGCAGGCCACAGCCCTTCAGGGAAAGTAAACAAACTGACCATCACTGCACACAGTAATACAGGTAGTAAGCTTTAGAGACAAACCATGCATAGATTCTATTCTCCCCCTCAAGGCACAGACACTGACATGTCAGCCATTTCCACCCTACGTTTCCAGATGATGAAACGAAACCATCATGACAAACCTAGAAAAATGCCCTGGATTAAAGGTTGGAGGAAAACTGATAAACAACATTCGTTACGCAGATGACATAATGCTAATTGCAGAAAATGAAAGGGACCTACAAAACCTTGTGAATATAAGCAAAAATAAAGGGTTGGAGCTAAATAGCAAGAAGACTGGAAGTCATGGTAATCAGTAAAAAACATGAAATCCCTTCATGCAAAATAACAGCAAACGGCACAACTGTGAGACAGGTTGATAAGTTTAAATATTTGGGAATGGTCATCTCACCAGACGGCAGATGCACATCAGAAATAGCCAGAAGAATCAGCCAAGCCAAAACAGCATTCAATAAGATGAAAAGCATTCTTACCAACAAATGCCTATCATTTAACATCGGGAAGAGAGTTCCTGAATGTTATACAGAACCGATGATATTTATAGGTTCTGAGGCGCGGACAGTCAACAAGCAGAGCCAGAATAAGATTGTGGCAGCCGAAATGTGGTTTCTAAGAAGAATGTTGAGACTTCCATGGACAGCAAAGAAAACAAACGAGACCGTCTTGATGGAGGCAGACACAGGAAGATCATTCATAAGGAAGATTAGGAAAAGATAGGCAACATTTACAAGCCATTTTATGAGGAAATTGGGAATTAGAGCACCTGGTCACAACAGGAAAGCTGGAGGGAAAGAGAGCACTAGGTAGACCCGGGCAGACTTACAGAGTGTCTGGGGACAGAGAGGATGGAAGATGAGCTTGCGGCGACAAGGGACAGATGCATATGGAGGGCCATGATCGCCAACGTCATGCGGCAGAGCACATGATGATGATGTTTTGATGATGATGATGATGATGATGTTGATGTGATGATGTTGATGGTGATGATGATGATGTTGCTGCTGCTGTGATGATGTTGATGATGATGATGATGATGATGTTGATAAAACGGATCGAAACGGATTGTCTGTCACTGTACACGTATTTCTCAAACAGCCCCAGGCATCGAGTTCAACCCGACCGTTTGGAACAGATTCTGATCTATTCCAGATCGACGGCCTGCATCCTCCAGGCAATCAACACTCAGCAGTGATCAGACACCCATTTTGTAAATAGTATGTCTAGTGAAGCCGTAAAATTCGTCCATTTGAGTCGAAGTATTTGATAAAAGTTATATCAATTTACTGATATTCTATAGAATAGCCAAAGAAAAAAATCCAAACACACAAACACACAAACAAACAAAGAAAAAGAAACAAACATACATACATACATATATATATACATACATACACATACATACATACATACATACATACATACATACATACATACATACGTACATACATACATACATACAAATATACATACTTACACATACATGCACACATACATACATACGTACGTACGTACGTACATACGTACATACACACATACATACATACATACATACATACGTACACACACACATACATACATACATACATACATGCATACACACATACATACATACATACATACATACACGCATACACACATACATACATACATGCATAGTAGTAGGCCTCCTTCGGTCATGACTGACCTTGGACAAAGTACATCCGTTCTAATGTCTAGATGGGCTGTCTGCTTGGTCCAAGCAGCGTCGCCTGTGACTGTACAGACCAATGCGAGAGAGGCAGTCTCTGTCGCAACGGTCGCATGTGTATGCTGATGCTGGTCTGTTGGCTGTCATCCCTTTTCTGCGAACTCGCTTTTCTGCTGCAGCAGCTGACAGTTTGTCCTCACCAATCCGCAGCTGTTTCTTGAGAGTAGTTCTCCAACTGTTGCGGTCGTCTGCGAGGTCCTCCCAGGACTCAGTGTTGATCTCAAGCGCCTTCATGTCACGCTTGCAAACGTCTTTGTATCTCAGCTATGGGCGGCCAATGTTTCTCTGCCCTGTGGCAAGCTCACCATAAAGGATGTCTTTTGGGATGCGACCATCTTCCATGCGGCGAACGTGGCCCAACCAGCGCAGCCGACGCTGTCTCAGCATGGTATGCATGGTTGGGAGGCCAGCGCAGGTTAGGACTTCGGTGTTGGTCACCTTGTCTTGCCAGGAAATGCCAAGTATGCGCCGTAGGCTTCTCAGGTGGAAGGTATTGAGCCTTTTCTCCTGATGAGCATGCGTGGTCCATGCCTCGCTGCCATACAGCAAGGTGCTGAGGACACAGGCGTTGTATACAGTCATCTTTGTCTTTGTGGTCAGCTTGGGATTTGTCCACACCCTTTGTGTGAGGCGGGCTAGTGTTGTGGCTGCCTTCCCGATCCTCTTGTCGACCTCTGTGTCAAGGGAGAGGTTATCGGTGATGGTGGACCCAAGATATGTGAATTGATGGATGGCTTCAAGCTCGTAGTCATCAATGGTGATGGCTGGTGGAGATGGCGTGTCTTGGCCCAGGACGTTTGTCTTCTTAAGACTGATGGTCAGACCAAAATCTTTGCAGGCCTGGGAGAAGCGGTCCATTAGTGACTGCAAGTCCCGCTGAGTATGGGTCACAACTGCGGCATCGTCGGCAAATAGCATGTCTCTGATGAGGGCTTCACGGACCTTTGTCCTTGCTCTGAGGCGGGCGAGGTTGAAGAGCCTGCCATCTGATCTGGTCCGCAGGTGGATCCCTTCTTGTGCTGTGCTGAATGCATGCCTCAGGAGGAGAGCGAAGAAGATTCCAAAGAGGGTTGGGGCCAGGACGCAGCCTTGTTTCACACCGCTGCGTACGTCGAAGGGCTTGGAGAGGTTTCCGTTGAACTACACCATCCCTTTCATGTTTGAGTGGAAGGACTCAATTAATTAGCTGTGCAGTTTGGGGGGGGCAGCCGATTTTTCGGAGAGCTCTGAAAAGGCCATCTCTGCTGACTAGGTCAAAGGCCTTGGTGAGGTCAATGAATGCCACATACAGGGGCATCCGCTGCTCTCTGCTCTTCTCCTGGATTAGGCGAAGGGAGAAGACCATGTCTACCGTGGATCTCTCTGCTCGAAAACCACACTGTGATTCCGGGTAGACGCGTTCAGCCAGTTTCTGCAGGCGGATTAGGAGGACCCGAGCATAGACTTTGCCAACAATGCTGAGGAGCGAGATACCTCTGTAGTTGTTGCAGTCGCTCCTTTCGCCCTTGTTTTTATACAGGGTGACGATCTTGACGTCCCTCATGTCCTGTGGTACAGCTCCCTCATTCCAACACTGACAGAGAACTGCGTGCAAAGGGTGCAGAAGAGAAGTCTTGCAGTGCTTGATGAGGTCTGGGGAAATTCCGTCGTTGCCAGGTGCCTTCCCTGATGCCAGGCTATCAATGGCCTTGCTGAGTTCGTCTGCAGTTGGCTCTGCGTCAAGTTCTTCCATTACCGGCATGCACTTGATGGCATCGAGGGCTAAGGGGGACACCATGTTCTGTGTGGAGTAGAGGTCGGAGTAGTGTTCCGCCCATCTTTCCATCTGTTGGCTAGGATTGCTGATTACTTCCCCAGTGGAGGATTTGAGGGGGGCGATCTTGCTCTGTGTTGGTCCCAGTGCCTTCTTGATGCCGTCATACATTCCTCGGATGTTGCCTCTTTCAGCAGCACTCTGTATCTCTTCGCTGAGCTCTGTCCAGTACTCGTTTGCGCAGCGCCTGGCGTTAAGCTGAACCTTACTTCTGGCACCCTGAGGATTTGCAGGTTCTTCTCACTGGGTGACCGCTTATACTTGGTGAGTGCGGCACGCTTGGCCTCAACAGTGGGAGTCATCTCTAATGATTTGGCCTCAAACCAGTCGTGGGACTTCACAGTTTTCTTCTCAAAAGGTGGCCATAGCAATGCGGTGCATGGTGTCTCGTAGCGATTCCCATCTCTCAGTGGCAGTCTCTGGGCTGCAATGCATCGTATTCTCTCTGAAAGGCCTCTGCGAACTGTTCTACAAGATCTGGCTGAGACATCTTGCTGACGTCAATGCGAGGGTTCCCTTGTTTCTTTGAGCAGTGGAACTTCTTTGATTGTAGTCTGATCTTGCAACATACCAGAGAGTGGTCTGTGTCGCAGTCTGCGCTGTGATAAGAGCGAGTGTGGAGAACGTTTTTGATAGCGGCACGTCTTACTAGGATCAAATCCAGTTGGTGCCAATGTTTTGAGCGGGGATGCCTCCAGGAGACTTTGTGCTGAGGCTTCGTCTTGAAGAAGGAGTTGGCGATGCACAGTTCATAGCAGGCGCAAAACTCAAGCAGTCGCTGTCCATTCTCATTCATTTTCCCCACTCCAAAGGAACCGAGGCAGAAGGGCCATGAGTCATTGCTGCACCCACTCTGGCGTTGAAGTCGCCCAGGAGAATAAGTTGTTCTGTCCTGGGGATGTTCCTTATGGTTGATACAAGATTTTCGTAGAACTCATCCTTGGTCTCTGAAGAGGCGGACAGAGTTGGGGCATAAACGCTGATGAGAGTGACATAGCCTTCGGTGGTGTTGAGGCGGAGAGTCAAGAGTCGTTCTGAACCGCCGCTGCCTGGTTCAATCATGTTCAGCAGGCTGTTCCTTACTGCAAAGCCTACTCCGTGCTCTCTTGGGGCATCAGAACTCTTTCCTTGCCAGAAGAAGGTGTAGTCCCTTTCCTTTAGTGTTCCTGAGTCAGCCAGCCGTGTTTCCTGCAGAGTGGCAATGTCCACATTGAGCCTCTTTAGTTCGCTGTTTATGACGGCGGTTTTTCTGGCGTCGCTGTCTTGCAGATCTTGGGAGAGCCCAGGCATCATTGTTCGGACATTCCAACAGCCCAGTTTCACTGCTGATCCTTTTCCTGATCCGTTTCTTGAATTTGAATTTTTCTTTTTGTTTGGTGCGGTAATTAACGACCTGCTTGTCAGATTTTCTCCTAATCTTCATGCATCCAATGAAGAAGGCAGGTCGTGGCGGGACAGCACCTAACTGGCTGGGGGCTGCCCAGCTTAGGTGAGCGGTAGCTGTCCAGTAAGACACGAAGGTCTCTCCCACCGTCAAAAGCAACTCCTGGCGTCAGCTCTACGCCAGTTGAGCAATGACTTATCACCGGTATCTGTTGCTTCCCGTGTTGTGCCGACACTAGTGTTAGTAGCGAGGCTGGAGTGTCCTCTCCAGGTCGTAGATGCAGAGTGTTTGTTGATGAATGGACGGATGTAAGCCTGGGCAGTGTAATATGGAATTCCAGACTTGTCCCCCCTCTCCACCTCGCTGACAGATCCAAAGGAACAGCAGGGCTGTTACGTTTTGATGCCAACGCGGCCGCAGGAGCTGCCGGAAAGTGACAAAGTTTGCCATCCAACCGCCTTAGGGGCCCCACACCGGATTTACTGTCAGGGTTTACTCCCTTAGCTATATGGCCGCGGGTAGCTCTCCACATACACACACACATACATACATACATACATACATACATACATACATACACTACACACAAAGGCAAACAAATAACTAAACAAACAAACATACATACATACATACATACGTACATAGATAGACACATACAAATATACATACATACACATACATGCATATATACATACATACATACATACATACATACACACACACAAAGGCAAACAAATAAGTAAACAAACAAACATACATACATACATACATACGTACATAGATAGACACATACAAATATACATACATACACATACATGCATATATACATACATACATACATACATACATACATACACACACACATACAGACATACAGACATACAGACATACAACATACATACATACATACATACACACATACATACAATACATACATACATACATATACATACATACATACATACATAGATACATACATACATACATACACACATACACACACATACACACATACATACATACACATACACATACATACATACATACACACACATACATACATACATACATACATACATACAACATACACATACATACATACATACATACATACATACATACATACATACATACATACATACATAATACATACATACATACATACAACAAATGCAAACAAATAAGTAAACAAACAAAACACACACACAAAAACAACAAACAAACAAACATATATTATCGACACAAGGCAATTATGTGCTTTCAACGCCTTTGTTCCGGTGCCAAAAAAACACAACAGCAAACCTCGCAGTGACCTTCACCTCACATCCGTTTTCCAAAGGATCACGTGACATTCTGTCCATTCCACACTGATAGATCCGCCCGCTCAGGTTCTAATGGGTTCTCCTCATCTGTGCGGGCGGAACGGCTCCTATGTCAGCTACACAACTTGCTGAGATTTAACCCTCTGATTCCCGCACTCTGTCCAGCTGCGTCCTGCAGTACCATCCATTTTATCAAAGCAAAGACGTAACCCTTTTGATTCCCTCAGCCTTTCCATCAGCTTCCTGCACGAAGCTGGTGGATAGGGTGAGGGAATCAAAGGATTGAGTTTTTGTAGTTGGTGGATAGGTACAGGGTTTCAAAGGGTTAACGTTAGATTTAAAAGCGGAGATAGCGTAAGGATAGGGGTAGGGTTGGGTAATGCTTAGATTAACCCTTTGACTCTCCACCCTATTCACCAACTGCAAAAATTTAACCCTTTGGTTCCCTCACCCGAGAGTTAAGTTTTTGCTTCGCTGGCATGGTTGGCAATGCAGGATGCTGGTGAAAAGAGTGCAGGGGTCAAAGGGTTAAGGGGTAAGGAAAGGGTAGTGTAAAGGTCAGGTGCATGTCATGGGCACAGTTTGGGTAAGTGTCTATGCTGAAGGTGGGGTGTGGGTAAAGATAGAATAAGAGTCATGGTTAGGATTAGGGCGGGTGAGCAGGTTGGAAGGCCTGTACCAATCTGCCTGCACGAGCTTACACGAATCTGAATCACTCTTGGGGCACTCTACCTGCTCATGCAACCTCCAGTCTACCCAGCTGGGAATGGGTATCTCACTGTCTTGAAAGCTAGGGAAGAATAGAGTAGCGAGGAAGGAGATATGGCCATCGCCCTCATAATGCTGGCTCCAACAAAAGTTAGGTCTCTACCACTTCACTCCCTACGACCTTGGGGTTATGGGACGACGCTGTTAACCCAGGTTGGTGTATTGATACGTTTGATTTGATGACAATACTGCAACTAAAATGTGGTTTGTAGGAAGAATGTTGAGAGTTCCATGTACAGCAAAGAAAACAAACGAGACAGTCTTGAAAGAGGCAGACACACGAAGATCATTAATAAAGAAGATTAGGAAAAGACGAGCAACATTCATAGGACATATTATGAAGAAAAGGGAATTAGAACACCTGGCCACAACAGGAAAGCTGGAGGGAAAGAGAACACCAGGTAGACCCAGGGAGAAAATATTGGACGGACTTGCAGGGTGGCTGTAGATAGAGAGGGTGGAACATGTGCTTGCAGCGACAGGGGATAGGTTCGTGTGGAGGGCCACGATCGCCAACGCCATACGGCAGGGCACATGATGATGATGACTGCTACAGTTAACAATCATTAACAGCCAACGGGTCAGTCCGGTCCAGGTCTCACATAACGGTGGGGAGACAGCTGACTCAATGACCAGTCTGACCTAACAGACCCGTTGACCTGGTGACCTTTGACACTTGACACAATGACCAGTCTGACCTAACAGACCCGTTGACCTGGTGACCTTTGTACTTGACACAATGACCTGTCTGACCTAACAGACCTGTTGACCTTGGAGA
>CM060314.1:90193217-90203217 GCA_030674185.1 Monoplex corrugatus
GAAGTACGTAAGCTTTTCAGAATCGTTTTCCAATCTACTGATACTGATTTATAGAATTAGATACTGGTCTACAAAAATACCAGATTACAGAATCAGACACCATTCTACAGAATCAGACACCACTCTACAGAATCAGACACCACTCTACAGAATTCAGACACCACTCTACAGAATCAGACACCATTCTACAGAATCAGACATCACCATACATAATTCAGACACCACTTTACAGAATCAAACACTGATTTACAGAATCAGATACCTACTTGTCGAATCAGATACTAAACGACAGAGTCAGATATTGACAAATTCAGACATCGATTTACAGAATCATGTATAGTTCCAAAATAAGATACCAAGCTACAGAATCAGGCACCAATCTACAGAATCAGGTACCAATCTACACAGTCCGGTACCAATCTACACAGTCAGGTACCAATCTACAAAGTCAGGTACCAATCTACACAGTCAGGTACCAATCTACACAGTCAGGTACCAATCTACACAGTCAGGTACCAATCTACACAGTCAGTTACCAATCTACACAGTCAGGTACCAATCTACAAAGTCCGGTACCAATCTACACAGTCAGGTACCAATCTACACAGTCAGGTACCAATCTACACAGTCAGGTACCAATCTACAAAGTTAGGTACCAATCTACAAAGTCAGGTACCAATCTACACAGCCAGGTACCAATCTACAAAGTCAGGTACCAATCTACAAAGTCTGGTACCAATCTACAAAGCCAGGTACCAATCTACAAAGTTAGGTACCAATCTACAAAGTCTGGTACCAATCTACAAAGCCAGGTACCCAATCTACAAAGTCAGGTACCAATCTACAAAGCCAGGTACTAATCTACAAAGTCAGGCACCAATCTACAAAGCCAGGTACCAATCTACAAAGCCAGATACCAATTTACAAAGTCAGGCACCAATCTACAAAGTCTGGTACCAATCTACAAAGTCAGGCACCAATCTACAAAGTCAGGTACCAATCTACAAAGTCAGGCACCAATCTACAAAGTCTGGTACCAATCTACAAAGTCAGGTACCCCAATCTACAAAGATAGGTACCCCAATCTACAAAGTCAGGTACCAATCTACA
The DNA here is from genome assembly GCA_030674185.1 of Monoplex corrugatus. Lineage (NCBI taxonomy): Eukaryota > Metazoa > Mollusca > Gastropoda > Littorinimorpha > Ranellidae > Monoplex > Monoplex corrugatus. The sequence goes on from CM060314.1 coordinate 90,194,328, forward strand.
AAGTCAGGTACCCAATCTGCAAAAGTCAGGTTACCAATCTACAAAGTCAGGTACCAATCTACAAAGTCAGGTACCAATCTACAAAGCCAGGTACCAATCTACAAAGCCAGGTACCAATCTACAAAGTCAGGTAATAATCTTTATAATCAATCAAACAGCAATGTATACGTTCAACACTTGGACACGTTTTTACTTAACACCCACCTGAAGGACGCTGAAATCGCCCGGGGCAGGCAAGACCTCGTGTGGTGTCATTTTTCATGTGGCACCCTAATGCGTGTGTTAGTGGGCTGTCAGGTATCAAGTATCAGACTGTAACCTGCTGTGTGTTTGCCGGCTACTTTGGGAGTTGACTTTCGTTTTGATTAATATGCAGGTATTATGACTCTCCATTGAGTGCTTATTTCCTAATTTTGACGTGCACAGTCTGGTGAAAAGTGAGAGGAAGAGAGGGAGTGAGTGGGGTTGATTTGTGTAAGTGAGTGACATCTGTGAGCTCTTTATGTATTTATATATTTATTTATTCATTTATTTATTTATTTATCTATTAATTATCTATATGTCTATTTAGTTACTCATTTATCTATTCATTTATTTACTTATCTATCTATCTATCCATCTATCTATCTATCTATCTATCTATCTATCCATCTATCCATCTATCCATCTATCTATCTTTCTATCTTTCTATCTATCTATCTGTCTATCTGTCTATCTATCTATCTATCGATCTATCGATCTATCGATCTATCTATCTATCTATCTATCTATCTATCTATCGATCTATCGATCTGTCGATCTGTCTGTGTGTCTGTCTGTCTATCTATCAATCTACCCCTGTGGGGATGCCGGAGGTTCTTTCAGTATAAATAGTATCCCCACTTTCTGGAAATTCTGTGCTAGAAATTTCCTCTTTTCTGTCACTCTCTTTGTTTCTGCCTTGTTCCTTTGCTTTCTGTCATTTCTTCTTACCATTTTCTGCCTTGCTGGTCCATTCACTTGTACTGTATGTGTTTGAAAAAAGTCCTACAGACTCTCTGCTTGTCATGTGTTATAATTTTCTGTAAAACAAAGTCTGTGAAAATACTTTGCTATTTATCCAAATATCCTCAGTATTGCAATACTGTTTTTTCCAAACCGATCAATGAAAAGAGCTTGTGGTCACATTTCATTGTGAGTGTGAAAGAAAGTGAGGCATCAATAGACAGGCGGCCATTCCACCCTGTTCCTACAATATAGAGACACGTTCTGTCAGCAGGGTCGGTGGTTGTTGTTGTTATTGGTGTTTAAAGCCCAGCTGACTGTGTAGAGCCATATCAGGGCTATGAGCGCTTTAAAACATACAAAACTTCAACAAGAAAAAAAAAAAAAAAAGAAAAGAAAATTAAGTACACATATCAATGCATTCGCACACATACATGTAGTCTAAGGACATGCCCCCGGCGTTGTCCACTCCGTCCAATTTATCGCACAGGGGAGATTTAAAAAACACATCTGAATACAAATATTAGCATACATAAGGACACCAAAACATGTATAAAAACAGGCTCACCTCCCTAGAGCCAAAAATGCACTTAATACATGTACCCAATTATCAAATCTAAGAAAAAGTACATAAGACTTTATCAAACACATACAAGTGAATGGACCAGCAAGGCAGAAAATGATAGGAAGAAATGACAGAAAGCAAAAGAACAAAGCAGAAACAAAGAGAGTGACAGAAAAGAGGAAATTTCTAGCACAGAATTTCCAGAAGGTGAGAATACTATTTATACTGAAAGAGCCCCTGGCATCCCCATGGGGGCAGCAGGTTTGGGTGGCTTTTCTGTGACAGGGTACAATGAAAAAATTGCGCACCTGGTTTTCCCTTTATCTTATTTGATAATTTTTGATTCAGTACTATTTTTCATTTCTTTAACCCTTTAACTCCCACACCCTATCTGCCAGCTGCAAAAACTTAACCCTTTAACTCCCACACCCTATCTGCCAGCTGCAAAAACTTAACCCTTTCACTCCCACACCCTATCTGCCAGATGCAAAAACTTAACCCTTTCACTCCGCCAGCTCTGTCTCTCTCTCTCTCGCTCTCTCTTTCTCGTATAAGTATGTTTTGTAAGAGATTATGTTCTGTGTCGGTATATGTTTGTATTTTCTTAAAATTTATTCTTCAGCTACTACGACCTCGTAACGAAAATTAATTATTATGGTATTGGTGATGATCCCTATGTGTTTTAACATAATGCTCTCTCTCTCTCTCTCTCCCTCTCTCTCTCCCTCCCTCCCTCTTTCTCTCTCTGTGCTTCTCAGCGGTAATGTCCAAAAACCATTCATTTCAGCTGATCAACTCATCACCAAACCCAGATTCATTCAGTCATAGTCTCAACACCAACAAAAATTCTCAGGCACCAGCAGTATCAAATTACCATGAGGTCACCTACCAGAGAAGACTCGATGTTGGATCACTTTAGTTGTGCTGAATCGTGGTTGGGCTGGTTGAATATACCCAAGACACCACCTACTATATACCGCAGACTCCAATCCCACAACTTCTCCTGATGAAGATAATGAATTGCTCGGTCGTATAGCGTGCATGAAGGGGGCCTGTAGTCGAGTGGTTAGAGCGCTCGTCTGCGGTGCGGAAGGTCGGTGGTTCGAATCCGCTAAACGCTGGTTCGATTTTTCCGGCCTGAAAACTCCCTCTGTCCACCCAGCAGTGAATGGGTACCTGACTTCGGTCGGGGAGGTTTAAAAAAGGCGGCGAAAGGAGAGGGATGGGCTCCGCCTTTCATAATGCCGTGCCCTAGACACGGTGAATCTTTAACAGTTCACCGCCCCTACGGCCATATTGACCATGGGACCTTTAACCTAACCTTTAATAGCGTGCATGAGCCAGATCCGATTCGCGTCAGGATCTGGCAAATCCCAGTGGATATCCTGAGACACGCGGGGAAATTGAGGTCACAAACGTAGAATAGCTCGTAATGATGGGTCACAAAGTACAGGCGTATAGGCTGTCTCTGCTACTCTAATATGCTCTCTATAATTTTATTCTTTCTCCCCATTTATAGCCGTGTGCGTGTGCGTGTGTGTGTGTGTGTGTGTGTGTGTGTGTGTGTGTGTGTGTGTGCGTGCGTGCGCGCGTGCGTGCGTGTGAGTGCGTGCGTGCGTGTGTGTCTGTTTTAGCGCTTAGATTTGATTTTATCAAGATTTTGCGCTATATAAAATATTGTATATTGTATTATTCTTCTTTTTTCTTCTGTCTCTTGTCTGTCTATCTGTCTGTCTCCTGTTAACTGATAACTTTTACATTGAAAAGCAACAACAACAAACAGTAGCATTGTTTTTTTTCAATATCTCTCTCTGTCTCTTGTCTCTGTCTCTGTCTGTCTGTCTGTCTGTCTGTCTCTTTCTCTCTCTCTGTGCCTGTCTGTCTGTTTCTCTGTCTGTCTGTCTCGTCAGGCTGGCTGGCTGGCTCTCTCTCTCTCTCTGTTGTGTGTGTGTGTGTGTGTGTGTGGTGTGTGTGTGTGTGTGGTGTGTGTGTGTGTGTGTGGTGTGTCTGTGTGTGTTGTGTGTGTGTGCATCTGTCTGTCTGTTTCTCTGTCTGTCTGACTCTCTCCTCTCTCTCTCTCCCTTCCCCCCCTTTCCCAGATATGTCAAAAGCCAACAGCACCTACTGAAGGGGTGCTTAAAATGAGTTGCAAAGGAAATAATTACAACAGAGAACATGATTAACGACTGACGAAACACACACAACACACACACACACACACACACACACACACACAACACACACACACACACACACACACACACACACACAACACAACACACATACACATACACACGCACGCGCGCACACACACATACACACACAAACAAACAAACGAACAAACGAACAAACAACAACACAATACAATACAATAGGACACAAGCTACATGTACAGTGTCATTTAATTTACTTTAATATCTTTAAGCAGAAACAAACCAAATAGAAATTCGAAGTCTGAACCTCTCTCTCTCTCTATGTCCCTATTCTTTGTCTCTCTGTCTCTGTCTCTGTCTCTCTCTGTCTCTCTCTCTCTCTCTCTTCTTGTTCTTCCAGCTGATGTAATCCTCCACCCTCAACACTAACCCTATTCATTATCATCAGGTGCCCTGCCGCTTGTCGTTGGCGATCATGGACTTCCATCTGTCTCTATCTCTCGTTGCCCCTAGCATCTCCCCCACCCTGCTCGTCCCCAGCCACTCTGCAAGTCCGTCCAGCATTTTCTCCCTGGGTCTACCTGGTGCTCTCTTTCCCTCCAGCTTTCCCGTTGTGACCAGGTGCTCCAAATCGCCCTTCCTCATAAAATGGCCTATAAATGTTGGCTGTCTTTTCCTAATCTTCCTTAGGAAAATCTTTATTTCGACGAAGCTTCCTTCTTCACGGCCATATCGACTTTGAGAAGTACAAACTTTTCTGTAATGAATTTTTTTTGTATAAAAGGGCAGATTGCTAGAATGGCTTGACACTCTTGGTTTGTTATTTCTTCGGAGAAATATAGAGAGCCTAACCATTGTTTTTGGTCTGCCATTTTGTAAACACGTAAACAATAACAAACAAGCAAGCAAGCAAGCAAGCAAGCAAGCAAGCAAGCAAGCAAGCAAGCAAGCAAGCAAGCAAGCAAGCAAGCAACAAACAAACAAACAAAGACAGAAGCCCGTAATGATTTCACAATGCATCTGTTTCGTGTTTGTTAAATTTCTTGCTGATGTTCTAAGGCTTAAAGAATTGCGTAATGTGACAGCACTTGCATCAAAACTGGCTCGGAAACCGATAAGCTTTTCTTGACAATTATTCTCATTGAAACCCCTTTTCTAGTTCTACACACAATGGGCTAATAAAATCTGTGATCAGCCTCATTCATACACACAGATCCTTTTCATCCCAGTTCTAAGTTGTTTTTGTATCCGAATACACACCTCCCTCTCTCCCTCTTCTTCTTCTTCTCTCTTCTCTCTCTCTCTCTCTCTCTCCTCTGCTCTCTCCTCTCTCTCTCTCTTCTTCTCTCTCTCTCTCCTCCCTCACACCCTTCTTCTTTTCTTCTTCTCTCTCTCTCTCTCTCCCCTTCTCCCTTCTTCTTCTCCCTTTTCTCTTCTCACCCTTCTTCTCTTCTCTCTCTCTTCTCTCTCCCCCTCTCTCCCTTCTTCTTCTTCTTCTCTTCTCTCTCTCTTTCCCCCTCTCTCCCTTCTTCTTCTTCTTCTTCCCCCCCCCTTCTTCTCTTTCCCCCTCTCTCCCTTCTTCTTCTTCTTCTTCTCCCCCCTCTCTCTCTCTTTCCCCCTCTCTCCCTTCTTCTTCTTCTTCTCCCCCCCTCTCTCTCTCTTTCCCCCTCTCTCCCTTCTTCTTCTTCTTCTCCCCCCCTCTCTCTCTTTCCCCCTCTCTCCCTTCTTCTTCTTCTTCTCCCCCCTCTCTCTCCTCTTTCCCCCTCTCTCCCTTCTTTTTCTTCTTCTCCCCCCCTCTCTCTCTCTTTCCCCCTCTCTCCCCTTCTTCTTCTTCTCCCCCCCCTCTCTCTCTTTCCCCCTCTCTCCCTTCTTCTTCTTCTCCCCCCTCCTCTCTCTCTTTCCCCCTCTCTCCCTTCTTCTTCTTCTTCTCCCCCCCTCTCTCTCTCTCCTCTCTCTTCCCCTCTCTCCCTTCTTCTTCTTCTTCTCCCCCCCTCTCTCTCTCTTTCCCCCTCTCTCCCTTCTTCTTCTTCTTCCCCCCCTCTCTCTCTTTCCCCTCTCTCCCTTCTTCTTCTTCTTCTCCCCCCCTCTCTCTTTCCCCCTCTCCTTCTTTCTTCTTCCTCTCTCTTCTTCCCCCTCCTCTCTTCTCTTCCCCCCTCTCTCCCTTTCCCTTCTCTTCTTCTTCTTTCCCCCCCCTCTCTCTCTTTCCCCCTCTCTCCCTTCTTCTTCTTCTTCTCCCCCCTTCTCTCTCTCTCTTTCCCCCTCTCTCCCTTCTTCTTCTTCTCCTCCCTCTCTCTCTCTCTTTCCCCCCCTCTCTCCCTTCTTCTTCTTCTTCTCCCCCTCTCTCTCTCTTTCTTTCCCCCTCTCTCCCTTCTTCTTCTTCTTCTCCCCCCTCTCTCTCTCTCTTTCCCCCTCTCTCCCTTCTTCTTCTTCTTCTCCCCCCTCTCTCTCTCTCTCTTTCCCCCTCTCTCCCTTCTTCTTCTTCTTCTCTCCCCCCCTCTCTCTCTCTCTTTCCCCCTCTCTCCCTTCTTCTTCTCCCCCCTCTCTCTCTCTTTCCCCCTCCTCTCCCTTCTTCTTCTTCTTCTTCTCCCCCTCTCTCTCTCTCTTTCCCCCTCTCTCCCTTCTTCTTCTTCTCCCCCCCTCTCTCTCTTTTCCCCTCTCTCCCTTCTTCTTCTCCCCCCCCTCTCTCTCTCTCTCTCTTTCCCTCTTTCTCCCTTCTTCTTCTCTTCTTCTTCTTCTTCTCTCTCTCTCTCTCTCTCTCTCTCTCTCTCTCTCTCTCTCCTCACACTCTCTCAGTTTATTTACCACCTCCCCCCCCCTCTCTATCAGCATAAGTATTCTCATTTCATGATACATCGCCTTCGCTTTTTTATTTATTTATTTATTTATTTATTTATTTTGCCTTATGCACACGAAGACTTACGTGTCTATTTCATTTCTAGCCTGATATACAAATCTGTTTCTATGCATACATTTGTGTCAGATATTCATACAGGCAGCCATTAGTCATAATCACCACTTGTCTCTCCCTGCCCCCTGTCCCCCCCCCATCCCCCCGCCCCAGCCTCCTGCCTTGCTTGTATTTATTGCTTTTCTCACTTTCGTCTTTTCCAGTGAGTATATTTGTAATAATAATAATAACAATTACAATATTTATATAGCGCAAAATCTTGATAGAAATCAAATCTAAGCGCTGAACATACACATACGCACGCGCGCACACACACGCACGCACACACTCACACATGGCTATAAATGGGGAAAAAGAGTAAAAGCAATGGAAAATTATAGAGAGCATATTATATACAAATATATATTACAATGTGATTCCACTCCGAGTGGAGACAGGCTGCAGAGGGGATGAATGAGGTCAGGATTTCATGCAGAGGAGAAAAAGTGGGTTTTGAGAGCGGACTTGCTAATTTATGTTTGTACAGTTTATTTTTTGTATATAATTCGTTGAGTTTTAGTTTTCTATGGGAGAAAGGCGGTATTGTGGTACAAAAAAAAAAAATAGACAACAGCAGAAGGGCATCCAGGAGTCATGACCTGGATGTGGCCCGGCCCCCCGAGAGTGTAAGGAATTCAGGGCCGAAACACTTGTCTAAAGGGGGTTACTTCTCTGAAGACCTTCTGTTGTCTAGCTCTCCCTAGAGTTTCTTTCTACCTGCACATGGTCAGTCCATTGACTTCCGGGAATAGTTCGGAGGACATTCGGGAAAGACCGAAGGACACTGGGAAAGACTAGATCTGCGGGCTTTGTGGGTTGGCTTCCCACCTTGCCTTTGATAACATGCCACGAGTTTTTCAAATGAAAGATGCTCCCAGGATTCACCGAAAGGGGGAGAGAATGATGAATCCATCGGCACTGACTCCATCACGACTGGAAACGCACAACGGACCATGATTAATGACCAGTTGGAATTTCCGTGTGCGTGTGGAAGGAGATTCACCACCAAACGCGGCATGAAGATCCACAGGACAAAAATGGGCTGTTTGAAGACACATACGAACCAGCAGCAGCGCACTGCGATAGCAGGTGAGACGTTGGATGACCAAGGCCAGGAATTAAACCATAGTGCCAAGGACATCCACGCTGACGGTTCTGATGCGGATTTTGCACAAGCTCTTAACGCCAAACGTGGAAAACTCAATTTGCCGCCTGCCGGTGCAAAAGAACAATGGGAGAAATTAGATGAGGAACTTGTCCTTAAGCTGAATGCGCTAATAGGGAACAGTACGCTGGAACACAAACTTGACACATACGGAGACATCATATACTCTATCTGCAGGGACACTTATGGAGTGAAGCAGCCAAAGACAAAAACGCCTTCCCAGAAATCCAGAAGACAGCAACAGATGGAGAGCATCCGGAGGGAGAAAAGGAAGCTTAAAAAGCGAATGAAAACTGCCTCAGAATTCGAGAAGCAAGGGCTCCTGGAACTCTGGAAAGATCTGAAGGCCAAACACAATGCTCTCAGCAAAGTGGAATCAGCAAGGCGAAGAAAGAGCAAAAAGAAGAAGACTCAAGATCGTTTCTTCAAAGATCCCTTTGACTTTTCAAGAAAGCTGTTTGAACAACCCAAATCAGGGACTCTCACAGTGGGCAAGGAAACCCTAGAGCAGCATCTCAGGGAAACATATTCCGATTCTCAGCGCGAGGCACCACTTGAAATCCAGAATCTGGTTTGGCCTGCAGCGCCAGAAGGAAAATTCAATAACAAACCACCAACACTGGATGAAGTGAAGAACGTAGTAAAGAAAGCCAGAGCCAAGTCAGCACCTGGACCAAACGGAATACCATACCTGCTCTACAAGAAATGCCCAAAAGTGCTCGAGTGGCTCCACAAGATGATTCGATCAGCATGGAGGAACCAGAAGATCAGCGACCAATGGATGAGAGCTGAAGGAGTGTACATTCCGAAGGAGCAGAACTCCAGCAGCATCAATCAGTTCAGGCCAATATCACTTCTGAACGTCGAGGGGAAAATCTTCTTCTCTGTTATGGCAGCAAGATTGACAAAATACCTGACTGAAAACAAGTATCTGGATATGTCAGTCCAAAAGGGAGGCATACCAGGAATGCCTGGATGCTTGGAACATGCCACGTTGATTTGGGATGCCATCCAAAAAGCAAGAACAGAGAAGAGAGACATTGACGTAGTTTGGCTTGATCTGGCGAATGCATATG
>CM060314.1:90210717-90213217 GCA_030674185.1 Monoplex corrugatus
AGCGTTTTCTCCAAAATGGTTGCTAATCGACACGCATTGTCTACCACTCCGAGTAGAATAAGCAGACAGCTGACTTTGTGTTTAAATTTCCATTGCTTTTCCTCATTTATTATAATAATATCTGGTGCACAACTCACAAAATAAGGTCAGTAGTACAACTAATAAATCGTATGAAAAAAAAGGTTTTTCATTATAATAAGATTATCTGTGGAATAATCAATCAAGCACATAAACATAAACAAGCATTCATATATAAATACATCTGCCCTTTACATAGCAAAAAAAACGTAAGTGAAAATCTTTAAGTCTTTGAGATATAAGCTTTTAAAAATGCAAACTGCGCTGCAAAATTGGCTGCTCAAAATATACTTAGCACTGAGGAGTGCCGTTTCTGGAAAACTTGGCGGTCATAGAGTTAAAAAGAATTTGTGACCTCCCACCACGAAATCAGTCTTAACTAGCATTTGGGGCATTTTGAGACATACATATCACTGGAAAGTGTACATTCTGCTGATTATTTTGGTACTGGAATAAAGCTTGTACTCAAAAAAATGTAGAAGTTATGTATGTTTAAAGTCATTAAGTTGTATGACAGCCATTTTGAGAAAACGGCCTCTAAAGTTTTTGTGTGCTCACCTACACATTTTCCTTAAATTTCTTTATTTGATGGCTTTGACCCGGTTTGTTTCTAATTTTACCTGTCATTATCTGAAAGGTGTACCAAAGAGCTTTCCGTCAGTATATTACATGTGCGGGTACTGTACAGGTTACGGTTCATAATAAGAGACAAAAATAGATACTTTTGGTAGGAAACTGCGTTCTTTCTGCTGCGATCAGTGCATTAAAATACCATTTTAAATTGATTAATAATATTTTTTCAAGAACACAAATTCTGTGGGTGATAGATTATAGTCTACAGAAATCAATTTTGAGAAAAAGTCAAAACACCCCAGATACACCCTCAGTCACCTTTTCAGCTCCTTGTGCTGTTCAACTGACTGCGAGTTAAGACTGATTTCGTGGTGGGGGGTCACATTTTTTTTCAAAATAACCAATCAATGAATGGTTTAATTCATTTCACTCATGTACACAAACACGTATTCGTCTCTAAATCCCCATCCCCCACTCTCATCATTCACCTTGGTGTTGCCTATTCAAATCAGAAGCTAAACACACAGCCGGCAGCCATAACACCTGCCCATCAGTCAAAACGTACGTCAACTTCCATATTAGATGGCAAACTGACTGCAGACCTGTAGTCTGATATTTGACACCTGATATTCCAGTAACATGATATTAGCGTACACCAAGAAGTGCCCCCATGGCAGTGCTGACCCCCCGGTATTTATCCCGTCTTTTGTATGAACTTTTTTTTAAGCTAGGCTTTGTTGATTGCATGCGTATGCCTCGTGCATGAGTGCGCTGTGACTTGAATTGTCAACATTTGGTGCCGAATAAATACTGTAATTCTTCTTCTTCATCTTCTTTTTCTTCCTCTTCTTCTTCTTCTTTTAACCATTATTATTGTTGTTGTTGTTGTTGTTGTTGTTGTTGTTTGTTGTTGTTGCTGCTGCTGCTGCTGTTTTTTTTTTACATGGAAACTTGTCGAAACTTTGACTGCTTCCTGATTCCGTCGTAATCAATGGATGAATAAAGACGTACAGATTTCGCGTCAAAGACTACTGATGGTGACTGAGATCGGACATTGTTCAAAACATTGGTCACAGTTGGAAAGTTCCATAATCATATGCGCCATCACAAGACCTGCCAGTGACTATCTGACAAACTACTCAGGCCTAAACTCTAAACTATACTCTAAACTCTGTGCGCTGACAAGGTCTTGAAATGGGGGTTAGGGTTGGATGGGCCAATGATGGTTGGATTGTACTTAGGAAACTTTTCGGTCGACCCCACCAGAACGACTGGAGCAACAAGACAGGCAGCAAACAGAGTAGTTTTAAGACAGCCACAGCAATCAAGTGGTTAAGGCTGATTCCATCGGAAGGTCCTGGAATCGATCCTGACTGGAATTTCCCGCATGGCAGGTAAAGGGTTGTATCCAATCTCCCAGGTGAACACGTGTGAAGAAATGCCAGTTTCAGTTTCAGTTTGTCAAAATGACGTCTCAACGCTCGGAACGAATTCCATATGCACTAACGTCACAGGTGCCACGTGTATGGTGGTCATGGTTACAGCCTTAAGCCTGCGCATAAACCCATTAACTGGCCAGGTCCTGAGGAAGAAATGCCAGTGCTTTTAAACCCCCTTCATGAGTATACGCACGCACAACATCGCATATGCTGGTGGATAGGGTGAGGGAATCAAAGGGTTAAGTTTTTGTAGTTGGTGGATAGGGTGCGGAAGTTAAAGGGTGAAAGAATTCACTGAGAAAAACCGCTTCACTGTAACTTTCAGTAAAGAACCAATCTGACTGACTCACACTGACTTAAGACAACAAACACTATACATCACGTGAGTCCGATCATTCTCAACCAGCCAC
>CM060314.1:90220717-90235717 GCA_030674185.1 Monoplex corrugatus
AGTTTCTGACATATTTGCCTCATCATCATTACTGTATGAATTTTTTGTTAGCCTGTCAAAAAGTCCTATAGCGAATTACCTTTAAAATGTTATTTGACTTGTTCATTGTTGTGGTTAGTCAATTATTAGTTTTACTTTTTATTCATTTCTTCCGGATATTTACTAATTTTGTTTTTGTCAGTTTGTTTGTTTAAATCGATAATTATGGTAACATTATTTGTTAGTTTTACCTTCCCCTCTTCAAAACAGTTGTTTTCTGGATCATCTTTTCTCAAATTCAAAATTGACAATTTTCAAATATCTTCTTCACTCCTCCTCTATCACTCCCCCCCCCCCCTTTTTTTGTTTTTGTTTTTGTTTTTTTTTGTTTTTGTTTTTTTGTCTAAAATCACTTTAGTGAATAGACATTAAATCAAAGACCACCACCACACGCTCTCGTCCAAAAAGCACGTATGTGAATAGACGTTAAAAGAAATAACGAACGAACGAACAAACACACGCATTCACACACACACACTCACACACAATCACACACACATTCATACAAACACACATACATAAACATACTTACACACACACACACAGGTACACACACACACACACACACACACACACACACACACACACACACACACACACACACACACACACACACACACACACAGAGGCACACACGCACACACACGTACCCCTGGTCGATATAAAACAACCTCCCTTTAAAATAAGAGAACAGCAGAGTTATCCTCGACAGAGACATTATCTCCCCTGTTCAAACAACCGGACATCCTCCATTGTATTTTCTGTAAATTCAAACCACGCCCAACGATCCGCATAAAATCTGCTATTCCCACGCCAGTGTTAGAAATATGATAAAAATGATAGAAAAAATGAAATAAACATGAATGTCAGGCCATTTTAGCAATGTTTCACTTTGAGCATGTAGAGGCTTCAGTTGAAGCAAAACGACGTGTTCCGAGAACAAATGATGGACTTCACATTAATGAAAACATAATTATTTACATTAATGAAAACATAATTATTTACATTAATGAAAACATAATTATTTACATTAATGATAACATAATTATTTCAAACACTGTCTTTCAGAATTACCTGAGAAAGTGGTATTCATACGCTGTCCTAAAAAAGAAGGCTGATTTGAGGCATTTTGGGGGCCTATGATACCTCAACGTTTACATCTTTGACCAAACTTTGGAAAACATCCACCCTGAAACAGCCGATAAAATCTTGCTAACGCATTTGGTCATACACAGACAGACAGACAATAGATAGAGAGAGAGACAGACAAACAGACAGACAGAAACAGAGAGACAGAGAGAAAGAGAGAACAAGAAGAAGAAGAAGAACAAGAACAAGGGAGAGAAGAGAGAGAGAGAGAGAGAGAGAGAGAGAGAGAGAGAGAGCGAGCGAGCGAGAGAGAGAGAGAGAGAAGAGAGAGAGAGAGAGAAAGAGACAGACAGAGACAGAGACAAAGAGAGACTTTGAGAGAGAAAGAGAGACAGACAGACAGAAAGAGGAGAGAGAGAGAGAGAGAGAGAGAGACAGAGAGAGAGAAAATAGATAGAGAGATAGAGACAAAGAGAGACAGGACAGACAGACAGAGAGACAGAGAGAGACAAAGACAGAGAGAGATAGAGACAGAGACAGAGACAGACAGAGACAGAGATAGAGACAGAGAGACCTCTAGGAGTTTATCAAATAATCTCTTTGATAAACGCAAGAGGTGTGTTAACAAAGCACACACATAATTTTGCTTGCTGCAAGCTAGCTAGTCCCTGACGGATTGCGTTTTTTACGCACACAATAATATAAATCTGGCATGCGAAAACAGACGACACCGCTGGGAGCGTCAGGGAAAGGAGTTTCAAAGGGTACGAGATATTTGATGGTGAATCTGTTTACTGAAACGTTTTTATTGTTATTATTGCCGTCGTTGTTGTTATTGTTGTTGTTGTTGTTGTTGCTGCTGTTCTTGTCGTCGTCGTTTTCGCCACCGTCATCATCATCATCATCATCATCATCATCACCATCACTATCACCATCATTATTAATTTTGATATTATTATTATTATCATATTATTATTGTTGTTATTATTATTATTTTCATCATAATTACAATTATACATCAGACTTGTATAATGCTATTCTTTAAACTCACTTGTACTCAGTACACTTCACACATAATCAGACTTTTTAAGTGGAGCACGGAGAACTCTAGCCATTAGGCAATCTGACCACGCTGTACGATAGTTTAGTGGGCGTGCATGCTGCATGAATCTGTGTTTCCATAAGGCAGTCTCTGACATGACTTGGAGAATCTTGAAGTGCGTATTTGATATTCTGCATGCGTTAACACACTAAGGGGGTTTAGACACTGATCATCATCATCATGTGCCCTGCTGCATGGCGTTGGCTATCAATGGCTCTCCATACGAATATATCCCTTCTCGCTGCAAATAAATCTACCACCCTCTCCGTCCTTAGCCACCCTGCAAGTCCGTCTAATATTTTCTCCCTGGGTCTGCCTGGTGTTCCTTTTCCCTCCAGCTTTCTTGTTGTGACCAGGTGTTCTAATTTTTTTGCCTCATAAAATGTCCTACAAAAGTTGCTGGTATTTTTCGAATCTTCTTTATTCATGATCTTCCTGCGTCTGCCTCCTTCAAGACTTTCTCGTGTTTGTTTTCTTTGCAGTCCATGGAACTCTCAACATTCTTCTTAGAAACCAGTTTTGTTCTGACTTTGCGTGTTTGACTGTCCACGCTTCACAACCGTATAACATTATCGGTTCTGTATAGCATTCAAGAACTCTCTTCCTGATGTTAGTTGATAGGCATTTGTTGGTAAGAACGCTTTTCATCGTCTTGAATGCTTAGACACTGACAGTATAAACACATGCTGACCAGCAACACCGGAAACATCTCCAGCCTTTAGGCACTAGGCGGAGGTTTGTGGGCGGATTGAATCTGGGACTTTCTGATTGAAAGTCTGACATTTACCCACTTGACTACGGCGTACGTCAAGAATGTTAAGCGTTTAATTTTAGTCCCATCCAATGTTCCATAGAGCAATATTACAGAATGTTAACGTTTAATTCTATCTAGTCCCATCGCTTGTCCTTTATAGAATGCTAGCGTTTAATTCTATCTAGTCCCATCGCTTGTCCTTTATAGAATGCTAGCGTTTAATTCTAGTCTAATCGCGTGTCCTTTACAGCAAGATTATAGAATGTTAGCGTTTAATTCTATCTAGTCCCATCCAGTGTCCTTTACAGCAAGATGACAATGTCAGGGTGTACTTCTAGTCCCATCCAGTGTCCTTTACAGCAAGATGACAATGTCAGGGTGTACTTCTAGTCCCATCCAGTGTCCTTTACAGCAAGATGACAATCTCAGGGTGAACTTCTAGTCCCATCCAGTGTCCTTTACAGCAAGATGACAATCTCAGGGTGTACTTCTAGTCCCATCCAGTGTCCTTTACAGCAAGATGACAATGTCAGGGTGTACTTCTAGTCCCATCCAGTGTCCTTTACAGCAAGATGACAATGTCAGGGTGTACTTCTAGTCCCATCCAGTGTCCTTTACAGCAAGATGACAATGTCAGGGTGTACTTCTAGTCCCATCCAGTGTCCTTTACAGCAAGATGACAATGTCAGGGTGTACTTCTAGTCCCATCCAGTGTCCTTTACATCAAGATGACAATGTCAGGGTGTACTTCTAGTCCCATCCAGTGTCCTTTACAGCAAGATGACAATCTCAGGGTGTACTTCTAGTCCCATCCAGTGTCCTTTACAGCAAGATGACAATGTCAGGGTGTACTTCTAGTCCCATCCAGTGTCCTTTACAGCAAGATGACAATGTCAGGGTGTACTTCTAGTCCCATCCAGTGTCCTTTACAGCAAGATGACAATGTCAGGGTGTACTTCTAGTCCCATCCAGTGTCCTTTACATCAAGATGACAATGTCAGGGTGTACTTCTAGTCCCATCCAGTGTCCTTTACAGCAAGATGACAATCTCAGGGTGTACTTCTAGTCCCATCCAGTGTCCTTTACAGCAAGATGACAAGCTCAGGGTGTACTTCTAGTCCCATCCAGTGTCCTTTACAGCAAGATGACAAGCTCAGGGTGTACTTCTAGTCCCATCCAGTGTCCTTTACAGCAAGATGACAATGTCAGGGTGTACTTCTAGTCCCATCCAGTGTCCTTTACAGCAAATGACAATCTCAGGGTGTACTTCTAGTCCCATCCAGTGTCCTTTACAGCAAGATGACAATGTCAGGGTGTACTTCTAGTCCCATCCAGTGTCCTTTACAGCAAGATGACAATGTCAGGGTGTACTTCTAGTCCCATCCAGTGTCCTTTACAGCAAGATGACAATGTCAGGGTGTACTTCTAGTCCCATCCAGTGTCCTTTACAGCAAGATGACAATGTCAGGGTGTACTTCTAGTCCCATCCAGTGTCCTTTACAGCAAGATGACAATGTCAGAGTGTACTTCTAGTCCCATCCAGTGTCCTTTACAGCAAGATGACAATGTCAGGGTGTACTTCTAGTCCCATCCAGTGTCCTTTACAGCAAGATGACAATGTCAGGGTGTACTTCTAGTCCCATCCAGTGTCCCATGCAACGAGATAAAAGAACGTCAGCGTTTAATTCTAGTCCCATCCAGTGTCCTATGCAGCAAGATTACCGAGCGTTTGCAATTAATTTTAGTTCCATTCATTGTTTGTACAGCTAGATTACAGAATGTTAGCGTTTAATTCTAGTCCCATCCAATGTTCCATACAGCAATATTACAGAATGTTGGCGTTTAATTCTGTCTAGTCACATTTCGTGTCCTTCATAGCAAAATTGTAGAATGATAGCGTTTAATTCTAGTCCCATTCAGTATCTATACAGCAAGCTTACCGAATGTTGGCGATAATTCTATCTAGTCCCAATCCAGTGTCCTTTATAGCAAGATTATAGAATGTTAGCGTTTACTTTTAGTCCCATTCAGTATCTATACAGCAAGATCATCGAATGTTAGCGTTTAATTCTAGTCCTATCTAGTGTCTATATAGCAAGATCATCGAATGTTAGTGTTTAATTCTAGTCCCATTGTGAGTCCTATGCAGCAAGATTACAAAATAATAGCGTTTGATTCTAGTCCTACCGAGCACCCTGTACAAAAAATTACAGAACGATAGCGTTTAATCCAAATCCTATCCAGTGTCCTATACAGAATGTTAGTGTTTAATTTTAGTCCCATCCAGCGTCTAAAACAGCAAGATTACTGGACGTTAGCGTTCGAATTCTAGTCCCATCCACTGTCCTATGCAACAAGATTACCACTACCGTGATTATAAATATACTCACAGGATTTTAGCCAAGCAATGCTGCACAATGACAGGATGGCCGTTGAACATACACATCGTGATCTGTGGAAGCAGACGACACTACTGGGAGTCGTGATGAAAGCGGCTTCAAAGGGGACAGGACCCTGTGTTTGACGAACCGGTCATAGAAGACAGCGACGCGGTTGAAGAATCGGTTTCTTTTTGTTGCTTGAAATGATTTTGATGTAGTTCATGCAGAAGATTGTTTGCTTTTACTATAACTGGTCAGGTTTGTCTTATTTGTTTGTGTGTGTTTGTGTGTGTGTGTGTGTGTTGTGTTGTGTGTGTGTGTGTGTGTGTGTGTGTGTTGTGTGTGTGTGTGTGTGTGTTTTGTGTATGTGTGTGTTTGTGGTTGTGTGTGTGTGTGTGTGTGTGTGTGTTGTGTGTGTGTTTGTGCGTGTGTGTGTGTGTATGTGTGTGTGTGTGTGTGTTGTGTGTGTGTGTTTGTGTGTGTGTGTGTGTGTGTGTGTGTGTGTGTGTGTGTGTGTGTGTGTGTGTGTGTGTGTGTGTGTGTGTGTTCGTTATTTCTTTTAACGTCTATTCACATATGTGCTTTTAGACGAAAAATAAATAAATAAATAAATAGACAACTAAATAAATAAATAAAATAAAACAAAACAAAAATGAATGGACAAATAAACAGATAAATGAATAAATATTTATAATACTTTTAGTGTAACTGGTCAGGTTTGTCTTATTTGTTTGTTTGTGTTTGTGTTTGTGTGTGTGTGTGTGTGTTTGTGTGTTCGCGTGTGTTTGTGTGTGTGTGTGTGCGCGTATGTGTGTATGAGTGTGTGTGTTGTGTTGATTAATGTAACTGTTGTTGTCGTTTTTGTTGTTGTTGTTGTTGTTCCCTAGTCTATAAGTTTTTGTTCAGTTTCCTTGTTTTCTTATTTTACATGTACCAAGATTATTCCAGTGATAGGCTGATACATTGCCAGTATAAAATATAGACTACGTAAAACATAGGCTAGGTAAAGCCTCAGGACCTGGCCAGCTCATGGGTTTATGTGCAGGCTTAAGGCTTGTGCCATGATCACCATAAATATGGCACCTGTGACGTTAGTGCATATGGAATTCATTCCGAGCGCGGAGACGTTATATTGAGAAACTGAAACTGAAACTGATACCTTGTTTTGTGTTCTTGCAGATTTGATGTTTTTTTTGTTTTTTGTTTGTTTTGTTTTGTTTTGTTTTTGTTTGGGGGAGTTTATTCTTTTGTTTGCTCGATTCTTTTATGCTTTCTTCGGTTCTTGAATTTCATCCGTAAGTATACAGTTATGAACATGACAGTTAAACAGAAAAATACATGGACACTATTGAGTTGGATAGTATTAAATCACTCTTTGCTTATTTTGTAAAGGAAAATAAAAGGTGACGTTCACAACTCCAAATTCACATTTCCACCAAACAACCAATTACATGTAGGCTTATTCCGTGTTGGCCCATAAAAACCTAACGTAGCGCTAAACGGTCCGCATTTGGTACATTTTCATATTGTAAGTTTGCAAATGGACTGTAAGAAAACCGTAGGGCTTTAGCCAGTGACGGCTCAACATGTCCCTGGTGGGTCCATCTGACACCCAACATGATGGAAATGCAGCACGTGGGAGCAGACGATACTTCGAGGGAATGGAGAAAAAGATCGATTTACAGGAATGGGATTCCGTTCTCGTTAAAAACTGACCAAAACAGACGATGGGCGATTTGTGAGAACTTGTGGTGGTTTTTGTGTGCAGAACCTGTTTTCCTTGAATGACTGTTTACTTTGGTTCTGTGGTTTGGATAGGTCAGTTGGTTGGCTGGTTGCTTATTTCCCTTGAGGTTCTCTTTGATTTGATTCGCACGAGTTTGATTGTCGGTTTGTCGTCTCTTTGTATGGGAAAACTTGTTTTTTTCCCCAGTCAAATGATGCCCCAGGCAAGGGGAAACTGAAATACAGAAAGATGTGCGAGCAGCTGACTTGGATCGTCCAAAAGAATTATTGTCGCTTTATTTTGTAAAGAAAGAATACTAACACATATTCATTATTTTTCGATTTCAACGTTCCAACGGTCACCACACATCCCAATTTTAGGGTAGCAGGCAAACACACACTACACACACACACACACACACACACACACACCACACACACACACACACACACACAAAAAAGGGAACAGGAGCAGAGACGAAAAAAGAAGGCAGAGAGAGGAGAGAGAAGAGAGAAGAGAGAAGAGAGAGAGAGAGAGAGAGGAGAGAGAGAGAAATGATAGAAACGCGCAGGTAATGGTAACAAACGACAACGAAAAGAAGGTAACAACGCAAAAGACTGCTGCTTTCGTTAATTCGTGGTAACTGGAGACGTGACCTCTCCAAACAGACCACACTACCTTGTTTAAAATACACGCAATTAAAAACAAATTCTGAAACGAAACTGACAACACTCCACCATAACAGTTCCTTCTGTCCAGGAAAGTGATGACAGTACAGTACTGTACTTTCTGAGTCAGTCAAGAACCCAGGCGTTGTTCTTGAAGCACATCTCCCTGTCCAGAAGTTCATCACCCGGAAGTGTCAGTCACGATGCTAGACAGTCACCTGCCACGTTTCAGTTCTATTCGCCGGTATTTTGTTTTCAGCATTAGCAGCATCTAAACTCACGAACTTCTCTTGCCTCATATCGATTGTTGTAACTCTCTGTTCTCTCTGGCTTTCCTACTTATTCTGTAACACGCTTCCAGCATATTCGTGACCCGCTCTGACTAAAGGTACAATAAGTCGGGCGAGGCCTTCTGCTGCTGTGGGCTGAAAACTCTGAACAGGGACAATTTTGTCAATTTTGAGTTTTCTTCATTGTCATGCTCTGTAACCACTTTTACATCATGTCCTAACACAATAAAGTCAAATTTAATCGATAAGAATAATTTTTTGGGTTTTAATGTGTGGTAAGTGCTACTATCTGGCCGCTGAAAGCTGCCCAATCACCCCATTTTGGTGATTAAAGTACACTTTCTTAAATTTATTTTTCTTTTTGTTGTTTTGGATAGATAGACAATTAAGTAAACAAGGGAAGTATATGGAATTTCAGCTGATTTGGTTGATATTTAATGCATGTTGCTAAGGAGTTTTCTGATCATACCTTTCAATTCAGGCCTATTCTCTTCAACACTGTTTTTCTCAAAATGGCTGACTTGACCCCTCTCATCTTTGAAAGCCCATAACTTTTTTGTTTTTGTAGCCTGACACTCATCTTTAGTACCATTTGAAAGCTGAGATTCTAAACTTTATAGTGATACCATAACCCGAAAATGCCTAAACTGAGACTTATTGTGCCTTTTGTGAGAATGGGTCACATTTGAGGTCTACGGCCCATCCTGCCCTTTGTAAAAAGAGACGTGATCATTTCACTCCCTTGCTTCAGCTCATCCACTGGTTGCCTGTTATTCAGAGAATCCCATACTAAAATCAACGCACTCTGCTAGTAGCGTGTTATTGGTATCGCACCTATTCATCATTGCAATCACCTCCGTATGTATACCCCTACCCAACCTTTCCGCTCATGGGTTTATGTGCAGGCTTAAGGCTTGTGCCATGATCACTATACATGTGGCACCTGTGACGTTAGTGCATATGGAATTTATTCAGAGCGCGGAGACGGCATCTTGAGAAACTGAAACTGAAACTGAAATCTGCTTCTGACACTATTTGTTTAAACATTTCTCGATACAACTGTACATCAGTCGGTCATCATTCGTTTTCTGTGTCCGGTACGTGCAATAGGAGTGAGTTCCCCTGTCTCCTCGTCTGTCACATTCTCTGTCTCTCTTCCAGTCTAACTTAAAGACATATCTTTTGGTCCAGCAGTGATTTTCGTGTGTCTCTTCGTTAGCCACATTCTCTGTCTTCCTTCAAGTCTAACTTAAAGACAGATCTTTTTGTCCAGCAGTGATTTCTGCCTGTACGCACCCATCCCTTCGTCCCAGTTCCCCTGTCTTCCACCTCTTGGTATGCACGTGCTTTGTACCTTTATTGTTATTGTTATTTTGTTAAAGCCCAGCCGGCTGCGTACAGCCATATCAGCTATAACCGTTTCTAAACATACACAGTACTTCAACAGAAAATAAAGAAAATGATGGGAGTGTGCACTTTAATTTGATTTATACAATTAGATTTAGAGCCCTATAAATATTATCATTATAACAATTATCATCATTATCATTATTGTTATCATTACTGTTATCATTGTTATCATCATAGTCATCATCATCATCATTTTTGTTATTACTATTACTGCTTAGTAAGTCTGACAGAAAACAACGAACAGTTAACATTACAGCATGTTCTAATCGGTACACAGCATGGCCAACACTTCAGAACAGACATCCGACGAACGTAACACCTGTTATAAGACAGTGTAAGTAGCTAAATTGTGTACTGGTACTGAAAAACAGAGAGAGATCAACAGCCCGTTTATTTCTTGTGGGAAGGAATTAGAAACTTTTTGACTGTATAAAGTAAATGTACCAGGCACAATATCGATTATGTAAGGCATAAACATAAAAAGACACCGTGTAGTTCATTACGACCGCCGTGCATTTGCCCTGCTCCCCATCTTCTTCTCCATTGCAATGGCGTGTGTTCGCCGCCCATTTATCATCATGATGTGCCCTACCGCATGACATTGGCGATCATAGCCCTCCATACGAATTTATCACTTGTCACTGCAAATACGTCTCCCACCCTCTCTGTCTTCATCCATTCGGCAAGTCCGTCCAATATTTTCTCCCTGGGTCTATATGGGAGCTCTTTTTCCATCCATCTTTCACATTGTAAGTGCTCTAATTTCTCTTACCTCATAAAATCTCCTATAAATGTTGCTTGTCTTTTCCTAATCTTCTTCAATAAAGTTCTTTTTCGTCTGCCTCCTTCAAGACTGTCGCGTTTGTTTACCTTGTTGTCCATGGAACTCTTAACATTCTTCTTAGAAACCACATTCAGCTGCCTGAATCTTGTTTCAACTTTGGTACCCAAAATACCACTACACCAAAATTCATGTAATCGAAGTCCCAGTACAGTGCCAAGACTTTCAGAGGAGCCAGTAATTTCAAGCCGCTGCGGGCTCACCACCAGAGAAAACACTGCACTGCTGTAGAATTTTTAGTGGAGTTCAACGGTGCCTGTTCTTATCCAATGTACGCAGGGTATTGCCTACTACCTCCCCCATCAACGACAGTAATCACCTAGTCGTGCGGCCAGACTGAGAAAGGAACCCCTCGGTAAGGATGCCATCACAACGTCCTTCCAGAGGCAATTCCCAGGAAGTACTGATACTACAGAACCCAACTGACTTTATCTCATGCATAGAGAAGTGGCAAGGGAAACCGATACTGAAGTCACCACGAGAGCAGGGCTTACGTGTAAAAAGCCTCAAGTCCCTGAAAATTTTCATGACACAGACATAGTTTCGTGACAATGAGGATGATACTCTGCATGTATGGAATTCCGTTTTGTACTGAGAGTGCGTGATAAAGCTGTACTCCATAGGTTCAAAGATCAGATATCATGGCGTTAACCAGGCCCAAAAGATACAGACACCTGTGGTGCTGGTCTTGAAAGCTGATTAAAACCCTCAATGACCACGCATATCTGTACGGTTTCAGTCTTCTCACTGAGGACACATCACACTTAATACTGGGTAAAACT
Organism: Monoplex corrugatus; assembly: GCA_030674185.1. NCBI lineage: Eukaryota > Metazoa > Mollusca > Gastropoda > Littorinimorpha > Ranellidae > Monoplex > Monoplex corrugatus. The sequence goes on from CM060314.1 coordinate 90,231,800, forward strand.
GACTGGGACCAGAATAATCAAACAAAGATTCCTTAACAAGACTGATGGAATTCATGAGAATCTCATTAACTGTCAAGGACAAGGTCAAGAATCATACTTCGTCATCTCATGTTGTATCTTCACATCAATGGTATGTTCATTCAAAATCCACGTCATGTTAAAAGAATAAAGGACACACAGATATCCAACTTACAAAAACCCCAAAAAACTTTCACTTAAAATGCATCTTGCACATATGACCAAAATCAATAGTTCTGATCTCATAAAACCTAAAAGTCTACACACTGATTTGCATACACACACAAGCACACATACAAACACACATGTAAATGCATGCACATGAACACACACACGCACACATACGCGCTTGCGCGCAACCAACAGTAGGTGATACTCACCAGGAAAGGTGAAATATAATATCACAAAAGAGCCAGAAAATCAGGCAAAAATCTGAAACGTTTCTCATATTGTTGAGCTCACTGACAGTTCCTGCTGTCACAGCCCTCCATCAACCCATTCATAATAACACTTTGATGTAGCTCAGATGTTTAGGGAAGACCTCAAACTGATGGATGCCTTCTGGAACATCGCTTTAATTGTGATGTCGCAATAGAACATATTTGGCGAAAATCCTAGTTTCAGTTAAACTCACACAAGAAAGTCTACACGTATATACGTATATTTCTGGGAAAATCAAATTTTGGTGAAACAGTCCAATATCCTGATGTCACTTAAGCCTAAGACCATGTCCAGTTGTTCGAAATAAGACACAGACTTTTTTTCTACGTCCTTGAAAACATGATGTGAAACAAGGACCACATGATGTGACACAAGGACCACATGATGTGACACAAGGACCACATGATGTGACACAAAGACTATCAAAAAATGTGAAAGGCGTTTATGTCCCTGTTTGACGAGAGTGTTTTCGTCGACTCATTGTTTTCATAGAATGATGTTCAAACGTTTGGTTAATTTAACCAGCCATTGACGCAGAGATTTCCGAAAGTTCCATCACTGAATCATCGTTGAAATAAGTTCCAAACTCCAGCTTACACATTATGAACACTCCAGCAACACACAACGGTTCTTCTGAATCGTACCGCGACGTTTTCACAGAAAGAAAAACCTTTACAGCAAACTTGACACACAATTCATAGCCGGCATTCACTGTTATCTTATACACGCTTCACACTTCTGTTACATGTCAAAATGTCAGCAATGAACACGATCACCCACAAGACATTGACTTAGAAAACAAAAACTAGTTACGCCCACGGTCGCATAGAGGGGAATCACTGTTAGCTTAAAACACACATGCACGCACACACACACACACCAGCCCTCTGTGTCTGGAGAGATCGTTGTTTGTGGCCAGACAGCTGTGCTGTGGTTTGGAAGGAGAACCTTTCGCGCGCGCTTCACGTGCAGAGTCAGTGTGTGACTGTGTACAGGGCATGACTGGACGCTGCTTGCTTTTGTGTGTATGTTATGATATTGTTTGTTTTCTGTGTGTATATTATGATATTGTTTGTTTTTGTGTGTATGTTATGATATTGTTTGTTTTTGTGTGTATGTTATGATATTGTTTGTTTTTGTGTGTATGTTATGATATTGTTTGTTTTTGTGTGTATGTTATGATATTGCTTGCTTTTGTGTGTATGTTATGATATTGTTTGCTTTTGTGTGTATGTTATGATATTGTTTGTTTTTGTGTGTATGTTATGATATTGTTTGTTTTTGTGTGTATGTTATGATATTGTTTGTTTTTGTGTGTATGTTATGATATTGGTTGTTTTTGTGTGTATGTTATGATATTGCTTGTTTTTGTGTGTATGTTATGATATTGTTTGTTTTTGTGTGCATGTTATGATATTGTTTGTTTTTGTGTGTATGTTATGATATTGCTTGTTTTTGTGTGTATAGTATGGTAGTGCTTGCTTTTGTGTGTATGTTATGATATTGTTTGTTTTTGTGTGTATGTTATGATATTGTTTGTTTTTGTGTGTATGTTATGATAGTGTTTGTTTTTGTGTGTATGTTATGATATTGTTTGTTTTTGTGTGTATGTTATGATATTGTTTGTTTTTGTGTGTATGTTATGATAGTGTTTGTTTTTGTGTGTATGTTATGATAGTGCTTGTTTTTGTGTGTATGTTATGATAGTGCTTGTTTTTGTGTGTATGTTATGATAGTGTTTGTTTTTGTGTGTATGTTATGACAGTGTTTGTTTTTGTGTGTATGTTATGATATTGCTTGTTTTTGTGTGTGTATGTTATGATATTGCTTGTTTTTGTGTGTATGTTATGATATTGTTTGTTTTTGTGTGTATGTTATGATATTGTTTGTTTTTGTGTGTGTGTTATGATATTGTTTGTTTTTGTGTGTATATTATGATATTGCTTGTTTTTGTGTGTATGTTATGATATTGCTTATTTTTGTGTGTATGTTATGATATTGCTTATTTTTGTGTGTATGTTATGATATTGCTTGCTTTTCTGTATCATGTATTATTACTCGTTTTTTCTGTAGTTTGTATCAGTTTCAGTTTCAGTTTCACAATATGACGTCTCGAAGCTTTGGAACGAATTCCATATGCACTAACGTCACAGTGCCATGTGTATGGTGATCATGGCACATGCCTTGAGCCTGCACATAAACCCACGAGTCTGCCAGGTCCTGAGGGCCTACCTAATCTATGTTTTACCTTCTGTATATCTTATACTGGTGTTTTATCAGCCTTTCGCTGGAATAATCTTGGTTACATGTAAATGGTTGTGTATGTGCGTATCTTACCTTCAAAAAAGGAACAATCGTTGCATGCTCCTGTGTTTGTATTATGTTATTGCATGCTTCAGTGTTCGTATTTTATTATGACATACCTCTGTGTCTATATATCATAGTATTGCTTTATCTCTGCATAATCCATTGTTCCTTGTTTCTTTGTACATTGCTTGTTTTGTGTTTATATTATGCTGTTTCGTGAGTCTCTATATAATATAATGCTGCATGTTTCTACATGTATGTGTGTTATAGTACCACATACTTCTGTGTTATATTGCTAACCATGTAGTACTAACCAGTGGGCGACAGGACAGGATGCTGCTGGTAATGTTGTTTGTATTTGTGTGTTTCTCTTTCATCTTGTACTTCTTCGTCTTTGACTCTCAAGGACTGGCACGGCTTTAAATTTCTTCTTCATTTTTTGTTCCTACTTAAATCTTCTTTCTCTCTTTTCTTTTGTCTGTTTGCCAGCCTGTCTGCGAGTCTGTCTGTCTGTCTGTGTGCCTTCTATCTGTACCTCTCTTTCTTTCTGTGAGTTCTGTAGGAGGGATAGATAGATAGGTAGATAGATATGTAGATAGATAGATAGGCAGATAGACAGATAGACAGACAGACAGATAGATAGATAGATGGATAAATAGAGAGATACATACTGTAGATAGTTAAGTGGATGGCTGGATGGCTGGATGGAAAGAGAGAGGCAGACAGACAGACAGACAGAAAGACAAAGAGACAGAGAGAGACAAAAAGAGAGAGAGAGAGAGAGAGAGAGGGGGAGAGACAGAGACAAACAGACAAATAGAGACAGACAAACAGAGACGGAGACACACAGACAGAGATAGACAGACAGACAGAGACAGACAGACAGACAGAGACAGGGACACAGACATGGACAGAGACAAATCGACAGAGACAGACAGAGACAGACAGACAGAGAAATAGAGAGAGAGAGAGAGAGAGAGAGAGAGAGAGAGAGAGAGAGAGAGAGAGAGAGAGAGAGAGAGAGAGTCACACCCCCACATCACAACTGGAAAAAAAAGTCTTCAGAGCACGTCATGATAAAACACTGAACTGAAACACAGACACGCAAATAAATCACACGCCCCAGCTGCAATCTTTGGATCCTGTTTTTTT
>CM060314.1:90250717-90258217 GCA_030674185.1 Monoplex corrugatus
CGCACGCACACACACACAGACACACACACACACACACACACACACACACACACACACACACACACACGCACACACACACACACACAGAGTGATGCAAGGCATACACAAATATTGATGAAACACACACACAAAGATTGCTTTCTCACACAATCATCATATGAGTTCACTATGGAGAACAATGTAGACGGCACCTAGGACAAGGAGGTGAAATTATCAATACAGTCTGAAGAGAATTTCTTTTAGCCTTCTTAAAAGAGGACATTAATAATAATAATAATTACAATATTTATATAGCTCAAAATCTTGATAAAATCAAATCTAAGCGCTGAAGCAGACACACACGCAGGCACGCACGCACGCACACACACGCACGCACACACACAGACACACACACACACACACCCACACACACGCATGGCTATAAATGGGGAGAAAGAATAAAAGCAATAAAAGCAAGAATAAAAGCAATGGAAAATTATAGAGAGCATAGCATACAATTATATATTATAACCATGTGATTCCCTCCGAGCGGAGACAGGCTGCAGAGGGGAGGGTTGAGTGAGGTTAGGATTTTATGCAGAAGAGAAAAGGTGAGTTTTGAGAGCGGACTTGAAGGAGACAAAAGTAGGTTGCTGACGGACTGAGAGAGGAAGTTTGTTCCAGGAGAGTGGACCAGAAACAGAGAAGGCTCGTGGACCATAGGTATTGAGCTTAGTGCGTGGAAAGCGAAAAGTCAGAGGATCGGAGGCAGAGCGGAGGGTACGTGAGGGAACATAGATCTCAAGTAGGCTTGACAGGTAATGGGGGGCTGTGTTATTGAGGCTTTTGTAGCACATGGTGTCTAGTTTGTACTGTATGCGCTTTGATACAGGGAGCCAGTGAAGTTGTGCCAGGAGAGGAGATATGTGGTCAGCTTTTTTCTTTTTGAGTACAAGGCGTGCAGCATTGTTTTGAATGCGCTGTAGGATGTGAATGGTGGAGGCAGGAAGACCAGACAGGAGTGAATTGCAATAGTCAATGCGAGACATTATGAAGGAGAGAACGAGTTTTGCAGTTGTTTCGACAGAGAGATACTTCCTGATCAGCTTTATACGATGGAGATGATAGTAGCAGGATCTGGCAGTTTGAGAAACAAAGTTGTTGGAGAGGGTAGAGTCAATGCAGACACCAAGGTTTTTAGCTGAATCAGAAATTGGGACTGATGTGTTACATAATGGGAGAGAAAGAGGAGGCAGCTGAGAAAGTTTCTGACGGGTGCCAATGAGGATAGCTTCTGTTTTGTCGTCATTAAGCTGAAGTCTATTGTGTGTCATCCAGTTCTTAATGTCCGAGTAACACTCAGTGGTGCGAGTCAACAGGCGCTGTATATTATCAGGTGAGTCACTGTCTTGAAGTTGGGTGTCATCAGCATAGAAGTGGTGTTTTATAGAATGGGAGTTGATGATGGTGGACAGGGGGGAGGTGTAAAGAGTGAAAAGAACAGGGCCAAGGACAGATCCTTGTGGAACACCACAGGTCAGGTATGCAGGTTGAGAGTAAGTGCCATTGATGAGAACGGTTTGTTTTCTGTTTGATAGGTATGAAGTGAACCAAGACAGAGCAATGTCAGAGATGCCAAAAGTATGATGAAGTCTAGAAAGGAGAATACCATGATCAATGGTATCAAAGGCTGCAGACAGATCAAGGAGTGTGAGGAGAGAGACTTTGCCATTGATTTCAGGGGACGAAAGGAAACGAGATCGATTGTTTTGGTGCGTAGAAGGAGAATGAACCTTCACACAAGTATTGGTCTTTACAAGTGGAACGCAGAGCATGTGATTTTCTGATACTATAGAGCTGTCTGATTGTTGTTTTGTTGAGTTTAAAGTCCTACAACTCTAAGATTATTTAAGGACCAGCAACATGTATAGGACATTTTATTGAGGAAAGGGGAATTAGAGCACCTGGTCATAACAGGAAAGCTGGAGTGAATGAGAACACCAGGTAGAGCCAGGGAGAAAATATTGGACGAACTTGCAGGGTGGCTCAGGACAAAGAAGGTGGAGAGAAGTACTTGCAGCGACAAGGGATAGATTCGTATGGAGGGCCATGATCGCCAACGCAATGCGGCAGGGAACACGATGATGATGATGAGCTACAAGAATGTTGCTCTAAGAAGCCTTGAATCATTTTGGTTGCTCTGTGAGATACCGATGCTATCGTGGGATTCTCTAATGTTTAAAAAACAAAGCAAATACATACAGCTGTCTGGAAGACAAGGAGACCAGAAATACAGACAGGGATGGTTTTGGAAGACACTTTGTCACGCAGAATTGACACTTTGTCGTCTATCAGTGTTTGGATTGGGAGCCACTGAAGTTTATAAACGAGAGCCGACCATGAACTTATTTGCGAGCTTTTAAAACTAGTTGTGCAGTACATTTTTGAAACTAAGTACTGCTGGCCAACATGTTTGCCTTACTGTTTCACGACCATCAAGCCACTGGACCCTCCATCTACATGCCTTGGTCGAGAGGTCAGCTGATAAGGTGACAGCGATACGTTGGCAAAAACTAATACATTTCATTTGGAGGCCATCCAGACTCAGGAAAAGGGTCACTGTTCACCGAATTGTATTTTCAACACCAGGAAAAAAAATCAAGAAAGAAAATGGTGCCACGCGGAACAAAGAGTTCATTTCTATACCTTTTTCTGGCGTGTATTCTGACACCAGCAATGACGTTAGAGAAACGTTCGGATGACGCCAGTTTCCAAGCTCTGATGACGTTAGTTCAGAAACAGGAGAAAGTGATAGAACAGCAGACAGCCAGTCTGACCAGCTTACAGGAACAGGTCAGTTTACTGGTGTTGGAATTTGACCAACGTCAGTTTGGTGTTTTACCGTGGAGTTCAGTTTTGTTTTGTGTTATTCTTTTCTGTTCTTGTTACTTTGTTGGTGTTTTGATGGTTCTATGCATGATACACACATACATACACACACACACACACACACACACACACACACACATATATATATATATATATATATATATATATGTATATATATATATACATGTCTATCTATCTATCTATCTATCTATCTATCTATCTATATCTATCTATCTATCTATGTATCTATATCTATCTATCTATCTATCTCTGTGTGTGTTTGCATTTGCGTGTTTGTGTGTGTGTGTATGTGTATGCCTGTCTGTCTGTGTCTGAGCCCCGTCTCTGTGTGTCTGTGTGTAAGGAAACAAAAAGAGAAATATATCATGTACATGAGAACAATGTTGACTGGCCATGGAACGATTTGCAAACAACTCTAACAGATGACAAATAGGACTCCAAACTTCTGGCAATGTCAAACATTAACATAACAGTACCAAAAACAGTTGTTAATGGAATGCCCAGATTTGGAAGATCTGATCTTAAGACTTTCCAATAACACAATGACATCGAACTAGTCTTTGTGGTGCAGTGACTGGCGCAAAGAAACACCGACTGGAAGGCTGTGAGTTCGAATCCCAACAGTCCTATCAAAATCATCGTGAGATTGTTCGGCCCCAACCTGCTCCTACCCAGAGTTGTGTGTGATATTTGATCATTGCAAGATCTGGGACCGGTCTCATCTATTTCATGAATTTGTTATTGAAGGTGTTCCTGAAATCTTATGACCAACACCGCAGGTGGATGTATCTTTCCAGCCTGGTTGTGACAGTAAGCGTAGAGTGCATCCCTGTCACGCAGTCTCGATTCTAGATGGAACTCCATGGCATCATGATTATCATCCATGCCATCATCATCAACAGATCATTGTAAACTTGTCTCAGCTTGAAATGTTACAGAAAAACAGTGAGCGCAAATGACACTGCCAAAGCATGATGACTTTTTAAAAAAATCATGATAAGATCATGATAAAATTATAAAATCATGATAAAATATGATAAAATTATAAAGTCATGATAAAATGAAGAAACAAACAAATTAATAGACATAAACACATACACACTAATAGACATAAACACATAACTAAATAGATGAATACATAAATGAAAATTTACATAGAGACTGAACATTCTCACAACACCAGGAAGAAATGCTTTATTTATTTTTTTTGACTGCTGACACCTTTAACTATATCGATGTAATTTGTCTGATTTTTCCAGCATTGATTCCAGTTTAGAATTAAGATGCTACATGTAAAGTTGTATGTTGAACGATACGTTAGACAGTAAGTAACAGTACTAATTTCTGCAATTATGCTGTTGTTGTTGTTGTTGTTATTTATTTGAAAATGCTTTTTCAAATAAATAATACATCCGTTGTGGTAATAGCGGAATGTTTCCTTCTCGAAATTGTCTTCATACCTTGCAGCTTTTTAGCTGCTCTTTCAGTCCAAGCTTTGGGGTAAAATGCATGATATGAAGGAGCTCAATAGAAAATAATGTCTGCGCGTTTCAGAGTCAGAAAGATGTTAAATAATGTATCGCTGCTACACGTTTGGCTTTCTCCCGTCTGGTTTGGAGTACAAAATGCATAGACTGGGAGAGCACTGACTTGAAATCTAGGCGCGTTTAAACACGAAAGATGGAAATTAGCACGTGAAGAATATCACTCTAAGCCATAGAAAATGCAACCAGTTCTGTGGTGAACATTCATTTTTCATGAAGGGCGCGATAGCCAGGTGAGTAATTCATTGATTAATAACCAAGGATTATAACTCTTGAGAGTCACGTAGGAGTTATCTCCCCATGTTGTAGAATTTCTCAAAACCCAGTATAGCTTGTGCTTCCCATTCAGCTAGCACAGAAGCAGCCTCAAGGCACAAAACTGTAAGCTCAGAACATTCCTCAAAAAAAGGAATGCCCAAGCCTACCTTTATACCCCACAACTACACCTACACACAACTATGAGGGAGGAGAGAAATACACACAACATATTGGTCTCATGTTCTAGATTGACATAGTCTTTTATTCATGAACTTACCAAACACACACACACATAGACAAGACAGTACATATACAGGGTTGCTTCCAAGGCATATAGGTAACACTAAAGGAAATAAGAGGGAAGCAGGGAGAATTTTAAAGAGTAACCAAAAATTATATCTCTTGAGAGTCACGAAGGGGTTATCTCCCCATGTTGTAGAATTTCGTTCGTGACTCTCAAGATTTATAATCCTTGGTTAATCTTTAAAATTCTCCCTGCTTCCCTCTTATTTCCTTTGGAGTAATACACTGGATTTCCAGTCGAAAGGTCTAGGTTCGATCCTGCCTGGGTATCTCCCTTCGGATGGGAATAGGGTGGAGATTTTTCCGATCTCCGAAGTCAATGATCAAATAGGCACATTAAAGATCCTGTAAGTCATGTCAGTGTCCAGCGATGTACGGAAACATGAAAACATCCAGCATGCACGCTCACTGACGATGGAGTATGCAGACTGTGCAGTGACAAACCGCCTGTGCAGTGTCGGCAAAAAACCCTACAGACACACGCATCTCAGAAACATCGGACTGCTTAAAAAGTGTAGTCTTCCCAGTGTGACATGACTTTCTGTGGTAAAAGCTGGTCACGAACGTAGCATGACTTGCTGATTTGTGACATGACTTTCTTGGTCAAAGCTGGTCACGAACGTAGCATGACTTGCTGATTTGTGACATGACTTTCTGTGGTAAAAGCTGGTCACGAACGTAGCATGACTTGCTGATTTGTGAATGACTTTCTGTGCTAAAAGCTGGTCACGAACGTAGCATGACTTGCTGATTTGTGATATGGACTTTCTGTGGTAAAAGCTGGTCACGAACGTAGCATGACTTGCTGATTTGTGATATGCTTTCTGTGGTAAAAGCTGGTCACGAACGTAGCATGACTTGCTGATTTGTGAATGACTTTCTTGTGGTAAAAGCTGGTCACGAACGTAGCATGACTTGCTGATTTGTGATATGACTTTCTGTGGTAAAAGCTGGTCACAAACGTAGCATGACTTGCTGATTTGTGACATGACTTTCTTGGTAAAGCTGGTCACGAACGTAGCATGACTTGCTATTTGTGAATGACTTTCTGTGTAAAGCTGGTCACGAACGTGCATGACTTGCTGATTTGTGATATGGCTTTCTGTGGTAAAAGCTGGTCACAACGTAGCATGACTTGCTGATTGTGAATGACTTTCTGTGGTAAGCTGGTCACGAACGTAGCATGACTTGCGATTGTGATATGATTTTCTGTGCTAAAGCTGGTCACGAACGTAGCATGACTTGCTGATTGGATATACTTTCTGTGGTAAAAGCTGGTCACGAACGTAGCATGACTGCTGATTGTGACATGACTTCTGTGGTAAAAGCGGTCACGAACGTACATGACTTGCTGATTTTCAAGGAATGAACTATCTGTACGCATCTTTTAATTTATCTGCAGGATATATGTTAATCATGTCACAATGCAATCGGTCTGTACTGACATGTTATACACACACACACACACACACACATAATCTATATATATATATATATATATATATATATTATATATATATATATATATAATAATATATATATATGTGTGTGTGTATATATATACATATATATATATACGTATATATATCTACATATATGTATATGTAAGTGTATATGTATGTATGTATGTATGTATGTACGTACGTATGTATGTATGTATGTATGTGCATGCATGTATGTATGCATATTTATATAACTATATATTTATACACATACAGACATATTACAAACACACACACATATATACATACATACATACACATATACACACACACACACGCACAGACATATATATATATATATATATATATTATATGTAAACACATATATCTATGTCTGTGTATCTGTGTGTGTGTCCGTCTGTGTGTGTGTGTGTGTGTTGTGGTGTGTCTGGTGTGTGTGTGTGTGTGTTGTGTGTGTGTGTGTGTCTGTGTGTCTGTGTGTGTGTGCGTGAGTGTGTGTGTGTGTCCGTCTGTCTGTGCGTGTGTGTGTGTGTGTGTGTGTGTCGTGTGTCTGTGTGTGCGTGTGTTCGGTGTGGTTGCTGTCGGTGTCTGGTGTGGGTGCTAAAGCGTTGTTGCTGTCCTGTCTGTCTGTTGCCGTGGGTGTTGTTGTGTGTCAGTCGTGTCTGTCGTCTGTTGTGTCTGTCTGTGTCTGTTTTGTGTCTTGTGTCTTTGCTCTGGGTGTGCGTGAGTGGTGTGTGTGTGTCCGTCTGTCTGTGCGTGTGTGTGTGTGTGTTGTTGTTTTCTGTGTGTTGTGTTGGTGTCATTTCTTGTCGTGTGTGTCTGTGTGTCTGTTGTGTGTGCGTGAGTGTGCTGTCTGTTGTCCGTCTGTCTGTGCTGTTATTGTGTGTGTGTTGTCGTCTGTTGTGTGTCTGTGTTGTGTGCTGTGTGTGTCTGCTGTGTCGTGGTGCTGCTGTGTCTGTGTGTGTGCGTGGTGTGTGTGTGTGTCCGTTGTCTGTGGTGTGTGTGTGTGTGTGTGTGTCTGTGTGTCTGTGTGTGTGTGTATC
>CM060314.1:90263217-90265717 GCA_030674185.1 Monoplex corrugatus
ATAGGGTAAGACTAAAAAAAATTATCAAGAATCACAGTAAGCCATGTGCATACCATAGTTGTGTGATGTAGTGTAGTGTAGTGTAGTGTAGTGTAGTGTAGCGTAGTGTAGTGTAGTGTAGTGCAGTGTAGTGTAGTGTAGTGCAGTGCAGTGTAGTGTAGTGTAGTGTAGTGCAGTGTAGTGTAGTGTAGTGTAGTGTAGCGTAGTGTAGTGTAGTGTAGTGTAGTATAGTGTAGTGTAGTGTAGTGTAGTGTAGTGCAGTGTAGTGTAGTGCAGTGTAGTGTAGTGTAGCGTAGTGTAGTGTAGTGTAGTGTAGTGTAGTATAGTGCAGTGTAGTGCAATGTAGTGTAGTGCAGTGCAGTGCAGTGTAGTGTAGTGCAGTGTAGTGCAATATAGTGTAGTGTCATGTCGTGTAGTGTAGTGTAGTGTAGTGTAGTGTCGTGTACAGTAGCGTAGTGTAGTGCAGTGTAGTGTAGTGTAATGCAGTGTAGTGTAGTGTAATGCAGTGTAGTGTAGTGTAGTGTAGTGTACATGTAGTGTAGTGTACATGTAGTGTAGTGTAGTGTACATGTAGTGTGGTGTAGTGTAGTGTAGTGTAGTGTAGTGTACATGTAGTGTAGTGTAGTGTACATGTAGTGTAGTGTAGTGTAATGCAGTGTAGTGTAGTGTAGTGTAATGCAGTGTAGTGTAGTGTAGTGTACATGTAGTGTGGTGTAGTGTAGTGTAGTGTAGTGTAGTGTACATGTAGTGTAGTGTAGTGTAGTGTAGTGTAGTGTAGTGTACATGTAGTGTAGTGTAGTGTAGTGTACATGTAGTGTAGTGTAGTGTAGTGTACATGTAGTGTAGTGTAGTGTAGTGTAGTGTAGTGTAATGCAGTGTAGTGTAGTGTAGTGTAGTGTAGTGTACATGTAGTGTAGTGTAGTGCAATGCAGTGTAGTGTAGTGTAGTGTAGTGTAGAGTAGTAAAGTGTAGTGTAGTGTAATGTGGTGTAGTGTAGTGTAGCGTAGCGGAGTGTAGTGTAGTGTAGCGTAGCGTAGCGCAGCGCAGTACAGTGCAGTGCAGTGTAGTGTAGTGTAGTGTAGTGTAGCGTAGCGTAGTGTAGTGTCAGATAATCATTTGACAGATTTGGGTAGAACGTCTGTGGAATTAAAGAGCTTGTCAGATAATCATTAGCACGTTCAGGTAGAACAACTATGGAATTGTCTTGAGAGCAGCGAATCCATCTTAAGCGCACACTGAACCGTAGACTCTTCACTTCAGGTGATGAACCACGCCAGCTCCAACCGCGTGGACTGGGGCATCTTTACCTCCAAGGGCCTGATGTGTCTGAACTCTGTGGACTACGACCCCGCTGTCTATGACAAGTCTTCCTGTCTGACCACCGTCACCATGGACAAAGGTGAACAGGTCTTCGTGAAGAAAACCAACAGGGGCAGCACCATCGAGGGCAACATCTACACCTCCTTTTCTGGCTTGCTCCTCTCGGCCGACGTCTGAAGTGGCAGCGTTTGCTTTTAGGGTGGAGGCCCTTTGCCGGTGTCTCTTTTAGTGTTTTTGTCAGGTGTCTTACTTTTCAGTTACTGTTTTGTCAGTGTCTTTACGTTGTCAGTTCTTACTGTTTTTTTTCAGTGCTTACTGTTTGTCGTGCTACTGTTTGTCAGTGTCTTACTGTTTTGTCAGGTTCTTACTGTTTTTGTAATGTCTCTCTTATGTTGTAGGTGTCTACTTTTTTTTTCAGGTGTCTACTGTTTTGTCAGGTGTCTTACTGTTTTGTCAGGTGTCTTACTGTTTTGTCAGGTGTCTTACTGTTTTTGTCAGGTGTCTCTTTTAGTGTTTTTTGTCAGGTGTCTTACTGTTTTTGTCAGGTACGTTTTTAGTCCTTTACTGTTTTTGGGTCCTTTTATGTTTGGTCCTTTACTGTTTGTTAGGGTCTTACTGTTTGTAGGGTCCCTTTTACTGTTTTGTCAGGTGTCCTTTACTGTTTGTAGGTGTCCTTTTACTTTTGTTCAGGGTCCTTTTACTGTTGTGTCAGGTGTCCTTTTACTGCTTTTGTCAGGGTCCCTTTTACTGTTTTGTCAGGTGTCCTTTTACTGCTTTGTTCAGGGTCCCTTTTACTGTTTGTCAGGGTCACTTTTACTGCTTTGTCAGGGTCCCTTTACTGTTTGTCAGGGTCCTTTTACTGCTTTTGTTAGGGTCCCTTTTACTCTTGTTAGGGTCCTTTTACTGCTTTGTTAGGGTCCCTTTTACTGCTTTGTTAGGGTCCCTTTTACTGCTTTGTCAGGGTCCCTTTTACTACTTTGTTAGGGTCCCTTTTACTACTTGTTTAGGGTCCCTTTTTACGTTTGTCAGGGTCCCTTTACTACTTTGTTAGGGTCCCTTTTACTGCTTTGTCAGGGTCCCTTTTACTGCTTTGTCAGGGTCCCTTTTACTGCTTTGTCAGGGTCCCTTTTACTGCTTTGTCAGGGTCCCTTTTACTCTTTGTTAGGGTCCTTTTACTACT
>CM060314.1:90285717-90290717 GCA_030674185.1 Monoplex corrugatus
CCTCTGCAGCCTGTCTCCACTCGGAGGGGAATCACATTGTAATATATAATTGTATATAATATGCTCTCTATAATTTTCCATTGCTTTTATTCTTTCTCCCCATTTATAGCCGTGTGCGTGTGTGTGTGTGTGTGTGTGTGTGTGTGTGTGTGTGTGTGTGTGTGTGTGTGTGTGGTGCGTGCGTGTGTGTGCGTGCGTGCGTGTGTGTGTGTCTGTTTCAGCGCTTAGATTTGTGCCCCATCTTGTGTTGTATGTAGTAGTAGTAGTAGTAGTAGCTGAGGGCTGGCTCGAAGCCTAGGCCTTCTGGCCTTTTAACGCCCTATCTTTTTTGTTTTACGCTTTCTTCTTCGGGGTCTGAAAAGCATGCCTTAATATTCATACTTGAGCAAATCTGCTTCAGTCTCTTTTTTTAAATAAAATTTTGAATTCTGCGTCATCGTCCAGGAAATTTTTGAATTTGTTAATGCTGTTAGTAAATTTAATTTACTGTTCCTGTCCCTCCATACAGCTTTCAGCTGATGTTGTCTTTGCTGTTCCATAACTTATTTCAGGTTAGGATCCCTCATTACTAATAATAGATTCCTGATAAGTAAATGTCGAACAGATCTTAGCTTCAATCCATGGACATTTATATATATCAACAGTGATGGTGGTGTTGGGGCAAGCCATCAGACTTGGTCTTCTCGGCGTTTATATCCATGCTTTATCTTGCCAATGTTTCGTCTAGTCTTTTATGCCCACAGTCACAGACAAAAGATGAAGCATAATTGACTTCATTTCAACCATAATGATCCGGTGGGTACAGAAAGTTCTTGTCTACACCCCACCCACCCCCAACTCACTCAAATAGATTCGCCAGTATAAAGCAATATATACATATACACGGCAAAGATGAAAACGTTTTAACTGATTTATTTCTCATGTGTTGTTAATTTATGCAATATCTATCTATCTGTCTGTCTGTCTGTCTGTCTGTCTGTCTCTCTCTCTCTCTCTCTCTTTCTCTCTCGTTCTCTCTCTCTCTCTATATATACATATATATATACATATACATATGTGTGTGTATATATATATATGTACAGAAACATATACATGATATACATATCTCTCTCACTCACTCACTCTCTCTTTCTCTATATATATAGAGAGAGAGATATATATGTATATATATACATACATACATAAATATACATATAATATATATATATATATATATAGAGAGAGAGAGAGAGAGAGAGACAGACAGACAGACAAACAGACAGACAGACGGACAGACAGAAACAGAAACAGATAGAGACAGAGACAGAGACAGAGACAGACAGAGACAGAGATAAATGTCTACATGAGCATTATATATAATATGTATACGTGAGCGTTTGAATACATATTGTGCATTGATTTTCTGAGGCCAGAAGGATGTATGCAATCCTCCACCTTTGGTGAAAGTGTCACAAAAGAAGGGACATAACACATGAAATGTACGCGGAAGCTAGATGACACTGACACCCTCCATGTCAACACATGATGGCTATTGGCTCGACACGTGCTCTGATAGGGTGATATATAATATGCTCTCC
Source organism: Monoplex corrugatus (assembly GCA_030674185.1). NCBI lineage: Eukaryota > Metazoa > Mollusca > Gastropoda > Littorinimorpha > Ranellidae > Monoplex > Monoplex corrugatus. The sequence goes on from CM060314.1 coordinate 90,287,295, forward strand.
ATAATTTTCCATTGCTTTTATTCTTTCTCCCCATTTATAGCCATGCGCGCGCGCGCGCGCGCGCGCGGTGTGTGTGTGTGTGTGTGTGTGTGTGGTGTGTGCATGTGTGTGCGTGCGTGCGTGCGTGTGTGTCTGTTCAGCGCTTAGATTTGATTTTATCAAGATTTTGCGCTGTATAAATATTGTAATTATATATTGCATAACAGAAATGTCTTCGTGAGCACCGACACGCACACACACACACACACACACACATACGCACACACACACACACACACACACACACACACACACATACGCTCACACACACACACACATACCACACACACACACACATACGCACGCACACGCGTGTGCTCGCACGCACGCATGCATACGCGCCCGCACGAACGCACGCACGCATACACACACACGGATAGACGCACACACAAGAGACACACACACACACAAACACACACAACACACACACACACACACACACACACACACACACACACACACACACACACACACACACAATGCCCTAAGCCTGCACATAAACCTATGAGCTAGCCAGGTCCTGAGGTACGAAAGAGATGTTAGGCAAATAAGTAAGCAAGCAAGCAAAGCTGATTCAGCCTAGTTCTAAGAAGAAAAGAGTTACAAAAATGCTACTTGGGACAGACACGCGCATAGGAGTTTATGTGCGCACGCCCCGCTCACACACACACAACCACACACACACAACACACACACACACACACACACACACACACACACACACACCACAGATTTCCCATCCTCCATTTTTACCCTCGTCTAATATCACTCATAGTGAAAAGGCGTTAAATCAAAAAACAACGAACACGCACAGACAAACACACACACAATTACACACACACACACATCACACACCACGCACGCACACACACACACCACACACACATGCACACACGCATGCACGCACCGTACACACACAAAAGCGCACTTAACTCACGTGCGTACGTCTGTCCCAAGCAGACTTTTTGTAAATGTTTTCTTCTTAAACCTAGACTGATTCAGTTTTACTTGCTTGCTTACTTGCTTATCTGCCTAGCGTACACTACCTCTTTTGTGCCTCAGGACCTGGCCAGCTCATGGGTTTATGTGCAGGCTTAAGGCTTGTGCCATGATCACCATACACATGCCACCTTAGTACATATGGAATTTGTTCCGAGTGTGGAGACGTCGTCTTGAGAAACTGAAACTGAAACTTTTGTAAATCTCGGAATTTTAACTGCCGCTCATAAGCCATGACCTGGCAGTTCATGTTCATGTGCGTTATCTTACCGTAGATGTAGGAGATGCCAATGAGCTCAAAGAAGGCCACCAAGAGAATGATTCTGCTGCCAGAGTAATAGTCAAACAGCTGGAACACGTACATCCCTCCCTGGAACACACGACATTTTTAACCATTATGCAAAGAAGGGCTCTTTTCTGTCAAAACTGTGACCTTATTTAAGACTTTTTAAAAAAATCTTTTTTTGCAAATTCTGATTCCGTCTTTGCGTGTTAAACAAATCTGAACACATTTCTCGAGTTTTATGTAGTTAAGACTCTTCTTAATCGTTTTGCAATTTCTGATTCCGCCTTTGTGTGTTAAACAAACCTGAACACATTTCTCGAATTTCATTTATAACGTGTCTTGATTATATCAAAGTTGAGTTATGTATATCATAGTGGGGCTCTTTTTGTGATCCCCCCCCCCCCCCCTGGTTTTATCGGAGACTACTATGTGTCAAATGGACACATAAAAAGAATTAATCAAAGTGGCCTGGAAGAACTTAAAAACACCAAAAAATTACTGGCAGACATCAACAAGAGAAGACTGAATTACATTGGCTATGTGTCACACAACAAGAACACGGACCTCATTGATATCATCTTTCAAGGAAAAACAGTGGCAAAAAGGAAGAAAGGCAGACCGCCAATCTCATACATCGAAAACACAACCAACATCAGTGGCCTAAATATTCAAAACGTTGGCCATAAAGGTTAAGACAGAGCCGTTTGGAGGAGATGGGTGTCAAAGGGTGCAGCCGCCAACATTGAACCCGGTGACGCCGACAGGTGAGACAGGTGAGACAGGTGAGTCTCCGAGATTTAATCGATTGAGTTTGTTTATTTGTTTATTTGTTCATTTGCTTGCATAGCCTCAGCGCTTAGATTTGATTTTATCAAGATTTTGCGCTATATAAATATTGTAATTATTATTATTATAACCTATGTATTTTTCAATCCCGGCATGCTGGTGGTTGATTTTCATTTCATCCACCAAACCTTTCGCTCACCGCTCTACCGCTGGCTTGCTGCCTCATCCGAACTCATCTTCGTGTAAGACGCACACCATACTAAGTTCATAGTTTTGACAGAGCAGAGCAAACCTAACATATGTGAAAGTTTACCAAACATCATTGCGCAAAGAAGAGTAACCCTAAATTTGCGTATGTACAGGCGTGTATGTATGAGTATATTTACGTGTGTCTATGTTTGCTTTTCATGTGTCTGTGTGTATGTATGTTTCCCCTTTTTACCCTTCTTTGATACACATCTCTTGGCGGTTAGGGTTGTTTGTTTGTTTGATTGGTTGGTTGGTTGGTGGGTGAGTGGGGTGGTGGTTGGTTGGTTGGTGGTTGGTTGGTTGGTTGGTTGGTTGGTGGTTGGTTAGTTGGTTGGTTGGTTGGTGGTGGGTGGTTGGTTGGTTGGTTGGTTGGTGGGTGGGTGGTGGGTGGTTGGTTGGTTGGTTGGTGGGTGGGTGGTTGGTTGGTTGGTTGGTGGGTGGGTGGGTTGGTTGGTTGTTGGTTGGTTGGTTGGTGGGTGGGTGGCTGGTTGGTTGGTGGTTGGTTGGTGGGTGGGTGGCTGGTTGGTTGGTTGGCTGGTGAGTGGGTGGGTGGTTGGTTGGGTGGCTGGTTGGTTGGTGGTTGGTTGGTGGGTGGGTGGCTGGTCGGTTGGTGGGTGGGTGGCTGGTTGGGTGGCTGGTTGGTTGGTGGGTGGGTGGCTGGTCGGTGGGTAGCTGGTTGGTGGGTGGGTAGCTGGTTGGTTGGTTGGTGGGGTGGATGGGTGGGTGGGTGGCTGGTTGGTTGGTTGGTTGTTTGGTTGGTTGGTTGGTTGGTCGGTCGGTCGGTCGTTCGGTCGGTTGGTTGGTTGGTTGGTTGGTTGGTTTGAACAGAAAAAGTGGGCGCTGGACTCACGTTGGCGACCATAGCTAGCCCCACGAAGAACATGACCAAACAGATGCAGCCTATGAACATCTCCTTGCGGTATCCCTTTCGTAGGAAGTGCGGGTACTGGTCCACTATGGTGGTCACCACTCCTTCCACCCCGACAAACTGACCAACATGAAAAAGAAGAAGCAAAAAAATATCAAAAACACACACAATAAAAAAAAAGCGAAGAAGAACAAAC
>CM060314.1:90295717-90305717 GCA_030674185.1 Monoplex corrugatus
ACAAGCCGAAACACTGATGACAACACTGAGTGTCAAACCTTAAAGTTGTGAAGAAGTGTGGTTTTCAAGTATACAGTGTAAACTCATCAAAGGTCAGCTTTACTGGCCAAGACACGTTGTACTCATGGAAGACAACCATATTCCAAAGATACTCCTGTACTGAGAATTGAAGCAAAGACACCAGTACCAGGGAAGACAACTAAAACAAGACAAGGATATTCTGAAAGCCAACCTCATCAGGTAGATCATCATCATCATCATCAGGTGCCCTGCCGCATGGCGTTGGCGATCATGGACTTCCATCTGTCTCTATCTCTCGTTGCCCCTAGCATCTCCCCCACCCCAATCGTCCCCAGCCACTCTGCAAGTCCGTCCAGCATTTTCTCCCTGGGTCTACCCGGTGCTCTCTTTCCCTCCAGCTTTCCCGTTGTGACCAGGTGCTCCAAATCCCCCTTCCTCACAAAATGGCCTATAAATGTTGCTTGTCTTTTCCTAATCTTCCTTATGAGTGATCTACTTGTGTCTGCCTCCATCAAGACTGTCTCATTTGTTTTCTTTGCTGTCCATGGAACTCTCAACATTCTTCTTAGAAACCACATCTCGGCTGCCCCAATCTTGTTCTGGCTTTGTTTGTTGACTGTCCACGCCTCACATCCGTACAACAGTATTGGTTCTATATAACATTCAAGAACTCTCTTCCTGATGTTAATTGATAGGCATTTATTGGTAAGAATGCTACATGCACAGCAGAAATAGCCAGCAAAATCGGCCCAGTCAAAACAGAAGAGAAGTTCCTGAATGTTATAAAGAACCGATACTGTTGTACGGTTGTGAGGCGTGGACAATCAACACGCAAAGTTAGAACAAAAATGAGGCAACTGAAATGTGGTTTCTAAGAAAAAATGTTGAGAGTTCCATGGATAGCAAAGAAAACAAAAACAAACGAGACTGTCTTGAAGGAGGCAGACGCAAGAAGATCATCAGTAAAGAAGATCAGGAAAAGACAAGCAACGTTTATAGGACATGCTGTGAGGAAAGGGGAACCAGAACACCTGGTCACAACAGGAAATCTGGAGGGAAAGAGAACACCAGGTAGAGCCGGGGAGAAAATATTGGACGGACCTGCAGTGTGGCTGAAGACAGAGAGTGTGGGAGATGTACTTGCAACGACAGGGTATAGATTCGTGTGGAAGGCCATGATCGCCAACGCCATGTTACAGGGCACATAATGATGAACCTCATCAGATGTGACATGGACACCATCAATTGGGAACTTATCCACAACAGAGCAAGCTGGCAACAGCAGTGCACGCAGCGTACAATGGCATTTGAACAGCACAGAATATCTGCTATTCAACAGAAGAAGGAGTGGAGGAAGCAGAAACCAATGCCGCAGGAGACCTTTCTGTGCAGTGCCAGAGGACATAAGCCTTCACAACTGGCAGTGAGGACCAGTATGCCTGCATCGACGGGAGAATCCTTCAAAGCTTTCTCCAAACATGACGGGACAGACATAGTCACATGCTCAAGAAACCAACAGAAAACAAGGAGGAAAGACAGCCAGCACTATGTTCAAGATCTATACGAAGAGGACAATATGGACTAATAGCATTATGTTTAACATCTACACAAAGAGGAACATGGGGAGTAATAGTGCTATGTTTTTTGTTTAAGGCCTGCACAAAGAGGAAATATGGACTAATAGCAATATGTTTTTAAGGTCTACACAAAGAGGAAAATATGGACTAATAGTAATATGTTTTTAAGATGTACACAAAGAGGAAAATATGGACTGATAGTATTGTGTTTAAGATCTACATAAAGAGGAAAATATAGACTAATAGTATTATGTTTAAGATCTACACAAAGAGGAAAATATGGACTAATAGTAATATGTTTTTAAGATCTACACAAAGAGGAAAATATGGACTAATAGTATTATGTTTAAGATCTACACAAAGAGGAAAATATAGACTAATAGTATTATGTTTAAGATCTACACAAAGAGGAAAATATAGACTAATAGTATTATGTTTAAGATCTACACAAAGAGGAAAATATAGACTAAGAGTATTATGTTTAAGATCTACACAAAGAGGAAAATATAAACTTATAGTACTATGTTTAAGATCTACACAAAGAGGAAAATATAAACTTATAGTACTATGTTTAAGATCTACACAAAGAGGAAATATGGACTAATAGCATCGTGTTTAAAGTCCACCCAAAGAGGAAAATATAGACTAATAGTATTATGTTTAAGATCTCCATTACACAAAGAGGAAAATATGGATTAATAGCAATGTTTTTAAGATCTACACAAAGAAGAAAATATGGACTAATAGCAATATGTTTTAAGATCTACACAAAGAGGAAAATATGGACTAATAGTATTATGTTTAAGATCTACACAAAGAGGAAAATATGGACTAATAGCAATATGTTTTAAGATCTACACAAAGAGGAAAATATGGACTAATAGCAATATGTTTTAAGATCTACACAAAGAGGAAAATATGGACTAATAGCAATGTGTTTAAGGTCCACCCAAAGAGGAAAATATGGACTAATAGCATTGTGTTTAAGGTCCACCCAAAGAGGAAAATATGGACTATTAGCATTGTGTTTAAGGTCTACCCAAAGAGGAAAATATGGACTAATAGCATTATGTTTTAAGATCCACCTAGCATTGTGTTTATTAGGGCTTTAATAAGACAAACGACCGGCGTTCAAGAAAATCTGAACCAGAAGCACACAAAAATAAAAATATTTAGTTAGGTCATGGACGAAACGAGACAGAGTTTAGGACAAAATGGATCTTTTGAGACCTTCAAAAAAACAAATCAAGAACTAAAACAAACAAACAAATAAACACCAAACCTGCGCGGTGACTACAGACCTCCATGTCCCTGAGTCTAGTCATATTGGGCTTCAGGTAGAACTCGACACCGTCACTGGCACCGTCCAGCAGAGAGTTGCGAATCAACAGTACCAGCATGAAGATGTAGGGAGAGGTAGCAGTCACGTACATCACCTGAAAGTACAGGGGGTTATTGATACTCTTGTTATCATCATCATCATCGCCATTATCATCGTCATCGTTATGGTAGTCATCCTTATCGTTGTGGTCATCTTTATCGTTATTGTCCTCCTCTTCCTTCTTCTCATCTTCAGTGTCATCATCGTCATCGTCGTCATCGTCATGAAGAGCTTCCCTTTCAGCATGACCACTGTGGTCATCATTATCAAACTAATGACGTGTGAGTGTGTCACTATCACGCTCTTGCTCCCCGAAAATGTGCTATTGTCGTCACCAAAGAAATAAGAGGGAAGCAGGGAGAATTTTTATGATATTAATCAAAAGACAACTCTTGAGAGTCAGGTAGGAATTATCTCCCATGTTGCAGAATTTTTCAAGTCTAACACAGTTTGCGTTACCCATTCAGCTAGCATAGAAGCAGATACAAAGCACAAAAACCGTAAGCTCAGAACACTCCTCAAAAAATGAGCGCCCAAGCCTACCTTTATACTCTGCAACTACCCTACACGCAACTATGAGAGAGGAGAGAAATGCATACAATATATTGGTCTTATGTTCAAGATTGACATAGTCGTTTATTCTTGAACTGACCAAACACACACACATAGACAAGACAGAACATATACATGGTTGCTTCCAAGGCATATAGGTAATACCAAAGAAATAATAGGGAAGCAGGGAGAATTTTTATGATATTAATCAAAGGACATAACTCTTGAGACTAGGTAGGAATTATCTCCCATATTTCTATCCTCTCTCATAGTTGTGTGTAGGGTAGTTGCAGAGTATAAAGGTAGGCTTGGGCGCTCCTTTTTTAGAAGTGTTCTGAGCTTACGGTTTTTGTACTTTGTATCTGCTTCTGTGCAAGCTGAATGGGTGGCGCAAACCGTGTTGGGTTTGAGAAGTTCTACAATATGGAAGATAATTCCTACCTGATTCTCAGGAGTTATGTCCTTTGATTAATATGCTATTGTCGTCGTTTCCATCACCATCATCATCATCATCATCCTTATTGTCGTCATCACCAGCATCACTGTTACCATCATTGTCAGCAATAACATCATTATTTTCCTCCTGTACATCCTCCTCTTCCACATCACAGATAAAAGCAGACGTCCTTTTCTTTTAACCCTTTGCCTCCAGCACTCTGTCCACCAGCACACTGCATTGTGAACCACGCTAGCAAAGCAAAAATGTCAGCCTTTGACTGCCCGTAGGAAGCTGGTGGATAGGGTGAGGAGTCAAAGGTGTTAAGGAAGTTTAAATACCAGGGAACTATCATTTCACCAGACGGTAGATGCACATCAGAAATAGCTAACAGAATCGGCCAAGCCAAAACAGCATTCAAGAAGATGAAAAGCATTCCTACCAACAAATTTGCCTATCAGTTAACACCAGGAAGAGAGTTCTTGAATGTTATATGGAACCGATAAAGTTGTACAGTTGTGAGGCGTGGACAGTCAACAAGCAAAGCCAGAGCAAGATTGAGGCAGCCGAGATGTGGTTTTTTAGAAGAATGTTGAGGGTTCCATGGACAGCAAAGAAAACAAACAAGACAGTCTTGATGGAGGCAGACAGGAGAAGATTATTCATAAGGAAGATTAGGAAAAGACAGACAACATCTATAGGCTATTTTATGAGGAAAGGGGAATTGGAGCACATGGTCACAACAGGAAAGCTGGAGGGAAAGAAAGCACCAGGTAGACCCAGCGAAAAATATTGGACGGACTGCAGAGTGGCTGAGGACAGAGAGGATGGAAGGTGTGCTTACGGCAACAAGGGATAGAAACATATGGAGGGCCATGATCGCCAACGCCATGTGGCAAGGCACTTGATGAGGATGATGATCTGGTGGATAGGGTGAGGGAGTCAAAGGGTTAAGTTTTAACATTTGGTGGATAGGGCGCAGGAGTCAAAGGGCTAAATTTTTTGCATAGGATGGATAGAGTGTAGGAATCAAATGGTTAAGTTTTTGCATAGGGTGGATAGGGTGCAGGAGTCAAATGGTCAGGTTTTTGCATAAGATGGATAGGATGCAGGAGTGAAAGGGTTAAGTTTTTGCATTTGGTGGATAGGGTGCAGGAGTCAAAGGGTTAAGTTTTTGCATTGGTGGATAGGGTGCAGGAGTCAAAGGGTTAAGTTTTTGCATAAGGTGGATAGGGTGCAGAGGTCAAAGGGTTAAGTTTTTGCATAAGGTGGATAGGGTGCAGGAGTCAAAGGGTTAAGTTTTTGCATAAAGTGGATAGGGTGCAGGAGTCAAAGGGTTAAGTTTTTGCATAAGGTGGATAGGGTGCAGGAGTCAAAGGGTTAAGTTTTTGCATAAGGTGGATAGGGTGCAGGAGTCAAAGGGTTAAGTTTTTGCATTGGTGGATAGGGTGCAGGAGTCAAAGGGTTAAGTTTTTGCATAGGGTGGATAGGGTGCAGGAGTCAAAGGGTTAAGTTTTTGCATAGGGTGGAGGATAGGGTGCAGAGGTCAAAGAGTTAAGTTTTTGCATAGGGTGGAGGATAGGGTGCAGGATTCAAAGGGTTAAGCCCAGTCCAGCACAGAGGTCAGTTCAACACACACACAATGTTACTGTCACCCAGACTAACACACACACAATGTTACTGTGACCCAGACTAACATACACACACAAAGTTACTGTGACCCAGACTAACACACACACAATGTTACTGTGACCCAGACTAAACACACACACACACACAATGTTACTGTGACCCAGACTAACACACACAATGTTACTGTGACCCAGGCTAACACACACAATGTTACTGTGACCCAGGCTAACACACACAATTTTACTGTGACCCAGACTAACACACACACACAATGTTACTGTCACCCAGACTAACACAAACACAATGTTATTGTGACCCAGACTAATACAAACACAATGTTACTGTGACCCAGACTAACACACACACAATGTTACTGTGACCCAGACTAACACACACACAATGTTACTGTAACCCAGAGTAACACACACACAATGTTACTGTGACCCAGACTAACACACACACAATGTTACTGTGACCCAGGCTAACACACACACACACACAATGTTACTGTGACCCAGACTAACACACACACAATGTTACTGTGACCCAGACTAACACACACACACAATGTTACTGTGACCCAGACTAACACACACACAATGTTACTGTGACCCAGACTAATACACACACAATGTTACTGTGACCAAGGCTAACACACACACACAATGTTACTGTGACCCAGACTAACACACACACAATGTTACTGTGACCCACACTAACACACACAATGTTCGTGTGACCCAGGCTAACATACACACAATGTTACTGTGACCCAGACTAAACACACACACAATGTTACTGTGACACAGACTAACACACACACAATGTTACTCTTACCCAGACTAACACACACAATGTTACTGTGACCCAGACTAACACACACACAATGTTACTGTGACCCAGACTAACACACACACAATGTTACTGTGACCCAGACTAACACACACACACACAATGTTACTGTGACCACACACTAACACACACACAATGTTACTGTGACCCAGACTAACACACACACAATGTTACTGTGACCCAGACTAACACACACACCAATGTTACTCTTACCCAAACACACAATGTTACTGTGACCCAGACTAACACACACACAATGTTACTGTGACCCAGACTAACACACACACACAATGTTACTGTGACCCAGACTAACACACACACACAATGTTACTGTCACCCAGACTAACACACACACAATGTTACTGTGACCCAGACTAACACACACACAATGTTACTCTACCCAGACTAACACACGCACAATGTTACTGTGACCCAGACTAAAACACACACAATGTTACTATGACCCAGACTAACACACACACAATGTTACTGTGACCCAGACTAACACACACACACAATGTTACTGTGACCCAGACTAACACACACAATGTTACTGTGACCCAGACTAACACACACACAATGTTACTGTGACCCAGACTAACACACACACACCAATGTTACTGTGACCCAGACTAATGCACACACACAATGTTACTGTGACCCAGACTAACACACACACATACTGTTACTGTGACCCAGACTAACACACACACACAATGTTACTGTGACCCAGACTAACACACACACAATGTTACTGTGACCCAGACTAACACACACACACAATGTTACTGTGACCCAGACTAATACACACACACAATGTTACTGTGACCCAGACTAACACACACAATGTTACTGTGACCCAGACTAATACACACAATGATACTGTGACCCAGACTAACACACACACAATGTTACTATGACCCACACTAACACACACACAATGTTACTGTGACCCACACTAACACACACACAATGTTACTGTGACCCAGACTAACACACACACAATGTTACTGTGACCCAGACTAACACACACACACACAATGTTACTGTGACCCAGACTAACAAACTCACAATGTTAATGTGACCCAGACTAACACACACACAATGTTACTGTGACCGAGACTAACACACACACAATGTTACTGTGACCCAGACTAACACACACACAATGTTACTGTGACCCAGACTAACACACACACAATGTTACTGTGACCCAGACTAAAACACGTACAATGTTACTGTGACCCAGACTAACACACACACACACACACTGTTACTGTGACCCAGACTAACATACACACAATGTTACTGTGACCCAGACTAACACACACACAATGTTACTGTGACCCTGACTAACACACACACAATGTTACTGTGACCCAGACTAACACACGTACAATGTTACTGTGACCCAGACTAACACACACACAATGTTACTGTGACCCAGACTAACACACAAACAATGTTACTGTGACCCAGACTAACACATGTACAATGTTACTGTGACCCTGACTAACACACGTACAATGTTACTGTGACCCAGACTAACATACACACAATATTACTGTGACCCAGATTAACACACACACACATGTTACTGTGACCCAGACTAACACACACACAATGTTAATGTGACCCAGACCACACACAATTACGACCAGACTAACACACACAATGTTACTGTGACCCAGACTAACACACACACAATGTTACTGTGACCCAGACTACACACACACACAATGTTACTGTGACCCAGTACTAACACACACACACAATGTTACTGTGACCCAGACTAACACACACACAATGTTACTGTGACCCAGACTAACACACACACAATGTTACTGTGACCCAGACTAACACACACACAATGTTACTGTGACCCAGACTAACACACACACAATGTTACTGTGACCCAGACTAACACACACACAATGTTACTGTGACCCAGACTAACACACAACAATGTTACTGTGACCCAGACTAACACACGTACAATGTTACTGTGACCTCAACATACCCAGACTAACACACACAATGTTACTGTGACCCAGACTACACACATCTGACCACTAACACAACCAAAGTACTGTGACCCAGACTAATACACACAACACACTGTTACTGTGACCCAAGACTACACACACACATATACCAACTAACCCACACAATGTTACTGTGACCCAGACTAACACACACATGTCGTCCACTAACACAACAATGTTACTGTGACCCAGACTAAACACACACAATGTTACTGTGACCAAGCTAACACACAACAAGACTACCCAACTAACAACACATGTTACTGTCACCCAGACTAACACACACACAATGTTACTGTGACCCACACTAACACACACAATGTTCGTGTGACCCAGCTAAACAACACACAATGTTACTGTGACCCAGACTAACACACACACAATGTTACTGTGACCCAGACTAACACACACACAATGTTACTGTACCCAGACTAAACACACACAATGTTACTGTGACCCAGACTAACACACACACAATGTTACTGTAACCCAGACTAACACACACACACAATGTTACTGTGACCCAGACTAACCACACACACACAATGTTACTGTGACCCACACTAACACACACACAATGTTACTGTGACCCAGACTAACACACACACAATGTTACTGTGACCCAGACTAACACACACACAATGTTACTGTGACCCAGACTAACACACACACACAATGTTACTGTGACCCAGACTAACACACACACACAATGTTACTGTCACCCAGACTAACACACACACAATGTTACTGTGACCCAGACTAACACACACACAATGTTACTCTACCCAGACTAACACACGCACAATGTTACTGTGACCCAGACTAAAACACACACAATGTTACTATGACCCAGACTAACACACACACAATGTTACTGTGACCCAGACTAACACACACAATGTTACTGTGACCCAGACTAACACACACAATGTTACTGTGACCCAGACTAACACACACACAATGTTACTGTGACCCAGACTAAACACACACACACAATGTTACTGTGACCCAGACTAATGCACACACACAATGTTACTGTGACCAGACTAAACACACACACATACTGTTACTGTGACCCAGACTAACACACACCACAATGTTACTGTGACCCAGACTAACACACACACAATGTTACTGTGACCCAGACTAACACACACACACAATGTTACTGTGACCCAGACTAATACACACACACAATGTTACTGTGACCCAGACTAACACACACAATGTTACTGTGACCCAGACTAATACACACAATGATACTGTGACCCAGACTAACACACACACAATGTTACTATGACCCACACTAACACACACACAATGTTACTGTGACCCAGACTAACACACACACAATGTTACTGTGACACACACTAACACACACACAATGTTACTGTGACCCAGACTAACACACACACACAATGTTACTGTGACCCAGACTAACACACACACACAATGTTACTGTGACCCAGACTAACACACACACAATGTTACTGTGACCCAGACT
>CM060314.1:90325717-90335717 GCA_030674185.1 Monoplex corrugatus
AACATTGTTTGATGTTTGTGTGTCCCAACACTGAGGACCAAGGCCGGTTCAGTAACATACTGCACTGTTTATTTATTTGTTCGTTTGTGTATTTATTTATTTGTTTGTTTGTTTATTTATTTTGTTTTTTGTTTATTCATTTACTTATTCATTTGCGTATTTATTTATTTGATTATTTCTTGGTTTATTATTATTTTTTATTCATTTTACATTTATTCGTTGGAAAGCTGGAGGGAAAGAGAACACCAGGTAGACCCAGGGAGAAAACATTGGACAGACTTGCAGGGTGGCTGAGGACAGAGAGGGTGGGAGATGTACTTGCACTGACAAGGGACAGATTCGCATGGAGGACCATGATCGCCAACGCCACGCGGCCGGACACATGAGGGATGATGATGATGATGATGATGATGATGATGATGATGATGATGATGATGATGATGTATTTGTTTCTTCATTTCTTTCTTTATTCATATTTTACTTGTTTGTGTGTTTATTTATCTACTATTTCCTTCTTTATCTCACTGGACACCAGAAGGAAGACGCACAAGAGGAAGACCAAGGAACACTTCGCCATGAACAATAGAAAAAGACTTTAAGGCCCTGAAACTCACTTGGGGTGCCATATACAGGCTGGTCTGGAACAGACAGAGATGGAGAACTTCCATTGATGCCTTACATGTCAATGGCATAATAGGCTGTAAATAGCGTGTTGTTTGTTGTTGTTATTGTTATTGTTGTTGCTGTTGTTATATGTTGTTATTGTTGTTACTGTTGTTTTCAACTTTTGTGCAATTTTTCTTTGCCTTTCATTTACACTTGACAAAAGCCAGTTGGCCGAAAATTTGCACCTGTCTTGTCTTGTCTGTATAATATCTAATACGCATTGTGATTCATTTTTGTGTATTTCTGTTGTATTGTGTATTTCTGTTGTATTGTATATTTCTGTTGTATTGTGTATTTCTGTTGTATTGCGTATTTCTGTTGTATTGTGTATTTCTGTTGTATTGTGTATTTCTGTTGTATTGTGTATTTCTGTTGTATTGTGTATTTCTGTTGTGTTGTGTATTTCTGTTGTATTGTGTATTTCTGTTGTGTTGTGTATTTCTGTTGTGTTGTGTATTTCTGTTGTTTGTGTATTTCTGTTGTATTTCTGTTGTATTGTGTATTTCTGTTGTATTGTGTATTTCTGTTGTATTGTGTATTTCTGTTGTATTGTGTATTTCCTGTTTGCTTGAACATCGGCAGTCACATTGATTAAGATTGTTATTACTTCAGTGATTGTGTTCTGTTTTTATTACACGGTTTCAATATTACGTCATTTTTCATTACATCATATTGCGTCGTTTTCAATGTTATGACGTTTTAAGTTCTATCGTTTTTTGAGTAATTTGTTTGTTTGTTGTTTTCTGATTTTCAAGTTTTTTGCACTTATTCTTCTCTTCGTCTTTTATTTATTCTTGACAAAGGTCAGTTGACCAAAAAATTGTACCTGTTTTGTTTTTAATTGTCTTGGTTATATCAAATACGCCAATCAGTTACAAGGCTTACTGTGCACAAGTATCGTCAAGTGTTGCTTATTGAACGTTTGTTTCACACTATGTATATAACCAAGCAAATGTTGGTCACAAAAATGAAGCCTTCACTAGATAACTCGTCACACTTTAGATAAATGTGAACATTTTCTCCTTTGGTATTTTTAGCTGTAGGGGATATTGGCCATCCGCATTCTTCGTTCTGATTTTGTTTCACGTGACGATTTACATTAATTTAAGGCTGTTAACTTGATCACCCAGAAGGTCAAAAGAAACTGAAGTTGTCTTTTTTACTTAAAGAACAGTCTCTTTCGTCTAACTTCGTTTTGTTCATTAATTCATTCTTCTCGGTGTAACATTCGATTTATTATTGTTAATTATTTAAATCGATACGAGAGAGTACACAAATTATGTCCACTATCCTTTTGAGTCGGTGACAAATTATACACCTCGCTGGTTGGGCGACTTGCCTCAGAGGGCTTATGGGCTTCATGAATAAATCATATGAATCTGATTTTCAGTTTAATTTCCTTTCATTTCACTTCAGCTTGTTTGGGTTCGTTGTTGGACATAAGCCTTCTTCATCACACGCCACTGTTGCCGGTTAACTGCTGTTCTGGTCCATTGTTTGTCGAACTTTTCTATATCGTCTCGCCATCCGGTTTTCTGGTAACCTCTGTTCCTTTTTTTGGCTTCGAGGGATCCAGTGCGTCACTTTGGTGGTCCATCTGTTGTCAGATCTCCTGATGACATGACCAGCCCAGTTCCACTTTCGTTCACAAACTGTGTCTGTTATGTCTTGGACCTTCGTTTTTCCTCTTACCCATGCCGCCGTTTTCCGGTCCTTCCAGGTGATTCCCATTCGTGAGCCTTGAAAGGTGATCTGTGTTTTACGTGTTCTGAGACATGTGAACTGATGGTTTTCTTAAAGACAGCACTACATGTGGTCAGGTAATTCAGTATGCACAAACAGTTGTTACTAAACGTACTATGTGATAGGGAAATATTCCAACTAATCGTGGCATATGCCACAAACCTGTGCATAGACCCCACAAGATGGCGAGGTCCAGCATTAAAACTCACCTTGTAGGATGGGAACCAGGTTCCATGCCTGTAGACCACCACGGTTCATGAACTGTCCGACTGCCACTTCCAGGTAAAAGAGGGGAATGCCGCCAACAATCACAAAGATGAAGTAGGGAATCAGGAAGGCTCCTGTCAGGCACAGAAAATGAAAGGAGCATGTACAAAACAATACAAACATGGTACACAAACAATACAGAATTTCCAACGATTATAGATAAATGAGACTCATAATTGATGGAGGCAGATACAAGTAGATCATTCATAAGGAAGATTAGGAAAAGACAGGCAACATTTATATGACATTTTCATGAGGAAAGGGAATTAGAGCACCTAGTCACAACAGGAAAGCTGGAGGGAAAGAGAACGACCAGGTAAACCCAGGGGGGAAATATTGGACGGATTGCAGGGTGGCTGAGGACGGAGAGGGTGGAAGATGTACTTGCAATGACAAGGGATCGATTCATATGGAGGGACATGATCTCCAACGGCATGCTGCAAGGCACATGATGATGATGATGATGATGATGATGATTATGATGATGATGATTATGATGATGATTATGATGATGATGATGATTATGATGATGATGATGATGATGAGATAATTAATCCTTTGGCTCCCGCAGACTAATCCTTTTATGGCTTCCTGCGGAAAACTGATGAATAGGTTGAGGCAGTTAAAGGATTAATGTGTGGAATCAGAAATACACCTGTCACGTAGGATAACATAGGAATGATGATTGATTCATATAGATGGATTATTACACCTATTTCAATCTTCTTCTTCTTCTTCCTTCATACGGCCAACATCATTCTGCTGAAGGTTTTGTTGTAGTTTGGGGGAGATTGCCGAAGATTGCGCTGTTGTGAGGATTTGGAACATTTTCGCAACTCCAACTGAGCCAGTCTGATTTCCTTGAAGGTACCCGGGGTCAAGCCCCTACCAGCAGTGCCTCAGCCTTCATCACCGCTACTTGGCTAGGTCCGATAGGGTGTGAGGGGTGGTGGGGGTGATGGTGAAAAAGTAACAGGGGGAGGGGGGCAGGGGTGGAAAAATGACTGGGAGGGATGGCAGAGGGGAGGGCGTTTTTAGGGAGTAGTGGTCAGGAGGAGGTAAGGGGGAGGGTTGGGGTGATGGGGAGGGGGGTGGTTGTTACAGGTTCTAGAGATGGAAGGCCAGCCTGGACTTGAAGCAGTCCAGTGACTCAGCTGTCACAACCTTATCACAATCTTATCCTTCGGTAGATCTTCTCAGAGTACAAGAGTGCTTTGCGTGCTTATTTCGGGCAGATAATCTCGTGCATATTCAAAACTGCTATTTCTGTGGAGAATGATTCCTAGACATTTGTAATGGTACACGGTTTGTATGCTTTAAGAGCCATATGTGAATAAAAGAGCTAGAGGGACCTTAAGATCCATTTTGGAAAACATAACTTGTTTTGTCTTTCTTTGATTAATTCTTAATCCCCCACTTCTTGCAATAGCTGTGTAGAAGAAGAGGAAGAAGGTTAAGTCTAAAACGATCTCACCCTAACGTTAAAGCGTTTCATACAACGAGGTAGAAGAATAAGTGCTTGTTTTACCATGCGTGCACACAAAACTTTTTTTTCTTCTTTTGTCTCATGTGTATACACACCCGTAAAGCCATGTGGTCTCTAGACAAAGAGTTGCCTGCGATTGTAGAGTTACTACCCCTCCTTGGATTGTAGAGTTACTGCCCCTTCTTTGATCGTAGAGTTACCACCCTTGCAAACAAACCGGCCAACCTAAAAGCCCTTGTCTGCTTTCATTTCCCTTTACTTGTCACTTAGTATAGGAACAGCTTACTATGCACTGACATTCTATAGTCAAGCCATACAATTTTTATGTCGTTTAAGCTTTCCATCTTTTGTTCTCCAATGGCAGAAACTGGCCACAAGGTCGAAATGAAGCGAGCTGAATGATACAGCAGCATGATTCAGCAATGTATGTTCGCAAACGAGGTGATTACATGACGGAGCTAGTTGGCTGTTTCCATATCCGTGGATATTCTAGAGGAAATACCGAGGGGAGAGAAAACAAAGACTTTGTTAAATCAGAGAATCACACTTGGGACCTCTCGCTTCTCAGACAAGGCCTCACTCCCTCCTGTGCATGCAGTCTGCATTGTTCTATTAAATGTTTTGACAGAAATTCGATGAAAACAAAAGCATAAGCTGCGAGGAGATGTGTCGTATTTAAAAGTTGGGGGGGGGGGGGGGAAACGCTTATGAAATGAGATCAGCAAGTGCAAACACGCACACATACGCTCAGACAAACACGCGTACGCTCGCGCGTGGATACACGCGCTCACACACACACACGCGCGCACACACACACACACACACACACACACACACACACACAACACACACGCACACCACACACACACGCAACGCACACACACACCACAGTGACACACACACACACACACAACAACACACATACAAATACACACTCACATACACTCACACAGACACACCACACACCACTCAGTGACCACACACACACACGCCATCCATACACACGCACACACACACCACACACACAACAACACACACACGCTCTCTCTCACTCTCTCACAACACACACACACGCTCTCTCTCTCTCTCAACACACACACACATTCACACACACACACACACACACACACACACACACACACACACACACACACACACGCTCACATACACACACAAGCTCTTCTCTCTCTCACACACACACACACACATCCACACACACACACACACACACACACAACACACACTCTCCTCTCACACACACACACACATACATACACACACACACACACACACACACACACACACACACACACACACACAACACACATACACACAAAGCGAGAGACAGAGGGCAATGAGAGAGAAGACATACAGATAGGGAAAGGGAGATAATAGCGGTCAGGGTTTCTTTGCAAACGAAATTAACCCCACGACACAATGATCTGGGAAATCTCATAACAGGGTCTGAAGAGCTCAGGACAGGTAAGTGTCGGGACAGGCGATTGGGGGGGGGCCATGAGGTGGGAGGTGGTGGTGGTGGTGGTGGTGGTGTGGTGGTGGAGGTGGTGGTGGTGTGGTGGTGGTGGTGGCGGCGTGGTGGTTGTGGTGGTGGTGGTGTTGTGGTGGTGGAGGTGTGGTGGTGTGGTGGTGGTGGTGGAGGTGGTTGTGGTGGAGGGGTGGTGGTGTGGTGGTTGTTGTGGTGGTGGTGTGGTGGTAGAAGGTTATTGACCAATATGAGAAGTAGCGCATCCACTGTGACCCTCCGAGTTTTGCTTGGAAAGTTGGCGATTTGTTTGAAGAGTTACATGCTCCTTCAGTCCCTGGTTACACTAAGAGTACATGTTCTTTCAGTCCCCTGTTGCACTAAGAGTACATGTTCTTTCAATGACCTCTTACACTAAGAGTACATGTTCTGTCAGTCCCTGTTACACTAAGAGTACATGTTCTTTCAATGACCTCTTACACTAACAGTACATGTCCTTCAGTCCCTGGTTACACTAAGAGTACATGTTCTTTCAGTCCCCTGTTACACTAAGAGTACATGTTCTGTCAGTCCCCTGTTACACTAAGAGTACATGTTCTGTCAGTCCCCTGTTACACTAAGAGTACATGTTCTGTCAGTCCCCTGTTACACTAAGAGTACATGTTCTTTCAATGACCTCTTACACTAAGAGTACATGTTCTGTCAGTCCCCTGTTACACTAAGAGTACATGTTCTGTCAGTCCCCTGTTACACTAAGAGTACATGTTCTGTCAGTCCCCTGTTACATAACAGTACATGTTCTGTCAGTCCCCTGTTACACTAAAGTACATGTTCTGTCAGTCCCCTGTTACATTAAGAGTACATGTTCTGTCAGTCCCCTGTTACACTAAGAGTACATGTTCTGTCAGTCCCCTGTTACATTAACAGTACATGTTCTGTCAGTCCCCTGTTACACTAAGAGTACATGTTCTGTCAGTCCCCTGTTACACTAAGAGTACATGTTCTGTCAGTCCCCTGTTACATTAACAGTACATGTTCTGTCAGTCCCCTGTTACACTAAGAGTACATGTTCTGTCAGTCCCCTGTTACACTAAGAGTACATGTTCTGTCAGTCCCCTGTTACATAAGAGTACATGTTCTGTCAGTCCCCTGTTACACTAAGAGTACATGTTCTGTCAGTCCCCTGTTACACTAAGAGTACATGTTCTGTCAGTCCCCTGTTACACTAAGTATGTTCAGTCTAATGTCTTCTGTCAGTCCCCGTGTTACACTAAGAGTACATGTTCTGTCAGTCCCCTGTTACACTAAGAGTACATGTTCTGTCAGTCCCCTGTTACACTAAGAGTACATGTTCTGTCAGTCCCCTGTTACACTAAGAGTACATGTTCTGTCAGTCCCCTGTTACACTAAGAGTACATGTTCTGTCAGTCCCCTGTTACACTAAGAGTACATGTTCTGTCAGTCCCCTGTTACACTAAGAGTACATGTTCTGTCAGTCCCCTGTTACACTTAACAGTAAGTTACAATGTTCTTGTCAGTCCCCTGTTTACACTAAGAGTACATGTTCTGTCAGTCCCCTGTTACATAACAGTACATGTTCTGTCAGTCCCCTGTTACATTAACAGTACATGTTCTGTCAGTCCCCTGTTACATTAACAGTACATGTTCTGTCAGTCCCCTGTTACATTAACAGTACATGTTCTGTCAGTCCCCTGTTACATTAACAGTACATGTTCTGTCAGTCCCCTGTTACATTAACAGTACATGTTCTGTCAGTCCCCTGTTACATAACAGTACATGTTCTGTCAGTCCCCTGTTACACTAAGAGTACATGTTCTTTCAGTCCCCTGTTACACTAAGAGTACATGTTCTGTCGTCCTGTATCACTAGTACAGCTCAGTCCCTTACACTAAGAGTACATGTTCTGTTCAGTCCCCCTGTTACACTAAGAGTACATGTTCTGTCAGTCCCTGTTACACTAAGAGTACATGTTCTTTAGTCCCCTGTTACACTAAGAGTACATGTTCTGTCAGTCCCCTGTTACACTAAGAGTACATGTTCTTTCAGTCCCCTGTTACACTAAGAGTACATTGTTCTTTCAGTCCCCTGTTTACACTAAGAGTACATGTTCTGTCAGTCCCCTGTTACACTAAGAGTACATGCTCTTTCAGTCCCCTGTTACACTAAGAGTACATGTTCTGTCAGTCCCCTGTTACACTAAGAGTACATGCTCTTTTAGTCCCCTGTTACACTAAGAGTACATGTTCTTTAGTCCCCTGTTACACTAAGAGTACATGTTCTGTCAGTCCCCTGTTACACTAAGAGTACATGTTCTTTCAGTCCCCTGTTACACTAAAGTACATGTTCTTCAGTCCCCCTTACACTAAGAGTACATGTTCTGTCAGTCCCCTGTACAGTAAAGTACATGTTCTTTCAGTCCCCCTACTCCCCTACTACACTAACAGGACATGTTCTTTCAGTCACCTACTACACTAACAGGACATGTTCTTTCAGTCACCCTACTACACTAACAGGACATGTTCTTTCAGTCCCCCTACTACACTAACAGACATGTTCTTTCAGTCAACCTACTACACTAACAGGACATGTTCTTTCAATCACTCTACAACACTAACAGTACATGTTCTTTCAGTCCCCTACTACACTAACAGACATGTTCTTTCAGTCACCCTACTACACTAACAGGACATGTTCTTTCAATCACTCTACAACACTAACAGTACATGTTCTTTCAGTCCCCCTACTACACTAACAGTACATGTTCTTTCAGTCCCCCTACTACACTAACAGTACATGTTCTTTCAGTCACCCTACAACACTAACAGTACATGTTCTTTCAGTCACCCTACTAACACTAACAGTACATGTTCTTTCAGTCACCCTACTACACTAACAGTACATGTTCTTTCAGTCCCCCTACAACACTAACAGTACATGTTCTTTCAGTCACCCTACTACACTAACAGTACATGTTCTTTCAGTCACCTACTACACTAACAGTACATGTTCTTTCAGTCCCCCTACTACACTAACAGTACATGTTCTTTCAGTCACCCTACTACACTAACAGTACATGTTCTTTCAGTCACCTACTACACTAACAGTACATGTTCTTTCAGTCACCCTACTACACTAACAGTACATGTTCTTTCAGTCCCCCTACATACACTAACAGTACATGTTCTTTCAGTCACCTACAACACTAACAGTACATGTTCTTTCATCACCTACAACACTAACAGTACATGTTCTTTCAGTCCCCCTACTACACTAACAGACATGTTCTTTCAGTCACCCTACAACACTAACAGTACATGTTCTTTCAATCACCTACAACACTAACAGTACATGTTCTTTCAAGTCACCCTACAACACTAACAGTACATGTTCTTTCAGTCACCCTACAACACTAACAGTACATGTTCTTTCAATCACACTACAACACTAACAAGTACATGTTCTTTCAATCACACTACAACACTAACAGTACATGTTCTTTCAATCACACTACAACACTAACAGTACATGTTCTTTCAATCACACTACAACACTAACAGTACATGTTCTTTCAATCACACTACAACACTAACAGTACATGTTCTTTCAATCACACTACAACACTAACAGTACATGTTCTTTCAATCACACTACAACACTAACAGTACATGTTCTTTCATCACACTACAACACTAACAGTACATGTTCTTTCAATCACACTACAACACTAACAGTACATGTTCTTTCAATCACACTACAACACTAACAGTACATGTTCTTTCAATCACACTACAACACTAACAGTACATGTTCTTTCAGTCACATACAACACTAACAGTACATGTTCTTTCAGTCACACTACAACACTAACAGTACATGTTCTTTCAGTCACTCTACAACACTAACAGTACATGTTCTTTCAGTCACTCTACAACACTAACAGTACATGTTCTTTCAGTCACTCTACAACACTAACAGTACATGTTCTTTCAGTCACTCTACAACACTAACAGTACATGTTCTTTCAGTCACTCTACAACACTAACAGTACATGTTCTTTCAGTCACTCTACAACACTAACAGTACATGTTCTTTCAGTCACTCTACAACACTAACAGTACATGTTCTTTCAGTCACCTACAACACTAACAGTACATGTTCTTTCAGTCACTCTACAACACTAACAGTACATGTTCTTTCAGTCACTCTACAACACTAACAGTACATGTTCTTTCAGTCACCCTACACACTAACAGTACATGTTCTTTCAGTCACACTACAACACTAACAGTACATGTTCTTTCAGTCACCCTACACACTAACAGTACAATGTTCTT